>RSCD01000015.1:600000-806971 GCA_003942215.1 Saitozyma podzolica
CTTTCAGGTCCCGCCGGGACATAGTCCCTCTTGCTAACAACGCCAGACGAGAAGAACGACAAGCTCAAGGAGCTCATCCGGAAGAAGTTCACCGAGTACCTGGACCGGGCGGAGAAGCTCAAGGCGCACATCGCATCGGCGGAGGAAAAGCGGGGTAGAGCCAAAGTCAGCGCGACGGGTTCTGGCGGTGGTTCCTCTGCTGGCGGACCGGATGTGAAGGGTGAAGACGGCGATGATCCCGAGATCAAGAAGCTGCGACAGGGACTGCAGGGTGCAATCCTGAGCGAGTCACCGAATGTGCAATGGGACGACGTGGCCGGGTTGGCTCAAGCCAAGGAAGCACTCAAGGAGGCGGTGATCCTCCCGATCAAGTTCCCACAATTGTTCACGGGCAAGAGGACGCCATGGAGGGGGATCCTGCTGTACGGACCGCCGGGGACGGGTAAGAGTTTCTTGGCAAAGGCCGTGGCGACCGAGGCGAAGAGCACGTTCTTCAGCGTGTCGAGCTCGGATCTGGTGTCCAAATGGATGGGAGAGTCGGAACGGTGAGTGTGGCGAGGGGCGACGAGCGACGAGCGATGAGTGACGAGACACACACGACTCGCCAGTCCCTGCTGACATCTGCAGACTCGTCAAGCAGCTCTTCACCATGGCTCGAGAACAAAAGCCCGCCATCATCTTCATCGACGAGATCGACTCTCTGACTGGAACACGAGGGGAGGGAGAGTCGGAGGCGAGCCGACGTATCAAGACCGAGTTCCTAGTTCAGGTGGGTCTGAAACTGGGTGACATGTGTACTGAGAGTAGATCAACGGCGTGGGGAACGATGACACCGGAGTGCTTGTTCTGGGGGCGACGAACATCCCGTGGCAGCTTGACCCGGCTATCAAGCGGAGGTGAGTGATCCAAGCGAAGGCGAAGGTGGCCGGGCGAAGCTGGCGAGGTGGAGTCGGCGAGCCCTTGGGCCGTACGAAGCTCGAGACGACGCGCGGGGCAGAGGCATCCGAGCTGACGCACGGACAGATTCGAGAAACGCATCTACATCCCGCTCCCCGATGTGCAGGCCCGACGGAGGATGTTCGAGCTCAACGTGGGGACGACACCTCACGGCCTGAGCGCCGCGGACTTTACCGCGCTGGCCGAGCAGACCGATGGGTGAGCCACGCCTTCGCCTCGATCGACTGGGTCATGCTGACGTTGCAAGATACTCTGGGAGCGACATCGCTGTGATTGTGCGTGATGCGCTGATGCAGCCTGTGCGCAAGGTCCTTTCCGCTACGCATTTCAAGCAGGTATGTGCTCTCTTCCTGCCCTCGCCATTCCCTTGTGGTCTCAGATTCCTTCTGAGCCGCCGCTGATCCCCCAGGTCGAGGTCGACACGCCCGAAGGCAAAGTCACCAAGCTCACTCCCTGCTCTCCCGGCGCGCCCGACGCGATCGAGCGGACATGGACGGATGTGCAGTCTGACGAGCTGCTCGAGCCGTTGTTGAGCGTGAAGGACTTTGAGAAGGCGATCCAGGTGAACCGGCCGACGGTCAGCCAGGCGGATATCGCCAAGCATATCGCGTTCACGAATGAGAGTGGTGAGTGTGCAGGCGTGACACGGCGATGCGAGGACGCGCTGTGGTGACCTCGTGACGTGACCTCGCGGTTTCGCGATCTCGACTTGCAAGAGGTATGCAACTCGCTGACGAGAACAGGTGGCGAAGGGGCGTAACTGTTTTGTTTATTCGGCTCGGCGTTCCGTTTTCGACTTGTCATGCATAGGGCCCGGCGCGGTGCCAATACGATTCGGACTGATTCGCGACGAGCTCGATCCTGACCCTATCTCAAACACATCCGACTCTGTACTGACGGGCGCCTCTCTGACCAGTACTGACGGCTGTTTCTCTGACTTGATACTCACAATCAACTCCTCTCCGTCAAACGTGTTGGCCGTCCTTTGACGGACACCCCATCGCTCCTGATACTCCTGTGTGTGTCAGAAACGTGCCGTCCTTTCATCTCCTCCCCGAACATCAACGCCTCACACGCGCAACGAGGATGCATGCTCGTCCTGCTGAGGGTTTCATACAATACCACTCCAACCCGTCCGCGCGAGTGCCGAACAGCATGCAGGGGGAATGGAGAATGGATTGACCCATCCAATCGTCCGACGGCCGTCGCAAGTTGCTTCATAGGTAATACGGTAGGGTATAAGACCTCTGGCCCCCACCCGGCTTCTCCGAGGACTCATCTTAAGTTTTACCTGACGCGTAGCTGTCCACGACGCAGACCTCGTTGTCGCCTTACACCTTTGCTCACCTTCACCGAAGTCCGACCGACTCGTCGCCTGGCGCGATGATCTCCACGCTCCTTTCTTTGCTTCCCCTGCTTCCCGCTCTCGCGGGCTCGTTCGCCTCGGCGACGACTCTGTGGGAGATGGACAATGCTTCGGGCACTTTGTGAGTGCGGCGTTACAACGTGGCTTGTCCTAGGTCGCGACGATTCATCTTCACCTCCGCCGTATACTGTACGAGCTGTACGAGGACGATCTGTCAGCGCTGTCATCGCCCCGCGCTGACACCTCTTGGCCCTCTTGTAGCTACTACGACCTCACCGAGACCACGACGTACGACCAATGCGGCGGTTCTGGCAAGGCGGAAGCTGTCATGTGGGCCTGGGACTCGGGGATCAACAACTCCACAACGCTCTGCGAGACCAAGATGGTTAACCCGCCTTCGTTGGCTTCGATCGGGACGAACCGGATCGTCGGTGAGTGAGGCCCAAGCCCGGTCCAGTTCAGTTTTTGCAATGATCTTTGGATCTCGGTCTGTAGGCGGCGAGACCATGGATGGCTCGTCGCGGTGAGAGATCTTTGGAACCGACGTGAGGTTCCCCTACGGAGCTCAGTGTGAGGTGTTGTATGAATCTGAAGGTCGGTTCTCGGTGTCCAGATTTGGACACCGTGAAGCAACCACAGGGCGGAGTTGGCGAGGCGCGTTCCCGACCCAAGGAGGAGAGTGGGGCACGACATGACGTCGATCTCACGCTCACCACGCCGTAGCGATGAACGCCAATGTGCTCAACGCCGATCTAGCCGGATGGTGCGGCAAAGAGTGAGTCAACATGGCTACTGTTAGACGGATTGCCACGATCCGAGACCCGATACGGCAATCCTGTCAGACTCACTCCTGCGTGTCATCTTCTCTTTGCACTTGATTTTCCTCCGTTGAGCATCCCGAGACGATCGGCCAGGCGATGGACCCCTTTCGGACCCGCTGAAACGTCGCTTTAGGGTCAAGGTGTTCCAGGACGGGGCCGAGGTCGTGCTGGACGAAGGCCCCTTCGTGCTCTTTGACGGGTGCGGGGCTTGCGAATCGGCGATGATCGTGGATTTCTCAGGTGAGCGCGCGCCGTGGTGTGACTCGATGACTCTGCGGGTACCGACGCGCACTCAACCGACCCAATCCAATGAAACCCAACCCAACCTACACGCTCCAGATTCAATCAAACCTACCGAGCCTATTTGGTTCCCAACCCGTTCAGGTTGATGTCATGTCATGACGGGTCTCTCCCCCGCCCCGTCACCCACTACCCCGAGTAAACGCCGCTGACACCCCCACCCTCCAGTCAAAGCCGCAGTGATGATGATGCCCGGGCAAGTCTGCACCGGGGCCAACCCTAGTGGTCTCACCGTCCAAGTCGTCGACACGCAGATCTGGGATTTCCCGAGGGACGACTCGTGGCAGCCAACAGCTGCTTCTCAGCCTATGAAGACGTCTTCGAACGCTGGGATAACGGGGGTTGGGGGTTCGGGCGGGAATGCCGCTGCGGCTAGCGTCACGACTGGAGCTGCGGCGGTGGCTACTTCTAGTGCGGGCGGTGCCGCTGCGACTGCTGCTGCTTCGGCAGCGACGGGCGCATCTTCGGCAGCGGCGACAGGCTCGACGGGCGGCACATTGACGGCGAACCAGTGCAGCCCCAAGGGCGCCACGCAGTGTTCGGGCGGGGAGAACCAGATCTGCAACTACGTGACTTCGGACGTGTACCTCGGTAGGTGGAGCTCGCTCGCACTGCACAACATGACAGGCAAGGCAGGGATCCAGGGGTTTTGGACGTGAACGGACCGGTGCTGATGGGTTGGTGTAGAGTGGCAGACCGTGCCGGGGAGCTGTACCAGCAAGAGAGGCCCGAGGCGGCTCGGCGCGGCCTGAGCGATGCTCATCAGCGAGTGATGCGAGTGACGCGAGCCACGCGGGGAAGCGGATTGGGGCAGAGAGTACAATGGGGACGGTGGATTCATGGGCGGAGATACCATGGACGGACACTGGATAGCGTATACCGAACGCGGCCCGACCTCGAAGCGTCGTTGAACGATGCAGCAACTTGATGTGTGGAGTTGTATCCGTTGTCTTATGGTTTTGCTTCGCAGCTGGTTGCATGATTCGTCGTCGTGATCCAGCGCAGGTACGCCAAGGAGCTGACATGATGCCAACTGATCCACTGGCACTGCAAATGCGATTGCACGGCGTCCAATCAACCCCTCACAACCTGCTCCACCCGGACCATGCCAGAGCCCGCGTCCGCCGTTTTTACTCGAATCTGTCTAAGCCGTTCGGGAAGTCCGGACATGGGAGACATCAGTGAGGCGGGAAATGTGGATCATCTGTAGTGGACACTGGACCTGATCATCTACGAGTGCAGATGAGCAGATGATCGTCGTTGATCGGCAGTGGGCACGGCGAGGGTGAGCCCGGGCTCGTGGACAGTGTGGTCCCTGGGTATGTACCTCGCGCAAGTTCCGGTGCCCTGTTAGGCTGTCACTGTATCTGTTCTCTCCATGCCTTTCTTACCTGGGTCGGGGTAAAATTGCCCAGGAAACACACATCATCGGGATCAGGGGGCGAGCAGGAGAATTCACGCCAGATGGGATTGTGGCTTGTGGAAACATTGACCAGGGCCAGGCCAGGCCTCGCCAGTGCCAGTCACATTCGCCAGTCGCCACGCACCGGTGGCACGGGTGGCGCGTCGATCGGAGACATCGCAGCAGTGGTTTATTGCGTGGCGTCGGGTCTGGATTCGGTCGGATTGTGTCGGTTCGTTGACTTCTTGGATACGTCGTATTCGTACGATTCGTGATTCATTTCTCGTTGCGCGCTGCGACATCGAATCCGTTCCGAACCATCCGTGGTCCGTAACAAGCCACGCAAAGCCACAGAGGATCGTCGCGGTGCGACGTGGTGGTCGACTCGTGGGAGTGGGCGGGTTATCGCGTGGAGGACGTAACGGCGTAAATGCGTAACGACGTAAAGGCGCAACGACGTAACCATCTCGTAAGGCAAATGGAGCGGTGTCGTACACGGTGAAACCGGTTACCGGTTTCGTTGCGAGACTCGCAGGAGGCCGGGATGGAGTTATCATTTGGTCAACCTGAGTAGGGAGAGATGTGTCGTGTCGATGTGTCGATGTGTCGGTGCTGCATTGCTCGTCGGGTTTGTGCTCTGTGGTCTGGGGTCTGAGGTGCGCGTCTGCCCGCTGTGCTCTGTGTACGCGGACTGTGAGCCGTGAACCGTGCTCTGGGAACTGGGGACTGTGAACTATGACCTCCTGCGGCTCGGGGTCGCACTCGCCGCACTCGCCTCGAAGCCACGGGGATCGCGTCGTATCGACCTGCTGCTCTGAGTTGGGCAGAGGCGAAGGGAAGCGTAAGGGAGCGAAGCGCGTAAAGGACTGTTTCGCAATGACGTGCGCGGCGGACGACGGTCAGTGGAACCGAAGAGGCGGGTATACGCAGTCAAGGGCGAAATGAGAGAATGGGAGGAGAGGGGACGGTGAGTCGCGGGTTGTCGCTAGGGGTTAGTCACCCGCCATTCCGCCGGTGTCGAGCGGACGACATGTGCTGGTTACGGGCAGAAGGAGATACGGCGTGTCGAGGCCCGTTCTTCGGAAGGAGGACGGGTAAGTCGCGGGAGGAGGTGGTGGATTGTCACTTGGGGTAGTCACCCGCCATTCCGCTTCATTGGCGAGACGGAAAAAGACATGTTACGGGGGACAAGGAAGCACTGCATGTCGAGGTGCTCTGTTCGGAAAATTCGTACTTTGGGAGTACTCAATTTCCCGCGGAACCCAAGGCGCACCAGAGCGGGATAGTCAGGCAAGAGTATTCAGTCGTTCACCGCGAGGACGAGTCAACCAGAAGCGGCGAGGAGTACATCGGAGAGAACACCCGTTGTTCGACCACCCTCGGGACGCGTCACTTCCTGATCCTGGGCGCGGCGCATCGCGGGAGTCACGGCGTCAAAGCGGATCGCAGATTGCGTCGGGACGTGCTCGTGTGCAGACGAGCCAATCTGGTGTCGTGATTCAGGTGGGCTAAGACCAAGCTTGACCAGTCGGGTAAGTACAAACGTCATTGCATACAAAGGCGTTTCGTTCAGACGAACCACCGTGACACGGGACCGGACCTCGCGGTATCACCAGTCCGCCGGGGTGGTAGTGACTTACAGTAGGACCTACAGGGTAGGTAGAGCCTGCTACTTGGTGCCGCCTGGAGCCGTCTGGAGTCCATTGCACTCAACGGAACGCAACATGACGCAACACGCCGGGGCGCCTCGCTTGGACGGTACGATACGTTCTTGCCACTCGGAGCATTCTTTGGACGAGATTTGGACGATGCAACCAAGTCTTATTGTTCCTATATTGCGGGGCTGGGACATGGCGTGGGCCGTGGGCTGAGGGCTGGGCTTGGGGTGGACGTGGAGTGCGGAATGAGCAGCGGGACGTGGGATGTGAGACGGAGGATTGATCCGCGACGATACTGTACGTGATCTGCACTCTTCTCGGAGAATTCAGGTTCTCGAGGCCTGGACCGGGGGACCGGGGCTTGTAGATGGGAGATTATTCGGATTCACCGTGCCACCACGGGGCGCGGCGGGCGATGCAGGACGAGAAGGGGCTCGGGGCGGATGTGAGGCGGTATGGTCTGGGTGGGGTGGTCCGGCTCGTTGCTTCGTTGATCTCGGGCTCTCGCTCTCAGGCTGTCAGGTCGAGAGTTGGGGAGATTTGATACTCGACGTCGAGTGCGGGTGAGCTCTTGAGGGTCAACGGTCGACTACATCATCCGTCCCAGCCTCTCGGTGACGGCATCCTGGTTTCTCGGAAACTTCTGCGTTCCCAGGTCCAACTCCCAGTCGAAGGCGAGCTCCAGGTCCAGCAAGACGAACTTCAGGTCCAGGTCCAGGTTCGGCCGGGGGTCCAGGTTCGGTTGGAATGGCTCAGTCGACCTAAGACCGACCACGTCCACACATGAGGGCCAGGTGCGAGGTGTACGAGTACAGACGCACCCCCTCGGCCACGTTCAGAGTCACGTTAAGAGTCAGAGTTACCAGGCTCAGAATCCGAAGCAGAATCCGAAGCGGGCCGGGCTTGGATGTACTGTATTCATGATCAGGTCATTGGTCATTGGCAATGGCGCGGACGGATCGACGTCGCCCTGAATGAGGGAGTGGCGCTGGTGGCGGTGGCGTCCAGGGAGCAATGATGGAATGGGAGGGAAGCGGGGCGAGGGCAAAGAGCAGAGGGCAGAGGGAAGAGCGAAGCAGCGGAGAGCTGGGTTGGGACGAGGGACGCGACGGCGATCTCGAAATGAATGTGAATGGCGAGGGGGGGTGAGGGCTGGGTAAAACGCTCTTAAAGCTCGCAGCGCTCGCAAACCTCGTTTCTGTCCAGAGCGGAGAAACGAAACAGGGTGAGTGCGAGAGCGAGGGGCAGGTGCCAGGGCAAGGGGTTGCCGAGGAGATCTGTCTTCGGACATCATGTTTGCAGAGGATTTTCGGGTAGGTGTGACGGTGCATGACGGAGAGGAGGAACCGGGCGCGAGCGCGAGTGCGAGTGCAAGTGCGAAAGCGAGTGCGAGCATGAGGAGAATTAGTCCAGCTGTGGTACTCAGTCCGAGGTGCGATGTACTAATGTACAATCGCTGCATGCGCCCGATGATATTCGCCTTCGAGGCCGGGTGCGGTGCGTGACCGCGCCCAGCACAGAGCACGACCACAGCAAAGCCGAAAGGCAAGAGGCGACGAACACTCCCACTCCCACTCTCAGTCGTCCTCCAAGCCAAACCACGCGCCTCGCCCGACGACCCGCCCTTGTGCGTGTGCGTGTGCGCGAGGCGTGCATGCATGTGCGTAGCACGTATGAGACCCGACCCAGCGCAGTCTTCGGTCGACGGTCGACAAGAGGTCCAACAGGTCGATCTGCCACGGCCACGGCGCGAGTGTGTGTGCAATGCAATAGTGAGCGCCACTTTGTCCGGATTAAGGTTATGTCGAGGGAGTTGCCGGAATAGGAAATCAGGGAGTATAGTATCTCGTTGGGGGTTACCCTTTGTGATTAGTCTGGGTTACATTGGATTGATTAGTCGTGTTACTCCCAATTAGGACTGTGTGTGAAACCCGGTAATAAAATAACCCCCCGCCGGCCATTGCCCTTGCCCGGCCCACACGCCCCCGCCCGCCGCCACAGGCCAGGCCAGCCCACGCTGACAGAGCCACCCACCCACCCACCGCGCCCTTACCCTTGCTCGCCCTCCCCTCCAGTCCCCCCCGTACCCCCTCCCTTCATTCAAACACCCACCCACATCCACCTTTCCTTTCCATCGACACATCCTTCTCATTCCATCAGGACAGACTGGGGCCGACACGGCACCAGCGACAACCAACCAGGCGACAAGGTGACCAGGCGCATCGCATCCAGATCTGTCTTCACCAGCAAACCAAACCAAACCCAGTTATTGCGGCGGGGACCAAACCAAACCGCCGGACGAGGATCTCTGTACATACCTCGGCCACCCATTCCGCGCTGGCCATCTTTATCCAACCTCTCTTTCTCGCCTCGGCAGTCTTTCGCCCCGCGTATCGTGACGACCCATCACCGCCTCGTAAGCTTCTAGTGCTGCTCGCCAATCACGGCGTCAGAGTCGTGGCAAAAGGCAAGCAAGGGTCACAGGAATTGGAGTTATATTCCGGCGCGAGCGATCGGTGAGTCAGTCGGACTCTTTGTTGCCTTACCAATCGCGCGCGCATTCGCTTCGCCTGGACGTTCCTGCCTGTGGCAGCGGGGCGGAAAGCGTGGTCCGAGTCGTTTTCTAGTAGGGGTCATGGCGGCGGAAGGCGGGGTGGAGCGAGTTCCTGTTGTGCGGAATGGACCGCCTTGGATGTGTGTTTGTAGGATCCACTGGACATTGCTGACTTTCATTCCTTTCCGATCTCCTCGCCGTCTCACAATCCTCTCCTCAACTCTCTCTGCTCCCTCCTCGCTATTACCGCCCGCTCTTTCGCCTTGTCACGATCCCGCCGCTGCTCTCGCCGTTATCGACCCTCTCGGCCTCGCTGCGCATGTATCTCATCTAGACCACTCGACTGACCCCGCCTCGCCCCGCTCCACCGACCCCGGCACTTCGGCCATCCATCACACACCCCACTCCTCTTGCACTTGTTCCCACCGAAGGTCGCATCACCGCGTAACCGCGTGACCGCATAACCAACCCCCTCTACTCTCGTCTACCTCCCATCACCCGCATCCACACCATGGGTGGATGCATGTCCTCTCCCGCGCCCGCCGAGGCAAAACGCCCCGAGACCAAGCCCACCGCGCCAGCTTCGTCCGCCCAACCACGAGCCGCCGCACCGGCTCCTAATGGCAACGCGACGCCGCCGGGCGCAGGGGACGGCGAGGGTCTCGGAGCGGCGCTGGCCAGCGAGCCGACGGGAGCAGTAGTGGGAACAAAGGACAGGAGCAACGCGATTGATAAAGGGCTCGAGGACGATTCGAAAAAGTTCAAGCGGGAATGCAAGATCCTCTTGCTAGGTGGGTCACCGGTCTCTCCTTGGTCTTGGCAGCCACGATCCAACACGGACCGTCGAGCCAGGAGCAGATCGCCGAGTCGAGGGTACACCTCGAAGAGAGTCGCTGACGCCATGCAGGATCCGGAGAGTCGGGCAAGAGCACAATCGTCAAGCAGATGAAGATTATCCACCAGAACGGATACTCGAAGGAGGAGCTCATGAACTACAAGCTCATTGTGTGAGTGGGATCACGAGGGCGCGAGGGCAAAGGTCGACAACGACGGCGACTGTCGGGTGATCGGGCGGTGGCTGATCCCCCCACGTAGCCACAAGAACATCCTCGACTCTGCTCAGACGCTCGTCATGGCCATGCGGAAGCTGTCATTGGATCCGGTCGACCCGGCAAACAGGGTGAGCGAGACCTCGTCCAACGCGCGGCTTGCGGCTCGGGCTCGCGCTGATGGGCACATGTGTAGACGCACGGCGACCGCATCGTTGAGATCAAGGCGGCCGGAGAACCTCTGACGACGCTGAGCAACGAGACTCTCGAAGCGATCGATTCGATATGGCACGACCCCGTCATCCCCCAGGTCATGGACCGCCAATCTGAGTTTTACCTCATGGACTCGGCCTCGTACTTTTTCTCACGGATCCCCAAAATCCTTGAACCGGATTACATCCCCGACGAGAACGACGTGTTGAGAGCGAGGACAAAGACTACGGGTATCAGCGAGACGAGGTTCAACATGGGACAGCTGAGCATCCACATGTTTGACGTCGGAGGACAGCGGAGCGAGCGCAAGAAGTGGATCCACTGTGAGTGCGGCGGGCAAATCCGCCCTCCATAGGTTTGCAGATCGAGTACGACCGATCCGCTGACCTGTGCCTCAGGTTTCGAGGCGGTAACGTCGATCATCTTCTGCGTGGCGTTGAGCGAATATGACCAGGTCCTGCTCGAGGAGAACGGACAGGTGCGCCAACACCCCGCGCCGATGTGTTGCTATTGCCCCCAAGAATAAAACTTGCTGACCAAACTCTGAAGAATCGGATGCAAGAGTCTCTCGTGCTGTTCGAGTCGGTCATCAACTCGCGGTGGTTCCTGCGCACCTCGGTCATCCTGTTCCTGAACAAGATCGACGTGTTCAAGCAGAAGCTGCCAAAGGTGCCCCTGGTGCACTACTTCCCGGAGTACACCGGTGAGTGGGATGCGCCTGTGCCTCCTCGCTGTTGTGGGAGCAGAATTCCGTTGGCTGACCCTGGCAGGCGGCGCGGATATCAACAAGGCGGCGAAATACATCCTGTGGCGATTCACCCAGACCAACCGCGCACGACTGAGTATCTACCCACACCTTACACAGGCAACGGACACGTCAAACGTACGTCGCATCGAGCCGCTGTGGCGTGGGCCCGTCAGCGCGTGGAAGAGGTTCTCCCGCTGACGCTGGATGTAGATCCGACTCGTGTTCGCCGCTGTGAAGGAAACGATCTTGCAAAACGCTCTGCGCGACTCGGGCATTCTATGAGGAGGTCCCGCGAATTTCGACATGGAAGCTACGACCCTACCTACCCCTCATCACACCAGACCCCTGTAATTCCCGCGCACTCCATCCCTAGGTCGTTTCCGTCTCCTTCGGCACAGCCTGGAATCGAATTCGTTCCCGCCATGACCATGTCCAATCCTTATATTCCTCTCCTCACGACTTTTCCGGCCAGCAAGTCGAACCGGACCCAACCGGACCCAACCATCTCACGGGTCTCTCCGCATCGGCTTGTTGACCATTCGGACTACACATCACTCGCCCAATCCAGTCCGCAGGTCCGCAGGTCTATGCCACATAATCATCTCCTCTGACCTCCGCTCCCCCCTCGTTCCCCGCCTCCCTTCCGGTGGATCCCCCCGTTCGCTTTCGTCCCCGCCTTCTCCATCGGCCTATGCCATTTGTTTCCCTTTCCTCTCGGCGTCGTATCATTCCGATCTCGTTTTGTCACTTCTCGCGTGTTCAAGGCTCCCTCCAGGAAGGAGGCGGTGCCGGGTTAGGTTGGGTCGGGGTTAGTGGTCGATTGCGGATCAGGAACGAGAGTAGGAGCACGAGCAGGAGTTGAAGTTGGAGCAGGAGTCGGAGTCGGCGGTGGAGTCCGGATAGTTATGCCTGATCGATAACGGAGGAGGCGCAAGCAGCGGCAGCGGGCAGCGGCAACGACAGCGGTAGCGGTGACAGTCGCAGTGGCAGTAGTACCATGAGTTATGGAATGCGACGGCATGACCTGATCTGAAACTGGTCCGAGAACCGAGCAACGATAGCTTACCGCACGGTGCGAGACTCCTGGGTTTTACGGGATGTACTGGTAAATACAGCCTTGAACGAGTACTCGTTCTTGTACTGTTTTACGAATCGACGACGACGAAATGGCGACGCTTGGCGGGACTAGGGGACTTGTCTCGTCGTCTTCGCGTCGTGCTACTCACTACTATCCCATCGTCGTCCGTCCTAATGTCCATCGCATCACTCGGATCGCTCGGATGATCCGGATCCACCCTGAGTTGGCTGCCCCAGGCTGGAGCCCTTTCGATCGGGTGAACTAGTGTGACGACACGGCCCGATTGGAAGATTGGAATCTGGCTGACATTGTTGGAGGGGGTTTTACCGACTGACCCGAACGAGCCGGACGGGGTATACAGCTCACCCGCCATAACCCCGCCGACACCGGGTGGGTGTCCCGATCCACCCGGTTTTCCCCCCGAGTCGAGCGCGGCGCATTAGAGAGAGAGAGAGCTGCGAGCGGCGTCGCGGGCACAGTGCATGAGCCCCGGTGTGAGCTCTCGGGATCCGAGTTGCCGAGGGTGGACTGGGCATGCATGCAGGGAGGCAGGCAGCAGGGAGGCAGGCAGCTCTCGTCGTCGTCGCCGTCGTCGCTGGCGTGAGCTCCGCCGAGGAGCTGGGGAAGTGTTCAGTGTGCCTGGCCGCCGGTGCATTTCGACGGGGGAAAAGAGTGAAAAAACTGTCGTCGTTCTGGCGTGCTCGGTCCGGTGCGTGTACTTTTGGTTCGTAGTCCCCGAAGCCGAGCCGAAGAAAGCGAAGCCAGCGAAACCACCCAGCTCCCCCCGGTTTATCCTGTTCTCGCGGCTCACATCGTTTTTGTACGAGTACATATCATCGCATCCCCCGCATTGCATACACCTCGACTCGTTCTTGGCCAGATACAGCCGAGCAAGCCGAGAGAAACGGTAGCAGAAGAAGAAGAAACCGCGGCAGCACGCGTCTACCCGCCGGCCAGACGAGATATTCCGATAGAAGCGTTAGAAGCGTTAGACGTCCATCAGCCAAAGGATCTCCCAAAACGACTCAAGGAGGGTATCTTGGACGATCACTCCCCTCGTTCCTCGTCATCATCAACGCCGCCATCGCCATCCCCATCGCCATCCCCATCGCCGTCGCCGTCGCCATCACACGATAAGCATTCGGCTAGATAAACCCCTCGTCAGCCCTCTTGTTGGTCGAGATACAAAACCCCCGCACCGGTCGCCTCGACTCCACCCCTCATCTCGACCCAGCGACACCACCCTCGCCATGCGCGCTCCTCGCCGTCTCCTCGCCACTCTCTCACCCACCACCCCCTCCGTTGCCCCGTCATCCCTCCTCCCGCCCTACACCCACTCGCTCCCCACCTCCGCCACCACCACCTCCAGCTCGAGCTCCTCCCGCCTTCGCCCTCCTTATGCCCACTCCGTCTCGCCCCTCTCTCCCGCCCTCCGCGCGCCGATGCGATACGCACTCCTGCGCGAGAACGCGAGTGCGAATGACCCGACTTCAGTGGCGGACTCGGCGTGGGTGACTTGGGCGGAGGGGCTGCTTGGGAGTGAGAGCGGACGGAGGGAGGTACGGGATAAGTGGGTCGAGGCGATTGTGGGGCTCGAGAAGATCAAGTCTGTCGGGGTGAGTGAGGCGTGGCTCCGCATGGTCCATCGAACATCGCTGTGGCCGTGTCGGTCGCAGTCATTCGGCATGGTTCGCAGTCGCAGTGCGATTGCTTCCCGCGATGGGATCACCGTCGCCGTTGCAACTACGCACGTTTCAAGATATCGTTTGTCGTTGCTGACTCCCACTCCAGGGCCAGGTCCCCAGATCTCGTTCCACTCACTCGCATCCCACCTCGACGTGGGAAGCACCATCCAGGCCATCCTCGCTTCGGGCTCGGTCATCGTCCGCGACGTTGTGCTTGACGCTGAGGCGTCCAAGTGGGCCGCGGAGATCGTCCGGGCGACGAACGAGCGAGAGGGGAATCGTGAGTGGGCGGAATGGCATTATCTCACATATCTCACACCACTCCTTCGTTCTGATCTCGAGCGGTTGTCCCACTTTCCTTGCCTCCCGTCCGCGGAATGGGGATCCGTGCCTCCCGTCAGCGAACAGGAGACCCGCGCCGAGCCGAGCTTACGATCGTAGCCGTGTTCTGGCACCCTTCCCTCCTCGCCGCCCGAGCGCACCCATCTGTCCTCTCGTCCAACAAGCAGCTCCTCTCCGCGCTTGCGGCGAATACCGGCGTCGGCGTCAATGTCAACGTCGACGGGACGGCCGACCCGTTCGTGCTCGCGGAGGCGGTGCAGGAGGGTTTCGAATCGGATGAGCCGCGTGGCATCGACCTGGAGAACAACTGGGTGCCCGTCTCACCCTCCTCCTCGACGCCCAACACCCCACTCCTCGCTCACCTCGCCCTGACACCTTCCCTGTCGTACCTGCTGCCCACATCCCATTCCGCGATCTACGCCGCGCTGCGACCTCTCTTCCGACCCGTCCGCTCCCGGCTTAGCTTCTACCACCCCTCGGCCTACCTCGACCCGACCAACTGGGTGCTTCTCTCCCCCGGCGAAGTGGTCACCCCTCATCCATCAGCTTTCGCTTCGCATAGCGACGTGGACGCCTCGGCGAACAACACGCCCGCCGATGTGGCCGGGTCCGACCTGCCCCATTTGGACGGGACGTTCTCCCGCATAGAGCTCGAGGCGGGGGACATGCTGTATCGTCATCCGTCGGTCCCCGCCCGCGCGAGCTCGCGAGTCGGCGAGTCGGGGCTCTCACTCCCCATCTCGCCGATCCCGGCGGAAGGACACGGAGCAGCGGCGTACGTCCGATCCCAGCGAGAGGCATTCGAGGCGGGAAGCCCCCCGCCGGGGTATGCGAGCAGGCTGGGAGGCGTCGCGGCGTTGGAGGCGGCGGGTGCGCGGGACGCGATTGGAGGGAATGGGGGTAAGAGGGCGATGGGGTATTGAGCGGAGCGCGGAGCGGCGCGGAGTGGATCGAAGTGGATCGAAGTGGCCCGGGCAGGGTGGAGCGCAGGTCCAGGAAGAGCGGATAGGATGGTGTGCGGCTGTATGGAGGTGGGTGTGATTGCGGATCCGGTCCACCAGGACACGCCTGCGCCACGGCCGCGTTGTCTTTCAAAAGAGATTGTAGATCAATCTGAGCGTTGAGTTTCGTTGATACATATTGTCTGGATTTGTCTTTCCCAGTTAACCTTACTCGTCTCGACTGTCTCGTCTACCTTGTGAAGAGTTGTGAACACATGTATCTCATGTTCAGGTCCGGCTGCGATGGTTCGTCGCCTCGAAGGTCTGCTGGTCTGCCGGTCTGCTGGTCTGCTGGTCTGCTGGTCCGCTGGTATGCTGGTCCGCTGGTCCGCTGGTCCGCATTCCGTTGCTCAGAGTGGCGAGTGGTGAGCTGATCACAAAAGGATGCGATGTAGACAGATATGTACGAGTACCCTACATCACATTCGTACACGATGGGAGATGGAGGGGTTACACTGTCGCGTGTACCGTTGCGGGTCCTGTAGAGGAGGCCCAACGGTTGGCCCGCGCCAACGCTTTTTGCCTGCGTACATAGACCTGCGTACTGTATGACGAGCTTCGAGACTTGACCACCAAGAGCTTCATGGTCAGGATGTACTGCACCCCCAACTCGCCCCAGCGCCACTTACTGTACTCGTACAGTAGAGACGATGATGCTCCCACGCAGCGCCGCGAAATGAGTCGTTAGATCTTAAGCTGCAAGAAGGGGCTGCGGATGCTGCTTCGGAAGCTTTGGTGTTCGAGGTGCGAGGCCAGGTTACAGGTTACACTCTCAGGCCGCGAAACCGGTTGGTGAGCCTGCGCACGGCGGATTCTCGGGGATAGGGGTATGGAAGCTTGCCTGCGCCTGCGCTTGGGTGGGGAGGCAACGCAGCGAGGGGGATGACCCGGAGTTTCCGCGCTGTGAATGGCGATTAGCGTGATGCTGGACACGCACACGCCGGAGGAGCGTGTTGTACGCAGCGCGGACGATGCTGTATCTTGTTGAGATGATCTGTGGCGGGGCGGGGACACTCGTTGCTTCGGTGCGGGTACCACCTCGGTATCAAGCAAGTCGTCGGGTCACGGAGCGGGTGCGTGAAGATGCAGGGATGAGGTGTTCTGTAGGTGCCAAACATTTGCTTACAGTTGTCGACGGTCCGCCCGTCAACTACACATCATCAGCCCAGCTCAGTAGGGGCCCAGCTGCGCTTGTCTGGTCTCTCGGTCCCGTCGAGTTGCAATCGCAGTCCCAGTCACAGTCACAGTCGACGTGTATTCGCCACTCACACTCCCGGAAAGCCCTCCATCCGTCCCAGTGCAGGAACTCAATGTCCGCAACGCCCCCACTGAGCCGGACAGCCGTCACCGGGCCGATGAGTGATTGCATCGCGTCGCGTACTTGCTCAGCGGAGACGTCCGGAGGGATGTTTGAGATGGTGATGCGGTTGCACCGGGCCCGTGCCGGTGCCGATGATCGCCTAGGCGTGGAGTGGCGGCGGCGTTTCGGGTGCGGAGTAGCGTTGAGAGGCAGATGGTGATACCATTGGGAGGAGCGGGACAGTCGGGTCGGGGACTTGATGGGCCGACCGAAACGGTCGTCATACATCCGCGTTGCCATGATCTGTTCGGGGTGGGTCAGTCACACAATTATTATGTCGGGTCTGACTCGCGAGGAAGACGCGACAGCTCGGGTACTATGAAGTATCATGGCGAAGGAGGGCGAAGGATGGCCGAGAATTCCCACCCACCTCCCTGCGCCGGAACTCCTCGCTGAGACCAAATCTTACAGATCCAATCGGTCGATGACGGTGCGCTGGGCGCTGCTTCGCGTGATGGCTCCGGGGTCTCGCCTCGAGCTCCTCGAGGTTCGGCTTCCGCTCGAAACGGCTCATGGCGAGGCAAGATTGAGGAGCAGTGGAGTACATACCGCCTACCGGGGCGAAGAGTCGGGGGGGGGGGGGGTGGTCCTTCTCAGATTGTCGGTGAGAAGATGGACGGCGTAGTCAAGGTTCAGTCAAGCGCGACGGAGCAACGGGCGCTGAGGATTTCAAACCGAGGCGCCGGCACGAGCGACGAGTCGCGGAAAGGTGGGCCGGTGGTATCGCAACCAGGGTTAGTCGAGAGAGGGGGAGTCACGCCAAGACGGCTCAAACTGGGTTTGGAGGAGACACGACACGAGTGAGATGTACAGATGCGAGTTGGGCACAGAAGCAGGATGCATGCTGCAGAGGCGTGTTGCATGGGCCGCCTCGGCAGTGGAGAAGGTTGACTTCTGCGCACCAGCCAGCGAGGGCAGGGTGGGGCAGGGTGGGGTGGCATCGCCACGGACCGCGCGGCGAAGGATGCATACCACTCGTACGTACAAGCACAATAGTAGTACAGGCCCGGAACCTCTGTCCTACGCCTTCGCCATGAGCTGCTCGACCAGCCCCTTCAGCGCGTCCACCTCCTTTTGCAGCGCGTCGACCCGCTCCACAGCCTTGTTCGATTTGCTTATAGCATTCATGGCGAGCATGAAGCCCATTATCGCGAATGGGAAGAGTGTCATCGGGTTGAAAGTCGACGTGGTAGCCGGAGCGGGAGCGGGCGGGGCGACTGGGTTGGGTTCGGACATGCCAAGCGGCGAGATGGGTAGGTGCGGTCGGCTCGGCTCCGGTAGGAGGATGGAGTACAGTTAAGTGGAGTGGCGTCTGCCTAGAGCGATCGTCTGAGGTATGGATGACCACCACCCGGCGACGGAGGGCGGGGAGATGGGAGCTCGGCTGCGTGTGGGCTTTGGGTGAGAGCTCTAAGGGAGAAAGCAGCAGCGAGTCCAATCGACCGGCCGCAACTACAAGGCACAACGCGTCAAGTGAGCTGCTGCAGATAACGACCGGCGTTATGCGATGTGGCGATAGCACGGCCTCCTCCCCCACCGTTCGCTTCGGGTCCAGGCTCTGGAGACCATGGCTGGGTTGTCAGAGCCCACCGCCCATCGATGAGTGGTGTTACGTTTCTGACTCTCCGCCTGAGACGAGTCGTTCTCGATTCCATTCATCTGAGTCCGCCGGTAGAGGAGTACGAAGTGTACCAAACGGACTTTCCAGGCACCAGCCTGGCGTGGCACTGCCAAGGCGAGCCTCGAACATCCCGTATGCCACGCAGATACACCTCTATGCACCGGCACACTCGCAGTGCAAGTGCGGTGCGCGGAGGTCCAAGCACGTTCGATCGGCCTGCCGTTGTGGTCGCTACGACGCTACGACGACGTGCGACCTGCGTGGGCATACGACCTGCCAAGCACCCGGTCCCGCGCTACTGGTGCAGTGGTGGCGCGCCAAGACTCTCCGGTTGTGTTAATCGCTGAGCCGATGGCCGATCGTGTCGAGCACTTGCAAGTCACTCAAATGTGGTGTCGAGGTGCCGACACTGTCGGTGAAATACTCCGGCTCTCCGAGTCTCTGACCCCCCGCTCACACGCTCTCTGCTGTGTCCCTCCATCCTCGGCTCAACTCGCCAGGATGTCCACCCGGTCTCTTGGCATCCAGGCACCATCGCATGGACGTCAGCGGTGAACCGGTGGTGGATGCGTTCCTATGTTTCTATCGCCGAGATTGCAATTCATCGCAACCTACATCTACATCTTGGCCATTCTGCAGGCCACGTTCTTGAGGCTGAGAGAGAGACGGGCACGGTGATTTGCTGCGTGGTGTGATCGTGTCACGGACGCCACGCACTGCAACACGTTCTTCGGAAGAGACGGGGGAGCAGCATCGGCACAGACTGCAGTACGAGAAGAGGGGTAGACTGCGGTACGAGAAGAGGGGTAGACTGCGGTACGAGAAGAGGGGTAGACTGCGGTACGAGAAGAGGGGTAGACTGGCCTGGGATGATACTGTATGACGAGAACGAGGCCGACGGAATAGCGCCGATACGATGTCATCCCTGGGAAGTGAGCACTTGGGCTGGTCTGGATGAGGCCGAGCTATATAAGCCGTCTGCACTGGCCGTACTACCATGCCATATCATCTCCTCAGAGCCCTCACTTGGAACGCTGAGATCCTCTTTGCTATCTCCCTCCCGACCCGCTCACACTCAGCTGGTCACCTCCACGACCCCCCCACCCCGCCATGCACGTCCTGCCATTACTCCTCCCCTCGCGCTGGCGTTACCGCTCCAGGTATCAGCTTCGCCCGTCAGGCGCTGGGCGTACTCCAAGTACTTCGACCTGCAGGGCCACCGGGGTGGTCGTGGTGAGACCGACGAGAAGTGAGTGGTGCGGCGCGGCTTGTGTAGGCGTGCCGGTGTATGGGTTCCAGTGCGATGCTGACGCCGCAGCGTCCTGCCGAGCTTCGCGTGGGGTCTGATCAACGGCGTGACGAGTCTCGAGCTTGACCTTGAGTACTGCACGGCACGGCACCCCGCATCCGTGTATTTCTTGCGACTGCAGCACTCCCACTCGCAGCGAAGTCTGTTGTTGCACAACCACTTTCTGGGTTCGCCTGTCTCCGCCGGGCCCTCCCAATTGATCACAAATACTGTACTGCAGAGCTCTCATTCGGGATCGTTAGCTTGTCTTTTTAGATACACCGCTTGTCCTGCTCCTCACCCCATCCCAACTCAACTCAACTCGATCTTCCCCAACTCACGTCTACCCACTCCAACTCGCCGCGCTAACACCCCTAGTCGGTCTGACCAAAGACAACCACCTCGTGGTATGGCACGACGAGAACATCGACCCGACCAAATGCCGTGACACGGGCGCTGTGACCCCAGGGGACACGATGTATCCCTACGTGGGGAAATACATCGCGAATCTGACTCTGGCGCAGCTCAAGACGCTCGATTGTGGGTCGTTGAGGTTGGATGGGTTCCCGCTGCAGGGTGAGTGGCGCGGGCATTTCGCTGCTCTGGAGCGAGAGCCAGAGCGAGAGTCAGAGCCCGGTCAGCTCTTCCTTGACACTTGGCCTTTGGTCTTTGGTCTCAGCGCCTCGTGGCCTTTGTCCATTCTGTCACCGAGATGGCAGTGAAAATGGCCGTTACTGTAGAAGTCACCGCCCATGGTCACTCGTCGCCCTCCAAGACCAGCCGTCAGAGCTCCTCGACACAGAGCCATCCATCTATCGTCCTCTTGTCTCTTCTCGCTCCGCGCTCATCGCTCTGCCCACAGCGTGCTCATCAGAGCTGACTGAATTCTACTTCAGAGGTGTACCCCGGTACGAGACTCTCCACCCTTCCCGAGCTGTTCGACTTTGTCTCGTGCGCAACAGACGAGCCCGTGCTGTTCAACATCGAGTCCAAGGTCGACGGGGACTTCCGGAACCTCACGCGCGGGCCGGAGGACTTCGTCAAGGCCATGGCGGGCGAGTTCTTCTCCCGCGGCGCGGATTTTGTGGATCGGGTGACGCACCAGAGCTTTGATGTGGGTCGGGACGGTTTCTCTGTTGCTCTGCTGTTTCTCTGCTGCTCCGTCGTTGTCACAGCCTGGGACTGGGTGCCGAGTCGAGGTGTCGAGATGCGTCACCGTCGCTGACCCGGATCGCTCAGTGGCGCGCACTCATCCTTTCCAAGAGGGACTATCCCTCGCTCCGGACCTCGGCTCTGTGCGACGACACGACGCGTGAGTGCAATACAGATCAAGCGAGTAGGAGCGATGCACTGCACTCCTAAGTTCATCTAATCCCATCTTTCTCTGTCCTTCCTGCGCCTGCGTATCCTTGCCGGGAGCGATACATCATTACGAACGAACGATCTGATCGTGCTCACGATCACACCCACAATTAGTCTACAAGCCCCTCGCTTCCGGCATCAATGGTAACCTCACAACCCACGGCACCGGCCCCTCCAACTGGCTCGCAGGGATTGACATCGACTCCTTCCCCGGCTCTTCCGTGGGCGAGAGGGTCGCTCGCGCTGCGCACTCTATCGGCGCGGACTTTTTGTCCCCCGTCGCGACGTCGGTGAGTGACTTTGCGTCGTTTCCCCTCACCTCTCACAGCAACGACCGCGCTCCGTAGACCGCGCTGATGTTCCCGATTCGATCAGTACGCTTCTACCGGCGGCGCTGCAGACCCCGCAGAGAAGGGCTGGATCGCGTTTACCAACAAGACGATGGTCGATACTGCGCACTCGCTCGGCCTGCAGGTCAAGCCGTGGACGCCGAAGTGAGTGGGCGGTGGGCGGCGAGCCTGCCTTATCGCGAGCACATCACGGGGCACAGAGGATGCGGAGTGGCTGACAATCGCGGTAGCCGGAAGAGCCTGCTTGAGTATCTTCTCAACATCGGGATCGATGGTGAGTCGAGGCGATTCGCGATCCGCGAGTCATCCTGCTCCTGGAACCTCATCCTTCTTCCTGTCCCTACTCCCAGCACCCACCTACCCGACCTTTGCAACCCTCTTTCCACCGCTCGCCCCTCCCGTGCTGACCTCTCAGGCGTGATCACCGACTACCCACACGAGTTCCGCCGCAGTCTCGAGCGAAAGAACTACCCGCTCGCCCCTCCCGGTGACGCGAAGCGGGTGCTGAAGTGCCTCGAGAAGCACAACCAGTACACCGCGGACAAGCTCGATGGGAAGGGGTACTGAGTGAAGAGAGCGAACATCTGTGGTTCTCGGCGGCTCGGCGGCTCGGCGGCTTGGATCGGATGCTTGGGCAGCGGTACAACGCTGATAGAGGGGGTCGTTGAGTGGTGAGGCTGTGGCTGTTCCGAGGAGGGGTCGGAGACAGGGAACACTGAGCGGGACAATACGAGAATCACCCCTGGCTAGAGAGAGACATTGCTCGTACGAAAAGCGCTCGTGCAGAGTGCATGGAAGGAGGTCGTTCTTTGTCGGAATAACCCTATAATGCATACAGTACGAACATACGCACTCGTCGAAGAGAACTTGTGCGCCAAAGGCGTGAAGCCACTTGAGCGTCGCGTCCGCAGTAGGAGGAAACTTCCCATGGGTGGCCAATGGTACTGTACCATTTACTGCACTCGTACATACTACCTACCACACGACTGCGCTACCTCTGTTCGCTGACTAGTGATATGCACTAGACGTGTCGCCCGTTCTGTCAATTCGCTGTTGGTCGTGACTTTCGCGAATCGCGGCGAGCACTGTCGTCGTCCTCGTTCTGCGAGACGCTTCTCGCGTTTGGCCAAGGCGGTATCTCGGCGCAATCTACTTGTGCTCGAGTACAAGTACCTGTACTCGTGTACTACTCGTACTCGTGAAGTCCACCTCAACAGGCAAGGAACTCCTCTAGGTTTCCCCGTCCGTAGAAAGCCCGCTTGCCGCCTGGCCTGGGCTCCTTCAACTTCCGGAGAGCTGATTTCGCCAGGCGCATGAATGGCTCTCCTCCTTGGTCCGTCAGTCCCGTTGCTGATGGCAGGCCGGCGATCGAAGGGGGTTTGGACTCACTCTCACAGTATGGAGAAGGAGAGTCTGGAACTCGAGATGTTGAAGACCCTGCGGGTGAGGATGTGGCCCCGTCATTGCCATTTTCAGGCGGGCTCCCGACATTTTCGACCCATGCCTGATACCACTGCCAATGAGCCATTTACACGACGTAAGCACTCACGATACGGGTGGCTCCCTCATAGCGCTTCAGGAGGGCTTCTCTTGATATGGGCTGTGTTGACGAGCATGACGAAGGACGCCCATCGGTCGAGTTTATCCAGAAGCTGGCGGCGTCCGTGCGATCTGCACTGGGGACGTAGAACTGGTCCAGTTCCAGCAAACTGCGGAGGATGGTGATGGCGACTGCGGTGAGGGCGAAGGCACCCAGATCGCGGAGTCGGGGCGGTATGGTCATACGCGCACCTGGGTCCTCTTCCTTGTCCTCAGTACCGGGCGGAGAGAGAAACAACTGCAAAGCGGAGTGTAATGTCATTTCCCGATAGCTGTGGGCCGAGCGCAGCCATTCATAGGCCGTAGGTGCCTCCCAAACACGATTCGGACAGGGCAACACCGTCCTCGCGAGATCTGCCGTGTCGAACGCACAAGGGATCGACGTGTCCACGGTCGCCATCATGTCGAAGTGCCAGACGAGCCAGAGCGTGCGTCGTTTGGTCTCGTACTGGGACCAGGTCCGCCAGCCGAGGTCCAGCTCGCTCGCCGTACAGGGCAGAAACGGGATGATGGTGCCCGCCTCGCAAAGAGCCTCGTGATCACCTTCCAGCAGGATGCGACGTGTGATCTTGTCGTCAGCATCGCCGACTGTGTGGGAGCTCACGTTCACAATCGTCATGCGGAACATGTTTGCTCTCGCCCGTCGACTAGCGTCGTCCCCTAGCAGAGATGGCGCCTGAAGCATGACCAAGGCTTGCAAGTTGGAGATGTTGAATTCGGACAGTCGGAGCCGGCGGCCGACGGCAAAGGTCTGCAGAGAGTCAGCAGCCTAACTGTGGTTCGGTCTCTCACCTTGACCAAGTGTGCCATGACCTCATCGCGCACGGTGGGCGCCGCGTCCCATGTATCACCCAGTATTATGCGATCCGACCCAGCACTGGATTCGGCCGACGAGGAAGAAAGGGCAGGTGGCTGGCTCTCTGCTTGCTCTGACCTCGAGCCATTTGCGATTGATGCGACGTCCCCTCGCGCCCGATGGTGAGCGGGCTCGCTCATCAGGACACCACCAATGATGCAAAAGGCGAAAGCCAAAGCTGGACTGGTGCTCTCCAATCGGAATAGGGGCATGTGGGAGAAGAGCATGTGGGGGATCATGACGTCAAAGGTATGGTCGGCAAATCCCTGCAAGGTTCTCGCGTCGGGGACGGCCCAGTTGTTATTCCGGTGCCATTTGGCCAGCTGGAAAGGGGAGAGCCTGATCCGCATCGTCAGCTTGAGCTTAGGTTGCTTCACACGTCATGACAGAGCTACGCGCCTGGATTGATGGCGCAACTGCGAGCCCCGAGTCGGCGCAGAGTCTGATGTAGTAGCTGGTGGCCTGCCGCGCCGCGAGGTATCTGCCAAGGGAGAGACGGCTGCATATGCAGTTGAGGAGCTGAGGGGCTCGTCTGACGCGTTGTTGACCTGATCGGGGTCAGAACTTCACTTCAAACGATCGAGCCGGCTCGGCAACTGACGTTATTGATATCTCGGCCCATCGACATGTCACTGCCCGTGTCTGTAGGCAATGTCCGAGCGCCGCTGGGCCGAGAGCTACCGGTATCGGTGGCGCTGCGCTCTCCTTGCCCTCTCTCTGACTGTAGCTGGCCACCAGTCGAGGTGAGAGAAGGCAAAGGCAAAGGCAAGGTAGACGTCGACCGATCTGGGTCCAAACCCGCTACAGATGCCGGCTCCCAGTCCACCCACGCCCCTCCGAAGTCGTACGAGTTCTCGCCGAGTTCGGGACCGGGAATGTTCGCGCCTCTGAACGAGAGGAGAAGTGCTTCGAGACTTGGAGCGCTCCAGTCGATACCGTCCAGGGATAGGTCGTCCAAACCACTAAAGGTGTTTGCGCCGCCCTGCACCTCGGAGATGATGGCCGGCGGGGCGGAATCCCAAACGGTGTCGGGAACGCCAGGTGCTGATACCTGCTGTGTAGGGTTGGGCGCCGGTTCGATTCCATGAATCACTGACGCCGGCGGACGCGGACTCCAATTGACATCTGAGTTGACTGGGCTCGTGGTGACTTGATCGATTGAGGGGAACGAGCCGGAAAGGGAGGAAGAGGTATCTGGGAAGGGCTCGCCTCGCTTGTCGGCAGAGTGCCATCGCCGCTGATGTCGTCGCATGGCATCGCTGCGGTGAGAGTCAGCCAAGGCCACCAAAAAGTCCAAGTCGTTGGAGCTACACTGATCGAGGGGACAGAGCCGAACACACCTCCGGCTGAAGCGTTGTCCACAGCTAGGGCAAGGAAACAGCTTGGAACTGCTGTCTTCGGGAGTCGTCAGTTCCGCTCAACTCGGCTCGGCTCAGCTCCGCTCGTCCACATCTCTGTTCTCGACTCGACTCACGGGTCTGCTGGTGCCGCCGGAGATAGCTGGCCTTTGCAAAGGTCTGACAGCGGTGAGTGGTGGACTCGGGGTGAACTCGCGAAGAGCGGGAACGGGGTCTCTTACTCGAGGACAGCCGTCTATTTGGCAAGTGAAAGACGTCGGCTGGACCTGCATCGCCATCGCCATCGCCATCGCTCATTGCTGATCAGATTACGGCTGTTGATCGGCGAGAGCGACTCTCAGCGGGGCCATGGGCGGATCGAAGAGCGAGGCGAGGACGAAGTAATTGAGATCAGAGTGGGATGACCACAACACAATCCTATCCTTGGACCCGATATCTCGTTGATCTTGTAACATGGCGCCGCGGAACGCCGAGATATCACGTGACTCGGCGCTGTTTCGACCCATATACTTGTACGAGTACGTACCATACAAGTACAAGTACAGGATGAGTAGGAGCGTGCGAGGCCCTACCCTCACACAGCTGTACAAGACACTCGCATTGTCTCGTCATGTGGGCGTAGATCCGGAGCCGTCTGGGATATCCAGTCTCTTCGTTTGTCGCCCCGGGCGTCGCCGTGGCATCCTCTGGCAGCTGAAGGGGGTGCCGAACATCGAAGTATGGCGCATCGAACGGATACGGTATGGGGAGAGCCTGCAGCTACAGACGGCGACGGGCTGCAACTGCATATGGATCACTGGTGCGAGGAGATATTCTACCCGCGGTTAAGTCTATGTTCAAAGACGCGGGATCTGTGGGTACACAGTGTCTCCATGCATCAAGCATAGGATGCCGTCGTCGTCGTCGTTTCACGTGATCTCGTTGTTGGTGGACCGGTGGAGGCGGGACCCATCCCAGCCCTACCGGTGGACCTTGCTGGTGGACCCGGCCAGGTGGACGCGCACTCATCCGGTTGATAGTATCGTGACGTACTGCATCTGCATCACTCTGATGTGTTTGGGCCTGCAGTCAGCTACAATACTACCAACATGGGCTTTGCCGAACTGCTTGCTCCAGTGCCCGAGCCGGTAACTCCGCTTGGGAGGCTCCGTATTCTCTCTCCGACATGCGGACTGCGGTGAGTTCCCCAAGTCGTACTGTACTCGTACTCGTACTCGTACTGTTCTAGTAGGCACATCGGACGCGGACTGAGCTCGTAGGGTCAACGCGTTCGCTTTTGGGGGGATGTCTCTAGGTGAAGCATGGGCCGATATCCTCCCGCCTTTGAACCAGGAGAAATCGTTCGCGCTGCTGGACGCGTGGTACGAGGCTGGAGGTGTCCACATAGACACGTCGAACCACTACCAGGTCAGCCACACGCTTGATCGCTCAGAAGATCGTTAGAACTGATGAGGAGTATAGAACGAGGAGAGCGAAACGATCATCGGGAAGTGGCTGGCCGCCCGAGGGATCCGAGATCACTTGGTCATCGGCACCAAGTTTACCTCGACGTCAGGCCGCTCGACTTCCGATGTTGGATCCATCCAATGCTGATCAGTCTGATCCAGATTTCGTGGCTGGAAGCACGGCAAGAACGAGGCGGCGAACCTGTCCGGGAACCACCGCAAGAGCATACACGTGTCTCTTCGCGAGTCTCTCAAGAAGCTACAGACCGACTATGTCAGTGCAGTCGTCGAGGCGCATGCTGAATGTCGCAGGTGGACATCCTCTACGTGCACTTTGTAGGTATCGCTCTGTCTCAAAGTCTAGATCTAAGTGCATACCTAGTGGGACTACACGACGTCGATCCCAGAACTCATGGACATCCTCGACTCCCTGGTCAAGCAAGGCAAGGTGTTGCATTTGGGGGCCTCCAACCTCCCAGCCTGGGTCGTCGCCGGCTGCAACGCCTATGCGACGTGAGTTGATTTCACCCACCGGCCTGCGTTGACGATGGTCGAATGCGGAATGCTAATGGCCATTCAGAACAGCCAACAAGACGCCGTTTGTGGTATATCAGGGGAAATGGAACGTGTTGGAGTGAGTTAGAGCCGAAGATTGGGGACTCACACGCCAGCCGTGCTATCGAGCAAGACATCATCCCCATGGCTAGGCACTACAACATGGCTATCCAACCATGGGCAGCTTTGGCCCAGGGCCGACTGCAGACGCGTGCACAGGTACGCTCATCCAGTAGAGCCTTGGCGATATCAACATCACTGACGAATGGGCAGAGGGAGAAACTGGAAGCCTCGGGCACATTCCGCAAGGGTCCCAAGGGCGAGCTCACCGGACTGGAACTCGAGATGAGCAACGTGCTTGAAGAGGTGGCCAACAAGCACCAGGTCAACAGTCTTGCGCCGATCTTGCTCGCTTGGCTATACGCCAAATACACGTATTGTTTCCCCGTCATCGGGCTGCACGACACCGAGGCAAGTGTCACGTCTCGCGGCCACGAAAACTCACTCTTCATCTCTTCTCTTCATAGAAAGGCATGACTCATCCCGTCTCTAGCAACTCGAGCAGAACATCGCGGGAATCGGGATCCACCTGGACGAGGAGGACGTCGCGAAGATCGACGGTGAGTCAATATCACTTAAGCTCCTCTGTACCTGACCACTTTGGAAGCGGTCAATCCTACCAACTTTGGCTACCCGAACAACTTCAACGGCGAGGACCCTCACGAGACGGGACGGTCCACCGCTGTCCCGTCGGGCCAACTGGGCACGATCGATTGGGTTGTGGATCGACAGGTCTACTCGTCGCACATGAGATAGCGCGTATCCGACATGGTGACGAGGTCTTCTTGTGTCTATGCGCCCAGTACCACAGTCTATAGGTTTAGAAATCGGGGACAAGACAGATCGCATCTGCGGGAAGAGGGTACGCTGCACACTGCGATCACGAGGCACTCTTACGGTACTTGAACTGGTGTCAGGGTCCCGCTTGCAAGGGCTCTACAGTATGACTGAAGCAGCCCCACCGCGCAGCTGCAATAATCACTCATTGTGCCGCATATTTGTGCCGCAGATCTGCTTCAGAATGATGTGATGCAATTGGGCGGCTGAACGTTGTTCCATCTACTGTATGCATGGGAGAAAGTGATCTCCACACGATGTGGTGACCACAGCCACTGGATGATCAGAGCGCTTTGCTTTGTTGAACGTAGTCCAGGGTGCCCCTCTGGATGGCGACAGGGCTGGGTCCGGGAGGTCCCATGTGCGGGTCCTTACCCAGGAAATCGTGGGGGAAACCAACATCGAAGGGTTTGACAGCTGCGGCGTGGCGTCAGAAGCGGACACTCAGGACGACTTACATTCAATCTCCTGCATCTCCGAATCTGTGAGCTTGATCGAAAGCGCCTTGATGTTCTGGTGCAGGTGCTCGACTTTACGACCGCCCACGATGGGGAACACGAACGGGGTCTTGCGCATGACGTAGGCTATCGCGATGACGGAAGGGCTTTCGAGGCCGTGTCGCTCGGCAATGGTGGAGAGCACCTCGGAGTACTTGATCTCCGTGTCGGTCTGAGGGTTACTTGCGCGGCTCTTCTCTCCCGCAGCCTTGCGGGCCTCGAGCTGATGATCAGTCCAGAACGGAGACTGTCGCTCACCTGTTTCTTGGATTGCAACTTGCCGCCTCCAATGACACCCCAGGGGGCAAGGGCCATGCCGAAATGCTTGCACATGGGGATTATATCGCGCTCAAAGTCCCGCCTGGAGGAGCACGTTGGCTGTGTGACTCGCGGACGGCAGGAGTCACGGAGGGCTGGGGGGCTGTGCGGCACTCACAACATGACATTCCACTTGCCCTGGTACACGACGAATTGGTTCTTCCCATGGGCCTTGGCGTACGTGTTCGCGGCGGCAACCCACCACGCTGGAGAGTCGCTGATCCCGAGATAGAGGACTTTGCCCGACTTGACAACGTCGTCCAAGGCGTTCACGACCTCCTCGACGGACGTCGTGTAGTCGAACTGGCTCGTGAGTGCTCACTCCGCAGTCTGGTCCGCAAAACTTACCCAGTGGAGATAAAAGATGTCGATCTATATTATGTTCAGCGTCAAAATCGATTTTGCCGGAGCTTTGTTGCTCACGTAGTCCGTCTTAAGCTTCCTCAGCGAATCCTTGAGGGACAACACCATGCTCTTCTTGTGGTTGCCCGCATAGTTTGCGCCCCCGGTCGCTCCGAGATCGTAGGCTTTGTATCCACTCGTGTACTTTGTGGCAATGACCATCTGGTCTCGGACGCCGCGCGCCTCTAGCCAATCCCCGACGAGGGTCTCGCTCTCCTCGTTCTGGTAGTTGTTGGCCGTGTCGATGGATCGCCCGCCGGCCTCGTAGAACGCGTCCAGGACTTTGAACGTGGCTTCCTTGTCCATCGCACCCATTCGCTCAGCAAATGCAGTGCCTGCGGTGTTAGCATTATTGCAAGTGCATGCCAACCTAGAGATCAGCCAGACTCACCAAAATTCATGGCACCGAGCTGTAGGGGTGACATTCTGGACCAGTCAGAGGGCCCCTTCTGCCGCATTCGGGCGTTTATGCTTTCTCACCTGATTCCCGCGGTAGGCGAGAGGATCCTCAGCCTGCCCAACGGAGTGGGCGGCTCCGGGTAGCTTTCAAAGTTGGACATTTGCGATGATTTGGGATCGATTCGTACGAATCCAAGCTCAGTGTCGAACTCTGTGTGAGCAGGTCAACTGAACAATGCGAGATGTCAACTGAACAATGCGAGATGACTGCTGGGTGCCATCTTCAGCTATGTTACATTTATGTATGAGGCGTGCGGACACTGTGGGTGGAGGTGAAGGTGGAGGTGGAGGTGTGCTATGGTGGACGTTGGTGGCAGCGGTGGCAGCGGTGGCAGCCGGTGGCGTCCGGTGGCAGTGTCGGAGTGGTGGACCTTTTGTTGAGGTTTGGGACCGATCGCCCAGCTGACATCATTTGGACGAGAACGAGTACTAGCGAGTGCAGCAACGTGAAACTCGGTCGTAAAGCACACTTTAACTTTCATCCTCGCACCGTCACCTCGCCCACCCCCAGAGAGGCCTTGCCGAGGCATCGGCTGAATGGAAACGCCAAATGGCGTATGCCGTCGAGGCTAGCCCTTAGTCGTCACGCAGAGTTTTCCCATTGTCAAAGCGGGCGGGAGATCCTGCATATGGTGCATAGCATCGAGATCAGGATGAGTGGACCATGCGGAGTATCACGGAGCACCCTCCCCGTACAATGCCCGCACTGTGTCATAGTCGTACTTGTATTCGCCGTGATAATACAGAGGTCGAGCGCCCGCCATTTCCGCCCATGCGTCCTCGCATGCATCAACGACCTCTTGAGGCAGGGGCCCCTTTGCAAAGTACTCCATGTTCTCCTTGAGCTGTGCGAGGGAAGACGCCCCGATGACGATGCCTGGGTAACACGATTGGCTTGTGCCGTGAAGCGTTTGAAACATCGAGAGACTCACCGTCGTTGCCGCCGTCGGATCTCATCCTGAGGGCGGAGTGGTGTTGCACCCACCGAATGGCAAGCTCTGTCATCTTGATCCCGCTTTTCTTGGCCGCTTCATTGATGATGTTGAGAGCGGCAAAGGTCTGGTCTTTCCAATACCTGCGTAAACGATCAGTCAGCATAAGCTACGAGGTCTTATCGAACGTCCCAAAATCACGCACCTCTTGGCATAAAGCTCTGCAACTCCTTCACCCGCAAACCTGCCGGTCTTTTCGTCACTCTTGGACAGAAAGCGTCCTGTCAACATCCCGCCTGCCAGCGGGTTGTACACAACCCAGTCAAGCCCATGCCGGCGCAGGGTCGGGACAAGGTCGTACTCGGGCGTACGGTTGATGGCGTTGTATGCGCCCTGGTACAGCGTGGGCCGGACATACCCCTTGTATTTGCATATGATGCAAACTTCGGCAACCTGCGGAAGATAAGGTGGTGACCCAGTGTTTGAACAAGGACCGAGCTTTCCGGAACACTCGTGTGGGGCGCGCACTCACTTCGGCAGCGGTGAAGTTTGAGATGGCAAAGACCTTGAATTTGCCTTGTCTGTATGCCTCATCGATCGCCGCAAGGGTCTCCTGGAAAGGCGTCGTCCTATCCGCTGAGAGAAACGGTTATTCTCGCGCTCACCGCATCGCACATCATACAGCGACCATCCCCCATCGCATGATCATGGCCCACGGGGATGCCTCGTTGGCTGGAACCGACTCTTTGACTCACCAGCATGCAAGTAGAAGATGTCGACACTGTCCGTCTCCAACTCCTTGAGGCTCGTCGCCAATGTGCCGAGAAGCTCCGTCCGCGAATGGGCGCCCTTATATGTTGGGTAACACTTTGTCGCTATGGTGAGATTGCGTTTCTTGTAGCCGACTTGGGCGGTGAAGTTCTCCTGCTTGCCAGAGCAGTAGGATCTAGCCGTGTCGACTTCTGAGTAGCCGTTCCTCTGGAACTCGTCCAGGCAGGCAGCAAAATCGTCGAGAGAGTGGACCTTGGCGTGCTGATCATCGGTAGCAACGGGTCAGCTTGCTTACGGCGCTCATGCGAAAGTGTTGCAGCTCACCGAGGCACCACCGTCCGAAGGACCGAAGGTCATGACTGCGATCGTGCATGTCAATGGGGGCCTGACCGTCGGCATCGGATTGAGATTGCCACTCACGACCTAGAATGACCCGGTTTGTCGCCATGTCAAGCCTGGTGATGGGTGATTGGTGTCTGGTGACTGGTGGGCTGCAACTGTTTGCGGGTCGGCGACTAGTGATTGACAGAAGTGTGATTACTGGAAGCGTGGAATTGTCTTTGATGATGCGCACAGCTGCTTCATAAATACTCGTGCTGTACTCGTCGTACTCGGTGGACCAGGAATGTGGAGGTAAGGAGTTGTGCTGGCCAGGTGGACACGGGTCCACCGGTGCATCCGATGTCAAGCCGATATTGTTCCGGCGGTGGATGCGTGGTGTGCAAAAGACTGCAGATTAACTACTGAGGCTGATGGTCAACGGATGCATGCGGCGGTGCAGCCCTTCCCACTCGTACAGGGAGCAGAGGGAGCGAGCAACGGCGGCATCGTCTCACAAGCTTGACTGCTTTGAACAGGCCCATCTATGGTGAGCTTGGTGCGGAAACGATCGCCCAGGGCAAGCACGAGTTCCGCATTCTGCTGGTCGTGCAGTCTTTCCGGCCCGGGCGCCACCAATGTGGAGTCTGGACGTCGGCCAGTCTGACAGCCGGGGCCACGATAGTATTACTGGGTACGATATGGTAGTACCGTCGGTGGTATCTCGACTGACTCGTCAAGAGGCTGTCGTGACGCTCGCGAATCGTGACGTGCTCGACCCGGGGCTGGCCGACGACTTTGACGCCGCCCTCCACCGGAGTTGTCCACCGGCGAGTGGGGAGGCGAGTGGGCGAGGAGGGTAGCCAGCACAAGTGATAGTTGTCTCCGGATGACCAATCCATATTGCGCGACTCGCGACTCATTTTTCTTCGGACTTTGAAGCGCAAGAAGCTATACCATACATACTTGAGGCAAGCAAGGTCGCACGAACAACGATCTGTTCACATCCACGACTTTGCGACAACCCCCTCCCTTCTGCTTTCTGCAACTACACCGGAGACCGAATCAGCACCTGGACCATTTGACCACCGGCATGACCGTCTCAAGCGATATCGTGCTGTACGAGCTCATCGGCCGAGCCGAGGACGCGGGCAAGGTGCCCAACTTCTCGCCGCACGTCTGGAAGACCAAGTTTGACCTGGCGTGAGTGGATGTGGAGCCGTCGTCGGGGTTGTGAGGGGCTTGGTCCCGGGGCTTTCGATGTGTGGACTATCCGCAGGCAGTTCGTCCTGGTGACATGAGAGGAGGGAGTAAGGGAGATGGAAACAGAGGGGAGGAAGGCGAAAGTCCTCGAGCAGATTTCTGAGCAAGACCTGGAGCAGGAGCAGGAGCAGGAGCAGGAGCAAGAACATCGTCCCAGCACCATCGTGACCCCTTCTGACCCGATATCCCCACCCGTCTCGTTTCCTGCTCACACCGCGCTCAGAGTCCTCGGCATCGCGTACAAGCCCACCGGCCAGTCGTTCCACCAGATCCGGGGCAACCTGGCCGAGCAGACGGGGAATGACAAAGTGACGGTGCCGACGCTGGTGGATGCTGGCAAGACTATTACGGATTCGTGGGACATTGCGGAATACGTGAGTGGTCCGGCCATGGTGATGTCGTGCCCTTACTGGCTCTCGTCGCTTTCTCGCGTCCACTCCCTGTCCTCCCTGTCCTCCCTCCATCCGCCCTCCCCTGCCCTCCACTGCTCTCCCTTGCTCTCCTCTGCTCTCCTCTACTCCCCCCTGCCCGCCTCTACTCTCCACCCTCCCCGTCCTGGTCTCTCCTCGCGTCAGACCTCCTGCCTAGAGGTGCTTGTTGAAGCGGCGTGGTCCTCCTGCGGATCTTCACGGAGCGAGGACGACCACTAAACCACCGTGCGAGATCGCCGCTGACCCACCAGCTCGAGGACAAGTACGCCAAGCCCGCTGGAAAGTCGCTCTTCGGCGGGTCGGACGGGGGCAAGGCGCTCGCCAAGTTCATCGAGGGCTGGGCGAACACGACGCTCGCGGCGGACTTGCGGCCATTGATCGGACCGAAGGTGAGTGCGGTCGGCGCGGTGTCGCAAGGGAAAGGCTCGCAACGCCGCGGTCCGACAGCTGCTCCCGTCCCGATCCTCTGCGACTGGTTCCAGCTCGAGTCAACCCGCTCTGGACTGACCCGTTCTTACTCCTACCTCACTGTGGTCTGGAGAGCTTGATCTTAGACCGAGCTAACCACGTCGCCTTGTGCAGGTGTACCTCTCCCTCGACCCCCCTTCGACCGAGTACTTCCTCTCCCCTCGCAAAGCCAACCAGACCCGGGAACGGGCCGAGGAGCTCGTCTCCCTCCTGTCCGACCCATCGTACACCTCCCCGCACATCGCCGCGGCCCGGGCCAAGCTCTCGGTGGTGGAGTCGCTCCTCGCGTGGAACGCCTCGCAGGGCAAGGGCCCGTGGCTGCTGGGCGACGAGCCGAGCCACGCGGACGCGTGCTTGTGGGGCTGGTACGCGTTCAGTCGGCTCAACAAGGATACGGAGCAGGTGTGGGGCCATGAGAGTCTGCCGAGGCTCGGGCAGTGGGTCAAGGAGGTGATCAGCAAGGGGATCGCGAAGGAGGAGGAGCTGTACTAGATGCAAAGTTGCACTATATGCCTAGAGAGGAGGGTCTAGAGCACAAGCACGAGTACCAGTATGAGCACAAGCAAGGTGATACATTCTGAAATGCAAAATGTAGAAGTGTTGGATCACACCTGTCTGTTGGGATGGCGATGGCGATGTCTAGGCATGACCGCGGAGGTAGAACACTCATATACACAGTATCCTCACCTCCCCAAACATCCTCTCCACGATCCATGATCCTCGCGACACGTTGTGGATCCACACAGAGACGTCCACATCGACTTGAGGTCCCTCTCAATAGCGTCACTGCGAGCTCCACAGGCGTTCAAGGGTGCATCACCTGGCTTGTTCGCTACCACGGCAGCACCTCGTTCTTGTACGAGACGAGCACGGTGGGATCCCCGCGCTTGGCCGAGAGGATGACCTCGATCCTGCGGACGAAGTGTCAGTGACGCTCGCAATTGGCCCGGAGACGAGGGCACGAGGCGATGAGGGGACGAGGAAACGAGGGGAGGAGGAGCCGAGTGGGAGGGGAGAGGAGCGAGGGAGGGAGGGAGGAACGGAGGGAACGCAGGAGCAAGGGAGGGAGAAGGGGAAGGACGAGGAGATATGCAGTCTGGCCGTTCGCAGAGCACAGGTCAGGTCACGCGCCTCGCCCACTTACATCCCCTTGACCGAGTCCTCCGGGGAGACATACCCCTCGCCGGCACCTGTCATGCCGGTCTGCGAGTGTCAGCGGGGCGGCTGGGCAACCCGTTTTCTCGCATGCGCTCTGGGAACACGGAGCAAAGGCATGCCCAACGCAAGCCTAGCAAACGAGAGAGACGATGCCAGCCACTACTCGTGGTGGTCGGTGCGAACCTCACGTCGGATCGATCGCACTGATCCCAGCGGACTCAATGACGCAGAGTCGCCGTGATACCGACTCACCGTCGCCCACCCAGGATGCAACGCCTTAACCACCACGTCCTTCCCGTCCTTCCTGAGCTGCAAGCCCAATTTCACCGTCCACATATCCAGCGCCGCCTTGGAGACGGAATACGCCGTGCCCCCGCAAGCGCGTTGTTCTGCGTGCTGGTGATGGACCCCATGCCCGAGGAATAGGTGTAGATCTGCTTCACTGGCGACCCTCCATCGTCCTCTGCGGGGGTGGCAGCGGATGGACGGAGGAGCGAGGGAAGAAGAGCCAGCGTGAGGGAGATGGTGCCGTAGAGGTTGATGTTGAGGTTGGATTGGATGTCGGCGGGGGTGCTGCGGTGTTGCGCGGGTCAGCGGAGTGGTCCATGAAGACTATGCATATTGCCCAGAGGAGTATGCAGATCGCCCAGACGGGCAGATGCAAACTAGCCACGACGTACGCTTCGAGCGCAGTTGCCCATCCCCCAGCGAAGACCCTAGTTTGGTCAGCTCTGAGACGGGAATGAGAGCCAGACTCAGATTCACCCAGCGTTGTTGAGGAGCACGTCGAGTCCTCCTTTGGTGTGCTCCCACTTCTCCACCTCGTCGACAACGTTCTACGCGACATCAGCGAGGCCCTCGCTCTGCTGCACTGGTACTGGCTCCGGCACCGTATCGGCACCCGCCCCGGGACCGCAATCCCTCCCTTCCCCCGCCCTCCGTGAGAATCATGCACGACGTCGCTGCGACAGATGCAGATCCCATTGATCGCTAGACCGGGACCAGGTCTTCTCCAGACGACTCGCGTGCGACTGGTCCACCCACCTTAACGCTTTCCGGATCGGTCACTTCGAGTGGGACGACTTTGATCCTCCTCCCGATTTCTCCGCGAGTTGCGTCAACTCAGGAGCGTCCGAGGGGGATCGACAACCTGCGAGGATGTATGTCCGGGGTAAGGCAGATAGCTGCTTGACCACTGAGGCGAGTCAGCGCACAGGGGTCTCGGGTCTCGGTGAACGGGGGCATGGTTCCGCTACGAGCAACGGAGTTGGCCAAGTTGGTTGGCTAGCTAGCCAATTCTTTTGAAGCCAACTTCCATGCCAGCAGCAACCGACTTGGGAGGAGACAGATCTCGCGCCAAGGAGCTGGACTGGGACTGCGCATCTGCGTCGTTGGCAGGACGTACTCTCGTACCCCAAACCGCGGTTGGCCCCCTGAGAGTCAGCAGGTCGGGTCACGCAACGATGCTCACCGCTCCCCGATCGCAGCTCGCAGCTCGAACTCACCGAGACGAGGTAGGTCGGCATGTCTTATTCGTGCGCGAGGAGTTGATCCCCCTCCGGCCAGTTTTCAACCCCCAGTCTATCCTGGGGAGAAGGTAGTTGTTTGTTTGAAGTCAACGAGACCTCTGGGTGTTGTTCAACATCGAACATCACCTCAAGTCTGAGTATTTGGGCAGTCGTTCGACGTCATCGCCGACATCCCCGAGGCCGAGGCCGACACCAGAGGCGAAGCCGGGCGGTGGTCGCCTGCTATCCGCCGGGGTGGCAATGAGCCGTGACTGCGGCAATGATGTCGAACTCGAACTAGCGTCTGCGTAGATGTACAGTGGCGGCATCGACGAAGTGCATGAACAGGGTCACGGAGGTGCAGTACCGAAGTGCAACTTGGACATCACGGTTGCCGGTCGCAGCATACCGATTGGCAGGTCCGGAAAATCAGTCGCCATAACCCACCCCACACCGACCCCATATGTCTTCGGCTGCCTTCGCCTCGAGCACCGCTTGCATCTAGCAGCGCACATGTACGAGTGTATATATTGAACAGGAATCGTACAACACCAAAGCTTATCTCCTCGATCTTCCCGCCTTCCACACTGTACCGTACCGCTCCGTCTGTTTCTGCGCTCCGTTCTGCCTCTTCGGAGTTCGCTCCCAAGCACCTCTTCACGATGGTGCTCCACCGACGCCAGGCCGTCCGTCCAACGTCGACCCGTCGCCCGCTCCGCGACACGCTACTCCAGTACGCGCTTATCCCTCACGAGCGACGTTCTCCACCGCGGCGGTGATGATGTCGATTGCCTTCTGCATCTCCTCCTGAGAGACGATGAGGGCCGGGATGAAGCGGATCGTGTCGAAGCACGACGTGGTGAGGGTCACGAGGTTGCGCTCGAGGCAGTACTGCTGGACCCGCTTGCCGATGTCCTTTGGCACGTGGGTGTTGGGGGCGAGACCGGACAGGGTGAGAGGGTCCGATGGCATTCGGAATTCGACGGCGGTCATGAGCTGGGGACGTCAGTGCGTGCCACGAGATGTACAGCAGATGTGACGTGATGCCGGACTCACACCCAGGCCGCGGATCTCGGCGATGAGGTGGCCGGTCTTGGGCGACGCCTTGAGCGCGTGGAGGGCGTTATAGAGCTGCTCGGATCTGCGAATTGGGTCAGCCATGATTCAAAGAACTGCGCAAATCACTCCCGCTCACCTCGCCGCGACGTTGGCCTCGATTTCTCCGGTCTGGAAGACCTCCTGGGAAGCCACGCCGGCCGCACACGCCACGGCGTTACCCGCGTAGGTGCCACCGAGACTGCCGACGTCCATCTTGTCCATCAACTCCTTGCGGGAGACGATGCCGGAGAGGGGGAACCCGTTGGCCACGCCCTTGGCGAAGACCATGATGTCCGGTCGGAGACCCGAGTGCTCGACGCAGAAGTACTTGCCCGTGCGGAAGAAGCCGGTCTGGACCTCGTCGGCGATGAGCAGGATGCCGTGCTTGTCGCACACGGCCCGGAGGTGGTGGAGGAACGCAGGGGGGCACGGGACGTATCCACTAAGACGGGTCAGCGAGGGAGTCTCGACGAAAGTGAGATTCTCGACTCACCCCTCGCCCTGGACCGGCTCGATGATCATCGCGGCGACCTCGTTGGGGGCGACCTGCTGGCGGAGGAGCATGTCGAGGTGGTGCTCGGCGAGTCGGACGAGCTCGGCCTCAGGTGTCTCGGACGTGACGCCGAGCGAGTGCCAGTAGGGGTACGCCGTGGCGAAGACGCCTCCCTGATCCGAGTCAGCGAGTCAATTCCCCGTGTTTTGCAACCGGAACTCTCTGGACGTCCGACGTCCGACTCACCATAAGCGGACCCGTTCCCTGGGTGTAGATGGTCTTGCTCCTGGTGATAGCACCCGAACCCATGGTCCTGCCGTGGTATCCGCCTTGGAAGCAGACGATGGCCTGTCGGCCGGTCGCCTGACGCGCGAGCTTGATCGCCGCCTCGACGGCCTCGGCGCCAGAGTTCCAGAAGAAGAAGCTGTCGAGGGACGGGTGGGGCATGACGGGGAGCAGACGCTCGATGAGCTGGAGGTAGGGAGCGGAGAACATGATTGAGCACTGCATGTGGACGAGGCTGGAGACCTGCTCCGCGGCGGCGGCGGAGACGACGGGGTGGCAGCTGTGCGAGTCAATTTTGGGCCTTGGCCTTGGAGAAAGATATCGGGGAAAGTGCGATGCAGACCCCCGACTCACTGTCCGAGGTTGGTGACTCCGATACCGGCTGTGAAGTCGAGGAGACGCTCTCCGTCGGCGGTGATGAGCTCCATGCCTTCACCCTTGACGATGACATGGTCCCTCAACCTGCCGAGACCGCGGCCGATGTGCTCGCGGCCAAAGTCGGCCCATTGGGCGGTAGTCCTCACTGGGGCGGGCATGTCGGTGTCGGGGGTGTCTTGCTTGAGGGCTGGCTGGGCAGTGCGGTTGGGAGTGGCGATGAGCGCGCGAGTGGAAGCAAGGGGTAGAGAAGTCGTTGCGATGCGGGCGCGGGGTACGGCTCGAAGAGACGTTGGTAGTGCAGATCGAAACATGATGGAGAGGGGGGTGAGGTTGTGATGGCCTCTTAACGAGGCGACCGGACGTGGTGGGGGGCGGGTGTGGTTTGAAAGGAAGGGATTTGACAGCTCGTTTGGGCGGTTCGGTTCGGTTGGAAAGACGACGAGGGCGTGGACGGGGACGGGGTCCGGCGCCGGCGGGCTATGCGACGGCAACGAGTGAGGGGAGACGAAGCGGTGGACGAGGGAGTGAGGAGGGAGAAAGGAAAGCCAGAGAGAGAATCAGGCGCTTGAGACCGACCTCGCTTAGCAGCCGCGGAGTGGAGTCGTCGAAAGAGCCTCGGCCACGACCGTGTTTAGGAGCACCCCGATAACCCCGCGGGGCAAGGCATTAGATCGGCATTAGGATTCGCAATGCCGGATTAGGAACCCGGCGCTAATGGGCTATTCGGGCGTGCGCGGAATTATCTTCGGGAGATCTGCCACGTGGGGCGAACACCTAGCTTAGAGCGATTTGACCTTTGTAGGATTTATCTGACCTTTCGTGGAGTGGTTGGCGACACCCAGGCCTGAGTCGCCTGAAAGCTATCCAAAAGGTCAGAGAGTGGATGGCGGAAGACAAATTACCCAGCTCAAGTATGGGCTCTGTGCATTCCAAACTCGCCGAGGCTGGGTGATTTGTTTCTCGCCAATTACTCCCACCCGGGGACGACGGCCGAGAAAGACCCAGATGCACAACCACCCGGACTCACGTGACGTTACGGGTGCAGTTGGCACAAATCATCAAGCTTAAGTAGGTGGTCTGAATAAAGTCAAAGCTTGGGTTGTTTGTGTTTTGCCAACCCCACCCTGCGAGACGGTCGTCCGGAGACACCATCCCCTCTCGTTCTCTCCCCTCCTGTCTCCGACTCGTCTCCTCGCTCTCGCTGCTAGGAGACCAACTCGGGAGCTTGGTTACCAAATGAACGTCGTCCACGTCGTGCCGCGCGGCAGTAGTCACTCACAGCGTCACCGCGTCACCGTGCTCATCACCAGGATATGGGGCGGATACCATCACCAAGGGCGCAACGACGAAGCGACGCGGCAATGGGAGTGGGTGTGTGACGCTGATCGGTCGCCGCGAGGGTGTGAGGTCGCGGGACGTTGACTCTGCACATCCTCGATCGCCCGACCAGCTCGCTGACATCCATTCGAATCCGTTTGACATACTCATCCGTTCTAATCCTCTAGTCCGGAGCAGGCCTCCACGTTCGAGCAGACTCATTTCGACCATTCAAGCGCTCGCTGGCCGAGGCGCTTGTTCGTATTGCACTTGCACCGTTGCTCTTCATTTGCATCGACGACGGCAAAGGCGGCACGAGCAGCCTAGTCCTGGATAACTTATCCTGTCCAAGAGCGAACCATTCCTCACCACTCCTTCCCGACTTGCTTTCCCCCTTTCCTCCCCAGAAGTGAGTGGCGGCGAACGCGACAAACTCAGCCCGAGTTCACCCACTCAGCTCATCAGCCAACCGCCGGTCCTCATCAGCAACCGCCTGTCCTCATCAGCGACCGCCTGTCCTCATCAGCAAACCACCTCCCCTCCCACCTCTGTCCCTCCCCCGTGCCGCGCCATGTCCCTCAAAGCCGAGCTGTCCACCTGGGCCACCGCGCTCAAGGCCTACGACGCACAGGACTTCCCCGCCTCCCTCGCAGAGTTCGGGCGTATCGCGGATACGAGCAAGATCAACTGGAACATCGGGATCATACACGCCACGCTGGGGGAGCACCAGAGCGCGGTGGAGTGGTTTGCGAGGGCGGTGGCCATGGATGGGTTTCTGACGGTGGGGTATATGCAGATGGGGGTGAGCAACTTTGTGAGTGTCCCGGGCGCCGCGGGTGGGGGCAGGGGTCGGGGCGGGGTGGGAGTGTGGGGGGAGGGGGGGGGGGGGCAGTCCGGTGGCCGGGAGGAAGGGGGGAAGGGGGAAGGGGTAAGCCCGAAGAGAAGACGGAGCGAGAGGCAGAGGGGGATGGTGATATGGGTGGTGTGGGAGGAGAGAAGGATTGCGACCACGGAACGAGGAAAAACCGGGGCTGGGCAGACGTCGTCAAGCACTGTGGGCCCGGCACCGCTGCCACCGCTGCCACCGCCGGCACAGTCGGGACAGTTGACACTATGAACACCTCATCTTGGACACCTCATTACGTTCCCCAGCTAACTCCCCAGATGCTCGGGCAATACACCGCCGCCCTGAAGGACTTTGACGATGCGCTGCTCTACATGCGCGGCAACCAGACCATGTGAGCGGGGCGACCGAATCATCCTCCTACACTTCTGCGTCCCCGGACCCCATCGCCTCTTCGTCAATCCCATGGCTCTCGCGCGGGCTGCGGACAAACCCACCGTCTCCGCGCACACCGTCAACGCGACGCACACAACGCGTTTACGCTCCACACACTCCAATCTTGCTCACGCTCACTGGCGTACTGGCTCGCTGGCTGGCTGGCTGGCGCTCACTGGTTGGCTGGCGCTGGCACGTGCTCGCTCACGCTTCGTAGCAACTACGAGCAACTCGGCCTCTCGTTCCAGCTCCACTCCGCCGAGATCCTCTTCAACTGCGGTCTCGCCAAGATCTACCTCGGCCAGGTCGACGCGGGGCTGGCGGACCTGAGCGAGGCGGCGGGGCAGAAGGTGTTGCCCGAGCACGGGGTGATTGATGATGCAATCAGGGATAGGGGCGCGGACTACAATGTGTTCTCGGTGCCGGTGAGTGCGGCGGGGAGCGGCGCGTAGCGGGTCGGAGCTGGCCGTCACTTGTTGTGGTGTCGCGTGGCGTTGTGTGGTGTTGCGTGGTGCTCCGTGGTATTATGCGCGAACCGATGCTGACCCGCCCAGGTCGGGGTGCTGTTCAAGCCTGCTCCTGGAAAACTCAAAAACCTCGAGGCGAGAGACTACATGGGCAAAGCGGTGAGCCACGGTGCCGCACCGCACCTGCACCTCCACGCAAAACCCATGCGACGCGTCATTAACCCGTGCGCAGGTGCTCGTCGCCGCGTCCGACGCCTCGGAGACCTACACCACCTTCACCGGCCTGACCCGGCTGCAGCGCGGCCAGACGCCCACGGGCGCTCCGCTCGATGCGTCCCACCCGCTCAACCGCTCTGCCACGCTCTCCACATCTCGTCAGGCCGATCAGAACCCCAGCAGACTCTCGCGGAGCAACACTTTCGCAGCGACCTCAAGCCTGACTCCGCTACGGCCCGTCATGTCCTCGGCTTCCCCGGCTTCCGCTTCCGTGTCGACTTCCTCTCCCGCCTCGGGGTTCACGGAACGGGCCCTACCCGGTCGACCCACTCCTGCCCGAGCCTTGACCACTTCGATGACTCAGTCGGTCCGCGAGTCGATACCGATGTCGAACGAACCACCTACTCTCCCTCTCAAGCTCGATACGATCAAGTCCACGGGGTGCCCCAGCGCAAAGGGTCAGCCGACTCGACGGGGTCCAACCCAGGTCTCGCAGCATATGGCGGAGGGGGCTTCGGCGCGGCTTCACCTCCAACCGAAATCCTCCGTACCCCCGATGAGCGCGTTGACGGGGGTCGCGGTCGATCTCTCCGCGTCACAGAGCTTTACGACGACTACTACAAGTCCGCGGGGGCTTACGACGAGGATATCCCCGAACTGCCTCCTATTGGGGGTAAGAAGATCGAGGCGTGGGCGAAAAAGACCGCTGCGGCTGGTCCCCCTTCTAGCTTCCCGCCGAGCTACACGTCGAGTCCTCCCGAAAGCAGCGGGAAGGGCGGCCTGGGCCTCACGAGGGGTCCCAGCAACGCGAGCAGGAGGGGGTTCGGACTGGCAAGGAGTGAGAGTCGGGTCGGGACAAATGCGGAGAGCAGGTATGACGACGATGGGAGCGACGCCGGGAGTTTCTACGACATGGTCAAGATCCGCGTCAAGGTGGGTGTGGTGGTCTCGGTTCATCGGGTTCGCCGTTTCTTCCTCGCAAGTCCTCGCCGTCCCGTCGCTGGCCGGCACGCGCAAGTCACGGAGCACTGCGTGCTTCGCGACAGCGTGATCTCACCACAGGCGACTGGCCTGGATCACGATCTGACCACAGACGATATGCCCGCATCACCGTTATGACACCTGAACCCTTGTCGTCTCCTCGCCCCGCTGACACTCTCCCAGGTACACGTCGGCGAAACCACCCGTGGGATGTCCATCCTCCCCACCGACTCGCACGCCACGTTCGTCACCGCCTTGTCGTCCAAGTTCCCCCAGCTCGCCGCGCGGTCGTCGACGGGCAACGTCTCGGTGCGGTTCAGGGACGAGGACGGGGATATGGTCAGTTTGGTGGATGAAGGGGATTTCGAGGCGGCGGTGGACGTGGCGAGGTGAGTGAGATGGGATCAATACTCTCGCAACGGCTACGCTCGCACCGATCACACTCGCAACGACTGCGCTCGCACGCACCGCACGCGTATCAAGCAGTCCACAGTCACCGTATCCGAGCTGACGCCGCAGGGTCATGGCGAAAGGCAGGGCCGAGGGGAAGCTCGAGCTCTGGGTGGATTAGGAGGGCGTCATCGATATGGACAATAGGAGTGTAGGACGAGACGACGATATGACTCGCCCCAGTATCGGGGGGTTCCGCTTTGTCACGCATGGTTGCTGTTTGCATGACGAGCTGAGACGATGGACACGGCACGATACATGATACAACAGGGTTGATACACGTGTGATGTACAAGTACAGGTTACTTGCCAGAGCAACGTACCCGCCCCTGTCCAGTACGAGGAGCCTTTCGTCCCTACCTTACTGTACGAGTACTTCTACTCGTACTTGTTGTCCGTTTGGGGCTGCGCCTCCTTGATCGGGTTTCGGTCTTGCTGTTTTGCTTGCAACCCGCATCAGTCTGTGTATCACGCTGCGGCCTTGTTGTGCACTGCGCGATACGGTCCCTTGCCTTGCACTGCGCGATACGCTCCTTTGCGCACTGGCATCACATCGCATCGGTCCAATGGCAGGTATTGTGCGTGTAGGTGTTGTATCGTACCCAACGAGCACACTGCGGTCGATCCATCCGCCCCGGAGCCATTTCCATTTTTAGCCGGGTGACAGTCGCGAGCGCGTTTCAGGAGTGCGTGTGACACAATAATGTCGTCGCAAACCGTTGCTTTGACGCGTTCTCGTTCGTTTGACGAAAGAGCTTGGCATGTTGTCACTGTCGTGTCTCAGCATGCATCCGCTGATGCTCCAGAGTGATTAGGGGTGGCTCACCACGCATTACTGGTCACTCATCACTCATCACTCGCTGCGCTGCGCTGCGCGGTGTGTTGTGTGCGATGTGTCGTTTCAAGGAGGGAACGGGGTGCGAGCTGTTCCTGATGCGAATAATGGCGCCCATGGCAGGCATTCCTTTCCATCTCTCCATCACCTTCCCTTTCCTTCTTCACTCTCTTTCATCTCCCCTTTATACTCAACCTCATCCCCTCTTACTCGCCCATTCTTCTCCCACTCGATCTCGTTCACTCTCGTTCACTCTCGTTTCGTTCTCCCATCTTCCCCATCTTACCCGGTCCAACCCACTCAGAGTTACAGACGACAGACGCCGTCCGGAACGGTCCTCGTCCAGCTCCACCCCACCCCACCTCGCTCACGCCTCAGCACCAATTGGACACCTCACGGCAATCGCGCCGACCACACGCTCTTCAGCGAACCACCCGCCCGTACCACTGATATACTACACGCCAAGTCACCTCCCACCCTACCTTCCCATCAAACCGCTTGACGCGGCTTCGCTTGATTGCTTCACCGTTGACACTCGTCCGTCTCGCTGCTTCACGCTCATTCATCATGCTCTCCCTCGTCGCTTTCGCGCTTCTGTCGGGCCTCGTCAGGGCGCAGGACACCCTGCTCTCGCTCACTGGCTCCGAAGCGACTGTGTGAGTGTCAGCCGGACTCGGACTGTTGGCCCCTCTCCCCATCTCCCTACCCGAACCACTCATATCGTCCGGACCAAAGCAGGCCTCGCATGAGATCACGCATCGCGCCAAGCGAAAGAATGCGGCATCGCTGCACCGCTGCGCCGCGGTGGAACCTGGAACCACGCTGACTCTGCTCCTTAGCTACTACGACCTCACCAACTCGCTCTGCGGGGACAACGACCCGTTCGTGACCAACTGGGCCGAGTCTTCGGGGATCAACAACGGCGTGCCGTACTGCGAGGGCTCGACGGACAAGTCGTTGGCCGACCTCGGCACGAACCGCATCGTCGCCGTCAACGCGACGATGATGCAGGGGGACCCGAGCGAGTGGTGTGGCAAAGAGTGAGCGAAGAGTCCTACTTGTGTCCTCCTTTGATTGGTTGACTCGTACCCCACCTCTGGGCTCGATCACGCCGAAAGGAATCCTTCGACATACGACGATCACAGAGAAACGCCGGCGTCCTCGCTATCCGTCCAGGCCGCTGACTCGTCGCAGGGTCGAACTCGTCGACTCGAGCGGAAACACCTTCTCTTTCTCCGAAGGTGAGCCACGCTCGCGACGGCACTGGCACATGGAGCAGAATGCTCTCGGCACACAGCCGACACGGCTGGCGTGATCCTGACTCTGGCTTTGGCCCCAGCTGACTCCCCACAGGCAGCCTGTTCATCTGGGATGCCTGCGCGGCTGCTACCTCGAGCCACATCGTCGACCTCTCAGGTGAGTCGGTTGTCCTACTCGGTCTCCTTGACCACTCGCGTCACCGCACACCTTTGTCCCTGTACTCGGGCCGCACCTTGCTCTCCATACTTGGCTCATCTCGACCTCGCATGTAACTCGCACTGACGTGCATGCGCAGCCAAGGCGTTCACCGAGCTCAAGGGTGGCACGTGCGGCGGCAACAACCCCACCGGGCTGACCATCAACATCCTCAACTCGAACGTCTGGGAAGCGGGCAGCGGGGGCGGTTCCGCCGGCGCGAGCGCTTCGGGCGGTTCCGGATCCGGATCCGGTAGCTCTGCCACCGCGTCGACGCCCTCTTCGACCATTGCCGCCGTCCCCGTCGCTTCTTCCGCCATCGCCGCGTCGGCAGCCGCAACCTCTCGCGGACCATCGAGGACGACGTTTGCCTCGGCTTCTCAGGCAAGCCAGACCGGGACCGGGTCGACCGGAACGGGCATCGGGGTAGCTCTGGCTGCCGAGGACTCCGGCTCGGCAGCGATCTCTGCCTCTGCTTCCGCCGCGGTTTCGGCCTCCGCGTTCACCTCTGCCGCCGTTGCATCCGCCGAAGCCAACTCGGCGAGCTTTGGTAACACCGCCGCAACCGCCGCCACCGCCGCTTCATCCGCCTCCGGCTCGAGCTCCACTTCGACGTCCGGCGACTGCACGTACGGCGCGTGGCAGTGCGACGGGCTTCAGCTGCAGGTGTGCAACTACGTCTCGGTCTCCTCGCTGGGTGAGTGCCTGGCTCGGCTCGTGCATCGTGGCTCGGCTCGGCCGCCGTTGCTCGTGAACGACTCGTAACTCGTAGCTCGGGTTGTCTAGCGCGACTTCGACGCGGGGTAGTACCCTGCCGAACATCTCCCTGAAGGACTCTTCATGCTTTCTCACCTCGATACCTTGTCGTGGCGCTACCTTCTCACCGCGCTATCCTCTCACTGCGCTACCATCTCATCGTGATACCCTCTCACTGCCTTGACTACTCACCTCGGTTGCCTGCTCACCATCCACGCAACCTCCCCACACCTACGAGCTTTGACGGTGTCATGCCTTCCTGCCCAGTCGATGCCGTGCTGCCCGGAGGCCATAGACGACGAACTCGACTCTACGCTTCGGTGCCCTCGCTGACGTTTCACAGGCTGGGAGACCATCGAGACCTGCACATCAACATGCGGCGTGACCAGCAGTGGCTCGATCGACTGCGAATAGGCTCGGGACGAGGATGGGAAGAGCGCAGGTAGCTCCGTCCAGCATCGTCCGGCATGCCCCGACGCCAGGCAATGCCACTGCTGTGCGGTGGTGTGGTCGCGCAGTAGTGCGTTGGTGTTGTGGCGATGTCGGTTGTGGATACTGTCAGCGGCTCGTCTCTTCTTCCCGGGCTTTGACGCCTTTTGCCAGTCCACTGGACAGTGTGGCATAGTAGCATACATGCATGTGCGGGGCTGGTACCCTCTGCATCCAACTGGATTGGCACCGTCACCTCAATGCTCGTCAGCTGTGTCAGGCTTGCAGGCTCCATCTCGACAGTGGCATTTGCGTGCACAACCTGTTGGGGCACGCGAGCTGCGCGGCCGGTCATGTCCCGATGAAGGAGTTGGACATGGGGGTGAGCGTGCCCTCGCCACGGCAGGTACTGAGCATGGGGATGAAGGGATTGGGTATCTCTCCAGCAAAGGCAACTCTCAAGAACCACCTGCGTCCGCCTAGCGCGCGACCTCCGCTCTGTTCGAGGTTGGCGATAATGTCTTATTCGAGCCATTAGCCATGGGGCAAAGGGTAAGGCGCAAGGGGCGAGGGGCAAAAGGCAAAGAGCAGGGGCAACGGATCGATCGGGACAAGGGGGGCTCACAAGGCTCGCAAGTGTGCGTTTCAGCCACGATTGAAGGTGTCCCGAGTTATCCGGTGTCCAGAGCCAAGGTTGTCCGGCAAACCCTGAATCGGTCCAATCGGTGCAGTCTTCTAGAGAGGACCGGCAGTCCAATGTCAAGCGGCACTGAACCCTACGGTCTGCGCGCCTAACACTGGCCTACGGTCTGAGGGTTGATCACATTGGGCGAGCTCTGCGATTGTAAGCCCTTGAACGGACGGAGACGGAGAAAATGGAGGTCTCAGTCGATCAGCAGGTACACCAAATGCTTACAGTTCATTGCCGGAGACGTAGCCTACTCAACCCGTCAACGTGCTCACGTCTCCTCAGAGCCGTCCCGAATCACCTTCCCCTCCAAGTCCGAGTCGGTCCAATGTGAGGCATCTTGGGATACAGAGGATCAGACTTCGAGAACGGTGGAAGCCCCCGCCGACGACCGACAGTGGAGTAATCTCCATCTGGACGAAGACGGAACCCGTTATGATGTGAATGCCAATGAGAGGCCATGGCTCCGCAAGATTCAAGGCAGTGCTGCCATTGCCTGGGGTCGGTTCCATCGTGACAAGTGGCTCATCTTCAGCGGAAATAGATCGCAGGCCATGGCGTCTGCAAGGTGGGAGGACTGCGCCCTCAGAGCGCCAAGGGATACAAGCCGTCCCATGGAAAGCAAGTGGTTCATTTACACAAGTTTGGGATGGAGGCCTCGGTACGGACACAGGGTGAGATCGCTCCTTCTCAAGTGACAGGTGGGGTACCGGACGGGAAGCCTTCGGGAATGGCGTTCAATGCCAGATGGTCGAAAGTCGGCTGCTGTACAAAGCTTGACGAACATCATACTCTTCGAAAGCGTCGGTAGATTGGCTGTACATGGTCCATGCGAAGTAATGTGTTCTCTCAAAGTGTCTCCACGCTCGCGAGTCTATTCCATATCCGTTGACTCGTAAACGCTGCCGCGCTCTGTGATGTCAGCATCGCCATTTATCATTGCAGTGTATAGGGCTCCAGAACGACATGTGTACTCCACGTACTTTGGTAAGACTGACCCTCACCGCTTACGGATGTGAAGTCCTGGATCGTTGCACGAACCGCCGTGACTCGACCGTTCGCCCAGATTCCGCGCATGCTGGGCCGTGGCGGTGTGGCGCTTCGTGCTGCATTCAGGGAGTGTCACGATTCGGCTGCCTTGTGATCTTCCGTCATGTGCTGCCTTGATGGACGTGTCAGTCCTTGCAGCGTTGTGGGGCACTGGAGAAGTGATGCGCCGCTCCTGGGGTAGGGAAGTATTAACCAACAAGGCCGCCCCTGTGCATCAGTATGGGCACGGGCGGCTGAGAATCTTCGGCGAGCGTCTTCGAGGTCCTGCTGCCGGTGCAGGCATTGTCTTTGGCGCCTCGTCGTTACGGGACTGGGAAATCCGCCTGTTGAGAAGAGTGCGGTTGCGATCTAGGAAGCTCGCAAGATTCGTCTTCTTCCGTTCCGCCGTCATTCCTTCGTGAGAAGGTTGGACTGGTCCTGTGCACACCCGATAACTCCATGACCCATGCAAACCGATTACACAGCGCCGCGAAGGGCCGAGAAGACACCATTGCGCCCACCAGTCATTGCCTCCTCTCCTGCGTCTTCTCCCTAGTTATGCCGGAGCATCCTACGACGGCGACTTCTGTCCTTGACCTAAGCCTTCGTTGACCAGCATTCACGCCTTGAGAGCTGGTGAGAAAACCGCTCCCTTACTGCAAACCGGTTGCGACCCGAACTACTGGATGGGAGAATGTCTCAATATAGTAGGCAGACGACTCGTATAGTACTCATGACTTTGACTGACGGAACATATGTACCGCTTTGTCGGGATCAGTGTGGTATTCTGCCTGTTTTCCGAGCCGGCCCGCCCATGTCGTACTGTCGGGCAGTACATTATTCCTCCGTGGAGCGGGAGATGCATCCTACGAAGCCACGCCCCTCACTTCCAATGGCGTCGAGACGTGAGGAAAGTTGGTCTGGAGCAGGGTGGAAGAGTGAGAGCGCGCAGCCCTCCGATGTGTAGGAGAAGAAGACCGCGGGAGACTCGGCATGCGTAGGAGCGGCGATGATGGAATTCTTTGTGAATACGTTATGTGGAGTATGCCGCATTAGAGTCGCCCGTGGGCCTCACAGGACAAGCCAGCATCCGGACCAGAGACCAGAAGACATACAGCACGACGTCGGGCGCGGATCCCCTCGGGTGCACACCTCAGCTGGAGGGCTGTGAAACACACCATTATCGTCGATCCTCGCCTTCGAGACACCATTGTCGGCGTTCAGCGGGCGCCTGGAACGGCTCCATTTCGGTTGTGGGGATTCCACACCCCGCTGCCGGGAATTGATCTGCCAGACCCCAGGCGGTTAGGCAAGCCTCTTCTGGGCGGGGAAGACACCGTCTCCAAACCCCATCCACACCGAAGGAAGGAGGGCACCTTGGTAGCAGCGTAGCGGAGGAAAGGGCTACAGTACATCCCTGGCATCGTCAGTATTTAGCACTCCAGTGAGTTCTCCTGAATAAGGCAAGTTTTCGTTCACCCACCATCTCTTCGAGTCGTACTGACGATGCGGACCATAACCTAGCAAAGTCTCATGGACCGTGCTCTCCCATCGCAACATTGCACATCGGCGAAAACTAGGTGTGCTGGCCTGCAGCCACCAGAAAGCTCGATGGTACTTGGAGAACAATCATTAGCGCTACATCAGACGTGGGCGACATTATCCCGCCCTGAGACATGGTCCTCCGCTTCTGCGTCGACTTCTTTCACCCTTGGTGCCATCAAGCGTGTCCCCGATGACCAGTTCCGATCATTGTCTGGACGGCCGTTGGCCGGGCCGTGAGAGTGAATGAGAATCCGCTTCATGACTGCAAAGCGGGGCGATCCGAATTGCCCCCCCCCCCCCCTCTCCCACCCTTCTTGGGGGGGCCTCCCCACAACGAGCCTACGATCTGCAGGTCGCAGGCATGCAGAGCAGATCCGATCGGACTGAGCATGTTTGATTCCGCGACATATCTTGTCCTCAGGTTTCCCCAACGCGGCTCACGAAACTTCGTACTGGAGGACGATTTGCCTTCTTGGGAGTGGAGTGCGATGCATACTACCACGTGTGGCTTCTTGCTTTCTTTGGCTTCGAGAGGCGTGGAAAGGCGGTCCGAAAATGGGCGAGGGAGGGAGAGTACGCGCAGCTTCCCCGCTGCGTGGGAGAAACTGCCTGCGGGAAACACTCCATGCGTAAAGAGCGGGGACGCCAGTAGATGTTGATTTATTTCCGCGGGGCGTTGGATCCCTTAGAGTCAAACACCTCCGCTCGAGGCTAAGGACTCATTGCCATGGAGTCTAGCTGTTCAAAGATTCTGAAGATAGTGGTTTTCGGCAGACAGCAAGCGACTTTTCACCATACGGTCTTGGACGGGATCGCTGAAGGTATCGGCACCCGGCCGCAAACGTGAGAGAAGGTGGGACCTTCATGTGGGCGTAGTGAGGGTGCCGTTTTACAATGTTTTGGGGTCCACCGCCAGCGAGGAACATCTGACACCCTTGACCGCTCCAAGGTCACCATCATCACACTCCGCAAACCCCATGGTCGGCATTCGACTGGTGTGGCCGATCAGCCGTGTTTGTCTTAGCGGACGCTACTTCGTCAATGCGGATTCTCCGTTCCCCATTGGTATACCCATCGATCGCTTAGACCCACAAGTTGAATGGCCACCACACATTGCCATTGGTGCGCTTCGAAGTCTACCCTGCGGCCGAGGATTGCTTCTCCGGACCACATGAGACTAACTCGGACTCCAGAGTCGAGCAATACTGTAATAAACACCGCTGCATCCTCAGCCATTCCAAAGCGACCAAGAGAGAAAGAGGGTCGCGGTGGGAGCGGCGTCCTGCGCGACATCACCGGAACCGTAAGCATTTGGTTATTCCTGCGAGTTCACCGGAACAACCCGCCCAGCCTCCACCTCTTCAGGGAGCACTGCAGTAGCTCACTCACAAATAGGGGGACCAACCTTGCCGACCAGCTCTCATTCCAGTCACGGGGGTAGAAACTGCAGACTGCAAAGCAGCCTGACGTTGAACTCTGGTGTTATCGAAAGGAGGAGACATTGGAAATCACCGAGGTGCGCCAGGACAGTAGCTGCGTTTTCACGGTGGGCGTTGCTCCTCCATGTCCATGACTCACGACTTCCCCGATGGCGACTCACGCAGGCCGAACACTGGACCCGCTCCGCAGGCGGCGGCCCCAGTTTCGGACTTGGACGCTGTCTGCAGGGGACTGTCGCTATTACTCCGTGTCCCTGGCGTGTTGTAGGGTATGACCGGCGAGGTGTGCATCGATCTCGACTACTACTCGAGCTACTCTTATGCTTCCCACACTTCCATAGAGCAATAGGCGACTCTCTCATCCTCTCCATTTTTCATGGAACCGCCACGGCACGGTCCTGTCTCGGTCAGCCTGTAGTGGATGCCACCGTGGCTTGGCTCGAGCCTACTGATAACCGAGAACATAACTCGGCCCAGATGACCAGGCGCTAGAGCAGACGCTGCCTTTCGCACAGCATCCTGGAGTACTGGGAGGCGACTTCGTATATTGCTAGCGGAGTATCTTATACAGTACCATCCCGTCACCGGCCGTGATGCGTTTCACGCTGCATACCTCGAACACTTCAACAGCTGCATACAACGTCGACGCCATTCTCTGCCCGACCACATGACGCCCCGCTGCTCCCCTGGGATCCTCCAGTACCTGGAGACACAGTTGCATCTGGAATCCGTTGCGCCAGCCGGGCGCGTCATTCCCCACAGGCCGTCGCCGTCGCCGAACCGGCGGTCGATGTGAAAGACGCGCCGAGGGAGTACACGTCCGAGGACGACCACTGAATGGGGGAGGGGACAATGGGCATGCAGCCGGAAGTAAACTGAACGAAGCAGGGGCTTTGGACGGTTGGTATGGATGTGGCACATTTGCCGAGTACAGTGTGTTTGACGTGAATGTGGCGGTGAGCACCTCATGGAGGCTTTTTTTGCTTCCTTCGACGCGGGATGATCCCCTCGTTTTTGTTCCGGTAGGAGGACGACGTACATCATCGCTGCGCCACAGCGTCAGGCTCAACCGCACGATATGTGCGCACAAGCCGGGACCCACGACGACGACGAGGTGGAGGGGAAGGGAAGGGGGAGGAAGGAGAGGAGGAGGAGGAGGAGGAGGTGGAGGAGGAGGCGGAGGAGGAGGAGGAGGAGGAGGAGGACGGGCTTTCAATTTTTTCACTTCTGTCTTGCCTCAGACGTGCTGCCCAGTGTGCTATCCTCCAGCACTCCTTGGACTCTGGGGAACGTGGACGTGGACGTCCGCCTCGGTGTTCGATGCGCTTCGAAAGTTGGGCCTTGGGCCTGAACAGGGGGTGGCGGAGCACGTACCTTCAGCGAGCCCACGCGAGGACCCCAGATGCGTACGAGACTCGGTCCGAGAAGCTTTGGGGTGAGCCGGGCGGCGACGACGAAGGTGCAGCAGCGGGGGCAGGAGCAGGAGCAGGAGCAGGAGCAGGAGCAGGAGCGGGCGCAGGAGCAGGAGCAGGCCCAGGAGCAGGCGCAGGAGCAGGCGCAGGAGCAGGCGCAGGAGCAGGCGCAGGAGCAGGCACCAGAGCAGGGTACGATTTGAGCTTACGAGCGGAGTACGAGCAAGGGTACTGTAAGCAACAGTGCCGGTGCGAGGTCAAGGGCGAGGGCAGGGGTGCACGGGAGCGCACAGAGAGCTGTAGCTCTTGCGCCGGTTGGAGGGAGGGACCAGCGCCGTGAGAACTGTGGCAAAAAGCAGAGTCAGCAAGTGGTCCCCTCGTCGGACCGGCAGGGAGGCGAAAAGAACTTGAGCAGGCGGTACGGTAAAGCGAGAGGACGAGGCATGAGAGGAGAGATAATCAGCAAGCAGTCACACGAGCGGGTCGAGAGAGTCACCGTAGTCTCACCGGATCTCACGCAAGTCACGCAAGTCACACTTGTCACGCAAAATCACACTTGTGACGCAGCGAGGTCAGCGAGGTCAGCGAACTCGACGAAGACAGGCCCAATGTCAAAGTCTTCCACCCGGACAGCCCCCCCGGGCCGTCAACACAGGCTCAACACTGTGCGCGTGATTGTGGTAATTCGTGCTGGAGCGATGCAGAGGTATCGCTGCCTCGTCGCCCGGACTTTGCGGACGATCGAGCTGTCGATCCCCGTTCCTTGACGTCACATTTGAGAGGTACGGCGAGATGCCAGACGGGGCGAAGCGCGACGCAGGCGGGAGATGGGAGGGGGTTAGAGGGTGAGGTTGACTCAGGTACCGTTGGCCGAAGCCGAGGCCGAGTCCGAGTCCGAGTCCGAGGTGCCGAGGTTCCGAGTGCACCGGCCGAACCAAATAATGGGGAATAGGGGAAATAGAGGGGAGGCTCCCGCTCGCCACGCAGGGTCGTAGGGTCGAACAAGCAATTGAGGGCCTTTGTCAACCTTCGATAAGCGACCAAAAAAAACTTTTTTGCCTGGGGAATAAGGCGAAGGCTGTGAGACATATCTGCATGGTAAGGAACTTGGACCGCTGCCCTGGGGGATGGATTGGTCGACTGGTCCGTGGTGACGCGCTGGACGCGTGGGGGACTGGTGACATGATGGCCTGTGTGACTGGTCAAGGGATGGGGAACAGGGCACCCTTCGACCGAAGGAAAAGAACATTTCGATACCCTAGAAAAGTGCCTCGGTCCAATGTGATGTGATGTGATGGGCACAGTGCTTGGGTGCAGCTCGTGCTGGACCAGCGCCGCGTGGGGTGACGGTGTACTCGATTCGGTCTCGGTGGGGAGGGGCAACAGCCGTGACTGGTGTCTGGTGACTAGTCCGATCGGGGACTTTCGCTCTCTAGGCCTGCCTCTGCCCGCCTCTATCTGCGCTGTAATGCTCCGCCGCTCCGTGATCCGAGGGGATGCTCCGAGGGGATACTTATGTCCCACCACGCCGGGTCCAAGTGTCCAAGAACGAGGGGTTTGGGAGGGTCAACCAAGGCCAACGCCAAAAAGACGCATCACGAACACGCTCGGCGCCCGAGTGGTTTTGTGTTGTGGTGGTGTAGTGCACCACGGTCGATCCCTGTTTATCTCCGAACTTTGCTTATAAGCGTTTTGGTGACGTTGGGAAGGATTGAGCTGGGGTTGAATCGAATTGGGTGCACTGAGCGAGGAAGAGCATCTCGGAGCGAGGGGAGATGGGGGTTGTCGCTTCGGACTCGGAGGTTTAGATGTGGGGTTGAAATGATTTTTCCAGGGTGAAGACGTTCCTCCGGGCACGGGGCACGGGTCCGCCAAGGACGTGGTCGAGTGATGCAGCGAACCGTCTCGACCACCTCGCCGAAGAGTTCTCCGACGGCGCGAGGCAAGGGGCGAGTGGATGCTAACGGTGCAAAGCCAGTGGGGTATGGAAAGGTAACCCGTTCCTCCATGGGTGTTTGTGCACAAACACCGCGAAGCAAAACTTTGACAAGGAGCAATGCCCCGATGATTGGTTTGTCATGTTCGTCTCGGAGAGGGGAGAGATACATGTGGAGCTGGAATCAGATGTGGAACGAAGAGTCCGGGGAAGGAAGTGGGAGAGGAAGATGTCTGCGGGGATAGACATGTCGAGTGGGAGGAGAGCAAGATGTCTGTCCCACCCCCGTTTTTTGCTGCACATGGGATGGGGATGGTTTTTTCGTCCGGAGAGGAAGAGATGGGCTCGGGAAAGAGGTATAAAGAGGAGCACATCTGGTCGTCAAAGATCGATTCATTCAACAACTCGATTCATCACAACACACCACACAGTCACTCACACCACACTCACACTCGACGACTTTTTGTCTCAACAAACCCACACCACATCGCCAACATGCTCTTCGCTGCTCTCCTCGCTGTTCTCCCCGCGCTCGCCCAGGCTGGCAGCACCATCTCTGGTCACGCGACTGTGTGAGTGGGTCGACGGCGCGACCTCTTGTCACCCCACCTTTCCACTCCCATTCCAATCACTGCGCCACCGCGGCTCTCGATATTTTTCTTGGAAACTGCTCCCGCTCGCCCACTGGTCTTGACTTTCTCGGCTAACCCTTCCTAGGTACTACGACCTGACCAACTCGCTCTGCGGCAACAACGACCCGTTCCCGTCCAACTGGGCCGAGACTTCGGGCATCAACAGCGGCATTCCTTACTGCGAGTTCCACGCTTCGCCTGGCCAGTCGCTTGCCCAACTCGGCACCAACCGTATCGTCGCCGTCAACGCCACGGCGATGAACCTCGATGCCGCCTCGCTCTGCGGCAAGCAGGTCTCCATCAAGGACGCCAGCGGCAACGAGTTCTCCTTCTCCGAGGGACCGCTCTTCATCTGGGATGCCTGCGACGCTGCCCGTACCGTCCCTATCGTTGACCTCTCCGCCAAGGCGTTCTCGGAGCTCAAGGGAAACACCTGCTCGGGCAACAACCCGACCGGTCTCACCATCTCCATCGAGGACAACAACATCTGGCAGCCCATCAGCAAGCGCGACGAGAAGCCCCGAGTCCGTTCGAGGCACTTTGCCCAGCTCGACTAAGCGCTTCGCGACGTGGGCCGGCCGTAAGGCCGGTTCGCAATTCCGATTCGCTCGTTTGACTCCGACCACCAAAATCGATCTCATCGACTAGATGTTGACCATCTTCCGCGGGATCGACGTTTCCCCTTCCTGTTGCTATAGATTTTCCCGCCACTACCACATTACCCTATCATTATCATTTTACCACTACCCAGTCCCATATCCATTGTGTTGTTAGAGAAATATCACATACAGTAGAATCGCACTCGCACCCGCACTCGCACCCGCACCCGCACTCGCACCCGCACCCGCACTCGCACCTGCCATCCACAATCTGTAGCAACGCCCTCTCCAGTGAGACATTTCGACGCTGGATGCATGAGTGCTCACAAGGCGAATCTGAAGCTGCCCCTGCGCTCGGCCACGATCCACTGCAGACCGAGAACATGAGACGTGCAGGAGATTAGGAGACGTAGTGAAGTGCATGATTGGGAGGGCAGCAGGGTAATATGTTTGGTATGGCACAGACAACACGACGAGTGTGGTGCATGCACCGCATCTAATCACCTTTCTTTGGTCGTCTCATTGAATGCAGAGTGCACTTGTCGCAGAGGGCGACACCATGACGAGGGATGACGCCGCGACCTCCGCGACGTCGTCGTCATGCGTCAGTTCGATCACGACGTGGAACAGCTCCCGCTGCACAGCGCCAGCTTGACCAGTGCACCTCAATGTCGGTAGCCTAGATATCATTGCTCTGCAACTGGAAATATACGTGCGCGGGGAGCTCATCGCTGCGGTGCTGGAGCGATGTTCTGAAGTAGATTGAGTATATCCGCTCTGGGAGAGCAACCTCTCACAGGGGGAGGAAGCCAAGCCTGGGAGTGACCCATAATGATTGAGCGGTGCGAGCAGAATTGATACTGGGTCGAGGAGGTGGGACCGACACCAACTGCCCCAGCCCAACGAGAGCATGATGCGAGCTACCAACAGTCTGAGACTGCAGCGTCCCCTGGGTGTCGATGGTCGCCATCGCCGTCGCCGCCGGCGCCACGAACCGGTGTCGGCGCCACACTCGTCACTGTCACTGACCCACCCCTTTGCCCCCCTCAAACCTTAAATTCGCCTTACGGCCGTCCGCCTCGCATTTGGTTTTGCTCGACTCGACGACATCGAACTCGTTCCCCTGCTCCTGTTCCTTCTCCTTCTCCTTCTCCTTCCTGTCCTTTTCCTTGTTTATCAAAACATCCCCGTGTCGCCTGGAGAGGGCTCTGTGTATATCACCACGGCGTACAACTTGCAGCGAATCGAACCGACATCGACATCGACATCGAATCGACCCAATTCATCGCTCTCGGGAAGTGAAAGTCACACCGTCACACCCCCAATTCCAACTCGGAGCACCGATCTCACATCCCCGAGGCCAAGCCGACGTCCACATCCACCCCGGACCAGGTTGCGACGGACCAGGTTGCGACCTCTCGTGGCTCCACAGTCTATCGAACACTTCCCCTCACTCGGACGAGACCGTCTTGCACGTTTCTCCACTGCCGCCCGCCCGCCTCAACAAGCCGCCCCCTCCGTTGGATGGCCCTGCTCGACTGGCTGCCCTGCTGCGGGGCACGTCGCAAGCAGGACAAGGACGCCGAGTCGGTGAGTCGGCGTGGGGAGGAGTTGGGCCAAGGGCAGTGGGCTGTGGACTGGTGCTTCTCTGCTGCTGCTGGTGTTGGTTTTGGTGTTGCTGCTGGTGTTGGTGTTGCTGTTTCTTTTGCGCGTCGTGTCGAGGCGATCGGGCTGGTCGATCGCTGTTCGATCGTTTGATGGATGGCGCTTCGGGGTCATCAGCTGGTGACAAAGTCAAAACTCTGCTTGCATCGAGTGCTGGCTGGCGTCAGCAATGGACGCCACGGCGAACCATCACAGCCCTTTCCGCCTCTGACTTGCTTTGTGGTGAACACCGCCATTCGCTTCAACATCATGGTCCATCATTTATCATCCATCTCGAGGGCCTTCCACGGCACGAACTCTCTCTCCATCTGTCCATCTCCCTCCGTACTTCGCTACATGTCGCGGAAGTCTTTCTCCCCCTTCCCTCCGAGCGCTCAGCGTCTCAGCTCACCGTGTCCGCCCTCATCCTGATCGCTCGACCCCCCCCCCCCCCCCCGCGTTTCGGTTCAAATCTCCTCCCGTTCGATCTCCGCTTCTCATTCCGCCGAGCCATCGCTAATCCCTCCAGACCGCCGAATCCGCCACCCTCCTCCCACCGCCCCGAGACGCCTCGATCCTCTCCCTTGAAGCAGGCTACGGAGCCGTCGACACCGCCTCGATAGGCGCGGGAGCGAGCAATGGTGGGCTGAGCGGGGAGCAGAGGGCGAGGATAGAGGAGATCGGACGGGAAGTGGGGTCGTGAGTGGTTCGGCTTTTCGCACGGTTTCATTGTGCTCTCTCTGCTCTCTCTGTGGACCAGGGGGACCCTGGTGGCCGGGACTCGGCGAACTTGGGGGCATGGAGGACGGCGTACTTTGCGGCTGTATCACGCCTGCTGGGATCGGGGGAGTGTGGAGAATCGGACGAGCGGGACATTGTGCATGTCGTCTTCCCCAGGTAGTTGGGTTGGGACAGGAGTGGGGATGCCTCGGGCGTGATTTCGTCGTTGTTTTCTCAGTGTTGAGGGGCGACGACGACGATCACGTCTTGACGACACGAGTCCAAAGCGGAGCCATGCGAGGAGTCATTGGCTGCTATCAAACGGCCGCTTTTTTCCATGTCTACCCAATGATCCTTCATTTCACCTGCCTCCCCCGCTGACGCTTCGCCCCAGACAAATGCTCCCCATCCACGGCACGATCCAGCGGTCCTCCCACCCCTCCCCACTCTCCCGGCCCGCCGACCCGTCCGTCGCGCCATCCACGTCCTCCGCGTCGTCTTCCCGCCCTTCCTCGCCCTCGCCTCTCCGCCCAGAAACGTCTCCTCCGGGGGGAACGATGCGGACGCCCGAACCCGCCGAATCCGCGGGAGCGGCCGGGGACGACAGTGAAGGCGTAGTGAGGAAGACTGTGTTCCTGGGTGGGTTGACGGCTGGAGCTGGGGGGCCGAGGAAATCGAGTGCGGGCCGAGGACGGGGAAAGGGACGGGGACGGGGTAGGGGGAAGTGAGCACGGGGTTTGGGGAGATTCGGAGCACAAGGGCGAACGAAGCGCATTCGTGCCCCTTTCCACATCGGGTCAGACTTATGGGACCTCGATTTGGAGAGGGACGGACAGGATGTGCGCGAAAGAGCAGATTGGTCCGCTTCCCGCTTCTTGCTCTCGGATCGGGACGGTTCATTGGCTCTCGCGCCGACTCGACATACACGGGAAGCCTCGAAACACAGCCAGGAGCTGGGTACTGCGTGGCGGGTGGGATGCGGGTACAGCGGCGAATAGTCGTCAGTGCGAGGAAAAGCAAAAAGGTCGTTGGCGTCTCGTCTTGGATCGCGTCGTTCTCGTCGTTCTCGTCGTTCTCGTCGTTCGCGTCGTCTTGTTTGTTATTGTCTAATCAATCATACCGGATCGATCAGCGAGGTGTTCTGTTGTATCTCATGCATGGATGTCATGCGCACGATGGATGAGCAGCGCGGAGCAGAGTAGCGGAGCCATGCGGAACGAGGGGCCAGGCGAGGTGTGATGGGAAAGGGGGCCGGCACGAGGCGCGAGAGTGCACGAGCGCAAGGGCGCAAGAGCGCGGAGCAGGTCGAGCGTTGCATTTGACGACGTGAGTCGAGACGGGCTGGGCGATCACTAGAACACGTATCGGGAAGGTGGTGGAGTGTTTCGAGGGGATGATGCGGACCTCGCCGACCGAATGGAGAAGGTGGATGGATACCGGCAGAGCCATATTCAGGACTAGAGCAGGGGGTCGCACTGGTTCAAGCAGTGCATGCGATGCAAGGTCACTCGCCCAACGAGGGGCAGGCCGACGCTCCTTCGTCCGCTTCTCCCCTGTCACCCCGACGCTTCACCTCCTCGATTAGATACGGATGGAATCTGCGACGGTCAGTCTGCACTGCTCACGATCACCCCATGCCCGAAGCGAGCAGCATGCTCCCAGATGGATCACGCGGTGCTGCTGGCTCCAACTCGGCATTCTACCGACTCGATCGACGGCTAGTTAGAATCACGAAAGCACGGAATTACGGCTTTGTGGTGTTATGGTGTCCCGTGCCACCGTGTCATGTCGTCTTCCGAGTGCCGAAGCAGCCATAACCCCACACCCACTCACCCGTCTTGACCACCTTCTGCAAGTCCTGCTCCACGCCCCACACGTGCGCCCGGAGGTCGAGGAGCTCGAGGTGGAGGCCGTCCTGCGGGAGTAAGCGCGGGTCAAGCGTGACGACGGAGAGACGGGAGAAAGGACGCATCGTTCGAGCTGTAAGCGACGCGGCCGTCTTTGACTCAGATAGGACGGTCGTGGGCGATATGGGGGGATTGGGAAGGCGGAGTTCAAGTAGCGATGGTGTACAATAAAGGAAAGAGTGTGGATGGAGGCAACCAAAGCGAAGAGACAAGATGATGCAAGATGGAGCGCAGCAGCCGTATGCCCTGCGGTTTCCAGACCGGCGTCCCAGATGGTAAGTGGTTTGGCAGATCCAAGCGGACGAGATGGAGCGAGATTGAACAGGATGGGACCAGATGGGACAGGATGGGACAAGATGGGACGAGATAAGACGAGATGGAACAAGACGGGACAAAAATAGGACAAGATGGGACAGGTGTGGGCCAAGAAGGGGAGACGAGGAGGTGGGACGAAGACACGAATGGGACACGGCGGCATGACACACGAGGACATCCATTGCAGCACACCTCGCTTCACTCGGCTCTGACGGCCCAGGCTCGCCCAGACTTCTCTCGCACTCACGTAGACCTTCTTCATCTCCCCGCGGACCTTCGCCACATCGTCCTTCGGCGCCGCTGTCGACTTGATCGCCGCGAGCTCTTTCTCGACGGTTTGGAGCCTCTCGAGGTGGGAGGTGATCTGGCGGGGTGTCAGCGGGACGGGGAGGTGCGTGCGGGATCGGAGAGGGCTAGGAGAGGGATCGGAGAGGAGTCGGAGTTGAAGTGGGACTGGATTGGAAGCAAAGACGGGGGATGGAGGCGGGTAGACGGTTGAGCTCCAAGTTGCTGTTTGGGAGGGCAGATATGGTCTTGTCGCGGGCCGAGGAGACAGGGATTACCAAGACCTCATATGCAAGGATGACCATCAACCGTCCCAGCGAATCGGAGCCTGGGACGAGAGGAAGGAGAGCAAGCGAAGCAAGCGGGGTACGGAGCACGACAATGACACCGACAACGACAACGATCACTCGGGTCTGTTCGAGCGGCCCAGTCGACCCGACTCGACCGACGCCACGCCACGCCACTCCACCCACCTTGCCCGTGCCCTGCTGGAGCTCCTCGACGCTCTGCATGAGGAGAGACGACGCGAGCTTCGCTTCTTGTTGGAGGTAGTAGATCGCGAGGCCGGACGCAGCGGAGAAGCCGAGGAACTACGCGTGGTTGCGGCGTCAGCGGGAGTGCACTGGATGGGCATTCGTGGCCTGTATCGAACCGATGCCTGACATCGAGCATCATGGACACCATTGGACTCACGAAGCCGAGAATGCTAAGTGGACGAAGGGAGCGTGTCAGCGGTCTGTCTCGTCTACGCCATATCGGCTTGGAGGCGGTCCTCACCCGCCGCTAAGGCCAATCAGCAAACGGTCCTTGGTCCTTGGTCCTTCGTCCACAGTAGCTCGACTCGAGTCCCGACTCACCGGAAACCCCCAACAGGACGCCTAGGGACGACAGGTGCGCCAACTGTTCCGACCGCATCACGGCGGACGGCCGAGGTGGACAGCTGCCGGAAAGCGGAGACGGGTTGGCGGAGGGTTGCCGGGCGGAACATTGTGACGCGGAGACGCGGACGGGAACGCAGGCGGTGACGACGGGAAAGAGGTGATGGCGCTGGTCTGGGGGCGGAGAGCGCTGGGAGCGTTTTCTATGGGCGAGACGATGATGCGGTTGGAGTTTGCACCAATGTGGACAAGTGGAAAAGAGGTTGCGGGATGAGAAGGATGGGTTGTCGGAAAGTCAAGACGGCGACGGCAGTGCCTGGTATGCCAGAGCCGCAAACCGACGAGATGCAGATGTAAACTTGGATGTTGGTGACCCGCTTGACTTGTCATGCATGTAGGCCATGCATCTACTCGACACGTTGGCGTATGGTCTACGATGTAGCTGACCCGCAGATCCAGCATGGATGAGCTCCTCGGGGAACTAAAGGTACCTTGTGTCGTCCCCTCCTCCTCCCTCCCCCTCTGTCCCCGTCGTTTGATCGTCTAGGCGCCGTTGCGATGACCCAACATCCAACACGGCGACACGACGACATGTCATTCTTCAAAGTATCTCATTCGCCCCTCGGCTTCGACCAAGGCCGGCGACATGGACATGGACACGGACAAGGACGGGGACAAGGCGCGACACGGTGTCGTCGATGAGTTCGCCGAGGTGCAACCTCCGGGTGGTCGAGGTGATCAAGGTTCGATGGCCACGTCGGTGCGTACGAGCGACTCCGATCTCACCACCAACTGCAACCCCAACTCATCTTCTCTATCCATTCTGATCCATATTTGCCCCTCTTCAGCCCTCGGACCCCTCACCCCGTCCCCATGTTCCACGAGGCGTCGGCGCAAGCGACGCCGAGACCTTCACCACGCCCACTCCGCGCCCTGTCAGCGGCAACGACTTTCGCGCATCATACTGGTCCCAGCTTCTCCGGCTCTCAGTCCAGGCGACGCCGTTGAGCGGGGGAACGGGTCATAGTCCGGTGATACTCACGCCTCATCTGGGAAACGGACAGCACCACTCCAGCACCGGTGCTGGCGCTGGCGAAAGGCTCATCAGCCCTCTCGACGCGCACTACCCCTTCAACCATCAGACCCACACTCCACATCACGCACACGCTCACACCTACGCTCAATCTCATTTTGGATCTCAGACTCACGCTCAGACTCTCGGTCCCCGCGTCCAAGCCCACGCTCATGCCGATGCCCACGCCCATGCCCAAGCACAGCCTCGACATACCGTGCACCGCGCCGACACGCGCCTCCATCAACCTGTATCGACCGCGGCGACGTTCCAGCCCCCGAGCGCCGACAACTTCATCTCGAACCACTCGGCGCACTCGGCGCACTCATCCCACTCAACCCACTCAACCCACTCAACCCACTCAAACCACTCAAACCACTCGAACCACTCAAACCAGTCAAAGTTCTCGAACCACCCGACCCACTCCCACCACCCGAATCACAATCACCCCACACTGACCCTCAACCTGAATCCCAGTTCCAGCTCCAACCCCTCCTCCCGGTCGCGGTCCAACAAGTCCTCCCCGCTCCGACCATCCACGAGCGGACCTACCACCCAGGCATTCAGGCCACTACCGATGCTGGATCCCCGACTCGCTCGTCCTCTTAGCGCGGGAGCGATCCGTCCGGCGCCGGTGCCGGCGACGGGTTTGACCAAAATCACTGCGACCGCGATTCCTAGTGCGGGTGTCGTCGGTGTCGGTGCCGGCGGGGATGCGAGCGAGGTGACAGCCTGGCCTTCGTTCACCGCTGGAGCAGCGACGGTTCTTGACGCCGCGGTGATACGATCGCACGCGGCGGAGACTCCGGTTCCAACACCAGCTCCGGTCCCAGCACCAGCACCAGCTCCTCCTCCAGCCACTACCACGGCGACGGCTACGACTACGGCCCCGACTGCGGCTCCGACCCCAATCCCTACGCGTATTCCGACCCCGCTTGCCCCCTCTCAAGCGGCCGCTCAGGCGAGTTGGGAGTTCCGGCCGCTGATCGAGCCGGGCGTGATGCAGATGGGCGGAGGGGATCCCGACGGGGATCATGCAATGGCAGAGCCCGTAAAGTCCGCAAATCCCGCAGCGCACGCAGCGCACGCAGCGCACGTATCGCAGGCAGCTCAGAGTACCCCGGCTCGACAGACCGCCTCGGTTCCGAACAATCCAACCTCGGAAACCAAGTTGTCCAAAGCACTTGCGCGTCGAGCGGACAAGGCCTCTTTGGTCTCTGGAGGCGACACGGACGCGAAGCACGAGCAGACCGTCGTGAAGCGGGTCAGGCGCGGCAGCCCAAAGTCGGCACGGAAGAGGGGGACGGGGACGGGGACGGGGACTGGGACGGTCGCGAACAGGTCTGGGTGTGTGCCGTCGCGACTGATCGCTATGCGGAGGAGTGGGAGTGGGATTTGCGCGAAATCGGCCGAGCGGGATCGGGCGTTAGCGACGGAGACTTGGGACGGAGTTGGGGTAGTTGGGGTCGGTAATGAGGATGAAGGTGGAAAGACCCAGGGCCGGTGAGTCCAAGCTCTCGCTCGTCCTTTGGATCAAAGGGAATGACCGGGAGCTGCTCACTGCGGCGCGAAACCGCTCCGACACACCCTGGCCCGCACCCCTCCTTCCTCCTTTGTTCGCGGTGGAAGCGGACCTACACCACGCCCAGTCCGCCCAACCGCTCAATGGCTCAATGGCACATCCCGCTCCGGCGTCTCTATCATCCTCTCCACGTCCTCGCCACGTCCTCGCCACGTCCTCTCCACGTCCTCGCCACGTCCTCTCCGCCTTCTGACTGGTGCCACTCGTTGCCCGCTGACATGGAGTTCCTCGTGTTCTCCCCTAACACCGCTGCGCTACCCACTGCCAGACCCTCTCCGCTGCCTGCGATCCACAGCGCTGCTCGGGACGGACTGGTCCGCGCGACGCTGGAGTTTAGCGATGACCTGAGCCAGTACCCGGTGAGTCGGAGTCGAGTCACGCTCCTCCACCCGCACCACCGATGCACCCGCATCATTGTTGCACCCTTCTCACTCCCTTCGCTTCTTTCGGTGCCATGAGACCCCGCCCCGCCTGTAAAACTCCAGAAGCTACGCTCAGAAGCTACGCCCCGTGCTCTGCTGACAATCTCAGTGCCTCGCAGACGTCAGCGCGTGGAGCGAACTCGTCGGGACCCACTTCGCCCCCTCCGCCCGCTTCTCCCTCGTACTAACCAATCAATCCACCAACGAGCTCCTTTGTTTCGGTACGTCCACTAACCCGAGTCCTTGCTGACCGCGAGACATCTCCGTGATCTACCTCGGTCGGTTCTTCGCGTCGCTCGTCGACTCGGGGTTGACGAGGCAGTCGTTAGTCCTGGATGAGGTGTTTCGGTGTCCAGTCGGTCCGCCCGGATCGGGTTCGGCTGTGGGAGCGGGAGCTGTGAATGGGACCAAGGGATCGGATGGGCGTGCGGGAAGTGAATTGGAGATTAACAAGTGCCGCGAGGGGGCGATGGGAGACGAGACCGGGGACGTAGAGGCGGACGGGAACAGAGTCGGAGAAGACGGAGAAGACGGAGAGGACGGAGACCAGAATCAGGTCCAGGCGGAGGATATGGTCTGGCGTTGGGAGTACGGCGGGGAAGAGGTAGTCTGCCGCGGGATGTTGTCCGCCGAGTGGGACAGTTGGACTGGGGTCGCGGCTGGGCCTCGGGACGAGATGCGGGGAGGATGATGAGATGTGAGGTCGTCGTGTGTGAGAGTGAGGGGCGAGCGAAGGGGGCTGGGCAAGGGCAGGGGCAAGAACAGCAATGGCAGTGGGGTCTGCCAGACCATGTGGTGAGGATGCTGCAAGTGAGTACGGTGTGCGGTCAACCGATCAGTCCTCCGATCCATGGGCCACGTCGCTGTCAATCGATCAGTCGGCGTCGGCCACGCTTTGTCCGCTGTACGTGCTGTACGCACACCTGCTGATGCGCGCGTGGACACAGGTCGCCGAGCAGATGGAGCATCTTTTACCCGTGATGATCTCCACGGAAGCGGAGGAAGACACCGCCAATCCCAGAGGTGGGTTCCAGTCCGAGTCCGAGTCCAATTCGACGCGGTCGACGTGTTCCACCGCTGCCGACTCTCCAACATGCCGGGTCCCGATGATCACTGACCGCGCAGAGATCATGGCGCGGTTCGTCCGCTCGCCGAAGGTAGAACAGGATGGTGCGCTGGGGACGCAGGACATGGACGTGGAGATGGTGGCGACGTGAGGCGGCGGGGGGTTCGGACGAGCGGCACGGAGACGGCGGAGAGGGTGGAGTGTGTGGAGAGGGTGGAGACGGCGATGACTGTGAAGACGGTGAAGACGGTGGAAGGTGAAGACGGTTCTGGATTCAGGCGAGCGACGGGGATTGGCCCAGCGGAGTTCGTCCAAGAGAATCTCGCCGCGTTACGGGTTGTGATATCGTATGAGAGTTGGTGGGTGTTGAGTCGGCGAATCACGATTCGTAGCATGCACGATCCTGATGTTGGCCTTATCATCGCGTTGCGCAACATCCACACCTGCATGCAGAGAGGAAACTTTGACTCGCGGCCAGCAAGGTCTTCATGGTCGTCATGATCGTCATGTTCATCCTGTTCATTCTGTTCGTCATCCGCCGGAGCGCCTTGCCACTCGGGCGAGCAGCCGATATGCCTTTGCGTCAGGGTTGGTTTGAGGCATGATCTGATGATCTACCGGGGATCAACGCTCGGCGAGTGACCTGGGTGTTGAGCAAAGGTAGAGGCAGACAACACGCATCCGACGTCGCCATACTGTACGAGTACACGAGTACACGAGTACACGAGCGGACGCGAGCGGACACGAGGGGACACGAGCGGACACGAGCGGACACAAGCGGAGACCAGCGGAGACCAGCGGCGACCAGCGGAGACCAGCGGAGATCAGTGGACACGAGCCGACACGAGCCGACACGAGGCAAGCATGCATGCGCGCTGAGGAATCGAGTGGGCCTCTCCGGGCCTCTCAGCTCCACTCCCAAAGTGGCCGAGACCGTTGAGACCGTTGAGACCGTTGAGACCGTGTCCAGTTGTTTGCGCAGCGCACTGCACTTACGCCGCCTACCAACCCTTCCACGGGACCCACACGTCCTTAACCGTTGTCTCGCCCTCATCGACGACGTAGAACCAAGGGAACGCCGCGCACGCCAAACACGCATGCTGGGGCACGATCCGCACGAGTTCCCCGACGGTCACCTCCCCCACGGTGGTTTCTCCGGGTCGATGCACCAGCGTCCCGTGTTCCTGCGAGATGCGTCCCAGGTCCCAGCTCGTGGCTTGCGGGGGGAAGACGACGCGGCCGTACCCCGGGAAGGGACCTGTGTCCTTCGATACGGCGAGGGCGCCGGCATCGCACATCGCCTCGGATCGGTGCGGGTAGACAGAGATGACCGTGGAGAGGATCGAGATGGAGACGTCCGAGGCGGGGACGAGGGACGTGGCCATTTGTTGGCAGTCGTTCATGCAGTAGCAGCCGGCGTGGCTAAGAGGGTGGATCGATCAGCGAGGCGAACGGAGAGAGCGGAGCGAACGGAGCGAACGGTGCGAAGTCGGAGCTCAAACGACTCGACGACGACCAGCTGCGACAAGCAGTGTCTCTGAGCCAGCACCATGGGACTAGAGGGAGGCGTGAACGAGAGGGAGACAAGCGGGGTGAAGACGGGCAAAATCAAGGGCGCCGGCAAGGGCGCCAGCAAGGGCGCGGATAGCAACGCGACCAGGGGCGTGAGACTGGGCCAAGGTGGGGGGGGAAGGGGTTGACCCGGGCGATGGCCCGGGTGGGTTGATAAGTACGATCCAAGCCGACGAGAGAAAATGACCAGCAAGACGAGGAAGAAGCGCCCTCGAGAGGAATAAAGTCGTATAAAGCGGCAGTCCCGTCGCTCACAGTTCCAGCGCCCCCTCGAGCCCCTCATCGATGCCCGCGCCCTGGGTCGCAGCGTGCGCGGTCGGCGTGGCCCCCACGGAGAGCACGAAGGGGTTGGTCGCGCCCAGGTCCCTCGCGACTCTGGCGGCGGAGTTGACGCATTCGACTTCGCCGGAGAGGTACTCGGAGGCTTTGGAGAGGGATTTGGAGGCGTAGGACTGGCCGAAGTCTGCGAGCGGAGCGAGCCCAAGATCAGCGATTTGGCAAGGTCACGCATCGGTGATGGGCATAGTAACTTGGTGGACCGCCAGATGTCAGAGAAAGGTGGGCGGGGAGGGGGAGCAGAGCGGGAAACGGGGTGGGCCACGGGGTAGACACGGTCCATCGGGATGAGACCGGAAGAATAAGGTCAGACAGATGAGGAAGTGTGGGTCATGATCACGTCAGAGAAGCGAGGGTGAGAGGGTGGACGAGGTTCGAGGTGCCTGCGTCCGCGTCCGCGTCCGCGTCGTCGCCCACTTACGAGAGTAGAAGCCGTAGATCTCGACGTGATCAGATGCGAGCGCTGCCTTGATGTTGTCCCTCATCTGCTCGCTCTGTGGCGGGACACCGGCGCGTCTGCGGGGCGTCAGCGAGGCTGCCCTCAACTTGGTCGCCCCATAAGCTGCAGTCTAGACCACACAGCGTCCACTGTCGGTCGGGTACCTGTAATGACCAGACCCGGCATCGCTGACTGCCCGCACCCTCCGCCATTCCAGTCACCAGTCGCCAGTCGCCAGTTACCAGTCACCAGTCACCATCACCACTCGCCGGCTGTCAGACCCCGACGTCTCTGACATTGTTCGTACCCTCCGTCATCGCCATTTGCAAGTCACCAGTCGCCATTCGCCAATCGCCAGTCACCAACAGCCAATAGCCAATCGCCAATCGCCGTTGCCAGTTCCAAGTCTCGACGCCCCTCACTCACCTACCACCTCCATCCACTTTCATGAAAACGCTCCACCGCTGCTTCCTCCCCGAACGCCTGCTGAACGCCTCGAGCGCCGCAATTTGCTCTGGGTGATCCACCATCAGCCGGATGACGGCTTTGTCGCCGCACTTGGACTGGGCGTCGTTGATGTCCTCCAGGCGGGAGGCGGCGAGGGGCATGGAGTACAGGATCTGCGCGGGAGTCAGCGAGGCATCGGGGAGTCGAGGGGCAGAGGGGCAGAGGGGCAGAGGAGCAGAGGAGAACTGGAGGAGACCCGGATCGGAGCAGCAGGAAGTGTGGTTGTCCCGCAGGGATAGCATGCCCCTTGGTCTCCCGCGCAGTCATGGAGCGTGCTACGCGCTCGATCACCGCTAGAGAAGAAGCAAGGTAAAACGCCGGTGCGCCTGCAATGCAGCTCGATGCCCCTGTCCCCTCTCCCTGGCCTGCCTACGAGACACAACGCCGCGCCGCACTCACGTCGTCGACGAGGCCCTCCGCTACCAGTCCCGAGAGGATGATCTGCCAGACCTCCGGCATCGTCGAGGCAATAAGGGCGCGGACGCCTCCGGCCGCCTGGACCTGCATCCGTGTCCCTTCCGCGGTCTTGTGCGCTGGACCATCGCGTCAGCAAGCCCAGACTCTACTTGGCAGCGGTATGGTAGTGCCCACTCACTCTTCACGTGCGCCCGGAACTTCATGCCCCGCCTCTCCGCCTGACTCGTGACCCGCTCGCAGTTCTGGCGGAACCGGGTACGATCGACAATCAGCGCCGGGGTGCGGAGGGTGGAGATGTCCTTGCCGACGAACGCGTCGACGAGGGCGGACTTGTCCGGGAGGGAGAGCAGGGAGAGGGGGTGAACGTGGAGGCGGGGGTAGGGGCGGGTGCGGAGGGCATGTTGGACTCGGAAACGAAGCAAAGGGTAGGTGGACTTGAAGACAAAGTAGGGGGAAGGTAGGAAGGAGGAGCGGAGGTCTGGGTGGGTGGATGTGTTTGGATTGGTGCGGGTCCTTGCGAGCGGTTTGGAGGGATGAAGGAGGCGTCTGAGTCTGAGTCTCGTTCACGACAGTGACAGCGGTAATGAGGATGAGCGTTATAGCGCTTTGCACCGGTCGTTTGAGAAGGACGACAAAGTAATCTCCCAACACCAACGCCGACAGCTCGGTATTCATCCCCCGCCTCGCCTCGTCGGTTTCACAGCCGATAACCAACGCTCAGAGTGGGGGAGTGGCGCTTCCCTCCCCCACTTTGCTCCCCCACTGTCCCCCATCTGGTCGGCCGGCGCTCGTCTCAGCGCTCCGCCCCTCCGCTCCTGGCTTTGCATGGAACGACAAAGTGGTCTTGGGGGTCAGCGCTAGTAGCTTGCAGCGTGGAGTAATTGGAGTAGGGGGGCATGGATACCTCTACTTGGACCACAGGTTTGACGACGAGTTGGCTCGCTGTGGAATGGAGCGACTCGGGGTGCCCCGGGCGTAAGCATCCACGCGTGGGTTCATGCAACATTATGCGGCCGCGGGTGCTGCGTGGCGTTCGCCCGGGCCGTACGAGTACTACGAGTACCTGGTGTCGAGTGACAAGGCTGGCGAAGATTACACATGCACCTCTACGAGTACACGAGGCTGCATGTCTATGAAAATACAGATACTCAAGCGAATGTGGTTTCAATCGACCCATGCTCGAGACGCCAATGAATGTCTACGCGAACCGTCCCGTGCCACGTCGATACCGGACTGACCATGCCGCTCTACGTCTGCGATGTCGTCGCCGCCACCGTCGCAACCGTCGCAACCGTCGCAACCGTCGTTACCTTCCCATCCTTGCTCCTCCGGAGCGTCCTCCCGGCTCTCATCCCCGTGAGCTGCCCCTCATCCATCGCCACCTCCCCGTTGACGAGCACGAAGCGGATCCCCTCTGCGCGGAGCTTGGGCTGGTCGTACGTCGCCTTGTCCATGATGGTCTCTGGGTGGAAGAGGACGAGGTCGGCGGCGCTACCCTGGGCGAGGAGGCCGCGGTGCGGGTAGATCCCGATGCGTTTGGCGGGGCGGGAGGTCAGGTGCGCGACCATCTCGGGTAGCTTGACCAGGCCGAGATCACGGGCGTAGTGGCCGAGGAATCTGGGGAAGGTGCCATATGCCTAGGCACGGGACATCAAATCAGCGTCAAACCCCTCAACGTACGGCACAATGCTCCGCGAGGAGCAACGCGCAGAGCACCGCGCACTCAACGCCTGACGTCTCGCTGCGACTCACCCTCGGATGCGTCGACTTGCCATGCAGGATCGCATCGCTGCCCGCGCAATGCGTCTCGTGCTTCAGGATCTGCTGCACGTTCTCCTCGTTGCCAATGTGCATGATGCAGCTCGTGGCGAGACGGTCCTTCTGGAGGATATCGAAGAAGACCTGGATCGGCGGGGAGTTTGACGATCGCGCGACCTCGCCGAGTCTGCGGCCGGACAGCGCGGCTAGGTCGGGATGGGACGTGGAGCCGATCTACAGGAGGTGCGTCAGCACGAGGATGGGCGCGAGTCAACAAGCAGTGTTTGGGGAGGGAGGGAGGGAGGGAGGGAGGGGATTGGAATTCGTGTTCGCATTCGCATTCGCGGTCTTCGCGATGGAAGGCTGGGGATCAGAGCGTCGCATTGCATCGCATCGCCTCACCTGGATCTCATCCCAGTTCGTTGGGATGCCGTGCCCGCCATCACAACCCGTAACCTCTATCGCGATCCTGATCTTCTCTCGTGCCGCTTCGTCCTCGATCCTCCGAAGGGTCTCGGCCGGCCCACCGGCCGACGCCCAGCTGGGCAGCAACGACGCCAGCGTGGTGCAGCCTGGCAAGTAGGGATACGTGTCGAGCGAGATGTCCGCGCCGTCTGACCGGGCCGAGTCGATCATGCCCAGCAGCTCTGGGGCGCGGCCCTTGTTCTCGGAGAAGTTGAGTGTGGCATGGGTGAGGTCTGCGAAAGCAAGCTCAGCGAGTGGGCTCCATTCTACAACACTATGCCTCGCGTTGCGATGATCGGGTCGGTATGGTCGTGGAATTGGGATCGGAGTCGTGATGGAAATACTACTCACGGACTGGACACCCCGTGTCACGCCCCAAATCCAGCATCTCGGCGTAGCTCTCAATCGCCTTGAACCCGTAACTGCGGTGATGGGGCGCATAATACGCTCCCGGAAACTCGTCCGCGAGGACCTTGCACAGCACCGCGAGCTCCGAGTTGGAGGCGTACATCCCGGGCGTATACGTCAGTCCGCTGAAGATAGGATCAGCGCGATCGGCGGGGTTGAGGAGCAAGCTGGCCCATGGCCCATATCCAAACTGGCAGACTGGCCGCGCGATCCAGACCCAAACTCACCTCGACATGCCGACCGCGCCCTCTGCCATGGCCTTGCGCAGCAGCTCCACCTGATCCATGATCTCCTCGTTGCTCGCGGGCGTGTCATACGGCCCGCAAGCCAGCAGCCGGAGGTTCCCCTGCGGGACCAACATCGCCACGTTGGTAGCCGTGCGATTCCGTTCGAGGCAGTCGAGATAGCCCCGGATCGAGTCCCACTCGAACATCCCGATACTGGCGAGGGTGGTCGCGCACTCTTCGTCGGTGGGGTTACCGTTCCATCCTGCGATTTGCTCGCGGATGGCCCGGAGCTGAGTCTTGGATCGGACGGGGGCGTAGGAGATGCCGTCTTGGCCTACGACCTCGGTCTGACGCGGGGTGTCAGCGGGTCCAGGGGGCGCAACAGCGACAGGGGTGTTGGTTAATTGGGAAGTGATGGAAAGCCAGCGCGGAACCGCTACAGCGTTGAAGCGCTGGAGCACAAGAGCACTGGAGACCTCGGACCCTCCTGCACTCATGACTCCGTCACTACTTCGCGCCTACATTCCAGCACTCCAGCACTCCACCATCGAGATGAAGATGACCAGGCCCCCCACGCCGACTCACCGTACATCCCTGGGATATCTTCGCCTCGTGCTCTGGATGCGTGAGGAGGTACAGATCCGAGTGCGCGTGCATATCGATGAAGCCCGGGCAGAGCACATGTCCCCTCGCATCGACCGTGCGCGCCTCTGGGGCGGAGATATCGGGCGCGATCCGCGAGATGAGGCCGTCCTGCACCAGCACGTCGGCGATGAAGGGGGGTTGGTCTCGTCGCCTGTGATGATGGTCGGCGAGAGGAAGAGGATGGGTGGGGGAGATGGCGTGATGGTCATGGTCATGGTCATGGCCGTGCTGGATGCTGGGAGATTGGAGCGGGACGAGGGGGCAGTGACGGGGTGGTGGAGTGTCGCGGGGGTGTGTGAACGAGGGGAATATGAAGTGGTGGTGGTGTTCAAGTGGTCATCCGCAGAGTAAGTAGTCTTGATGAGCACGGGGTTGGCAAGTGATGTTCAAGAACAGAACGCCGTTGCCATGGACAATGCATTGTATGAACACCCGTATCTATCTCCATGGCCCAACGCCCATCGCCCATCGCCCATGGCCATTTCATCGTATCGTCCCGGCCGGATAGGCGGTAGCTCGATTCCCCCACCTTTCCCCCACCTTTCCCCCACTTTCATACCCACCCCCACTTGATACCCTCCCCCACTTTGTCGCCGCGGCAAGAGGCGGGGTGGGGGACAACACACAAAGGGATTAATTGGTGGGGGAGGCGTGCGCGTGTCTCCTTTTTCGCCCTTGCCCTTGGCTATCTCAACAATAGTCCCCGAGTGGGTGAGGAGCGACGCGAGCCGTTGGTTGCTCCGGTCAGAGCCGGTCAGTCCGAGTGGGCGAGTCGGGGAGTAGAGTGGGTGGGTGGGGTACGCGCGGAGCAGAGGCGGTCAGCGACGAATTGACGATCGAGGCGGGCCAGTGGCTGGGGACCCATGCTGGAGTCGTTGGACCTCGCTTAAGTCGTTCGGACAGTCGGGTTTCTGATAAACCCCGGACTGAGCAGTGCGTATCTGCACGTAGCTGAAAAGAGCGGGCGAGGGGCAATGACCACGTCGTGAACACCTCTGACCGTTGTATCAAGCCTCGCCCGCCGTATCATCTGGGTGGGGGAGTCGGGTGGGGGGATACTCCACGCTCACCGACACCCACTCTTGATCTCATTGGGTGCGCTAAACATCCAGGCGTACATATACTACTACATCGTGCCCGGGACGTCTCATGATCACCTGTCGTCTCGTATTGGGAGATCAGCACCGCTCCACCTGACCTGACCTGACCTCTCCTCCTACGTGTCCTTCCCTTCCCCTCTACTCGACACCCGACGAACGCTAAAGGCCTTTCGCGACTACCCACACCACACCTTCGGCGCATCATGAACGAGGTGTACCCCACCGCCGTGTCCGATGCCAAGCCCGCGCCGGTGTCCACCGACGCCGACGTCGAGGCCAAGCGTCCCGGTCTGGAGCACGACGACCCCGAAGCCAAAGTCGGGGGCGTCACCGAAATTGAGATCCTCGCCGCACACATCGACCCTGCTGCCGAGCGCAAGTGAGTGACAACTCGCTCACCACTCATTACTCGGGGTTATGTATCCCGAGTGAAGCAGTCCCATATTGACGTACGCCGCAGGATGCTCCGAAAGATGGACTTCTCCATCCTGCCCGTACTCGCCATTGTGTACCTCTTCAACGCTCTGGACAAGTACGTCGCGTCACACACTGTACGAGTACTATGCCGTCACGCCCCGCTGACCCCCGTTCAGGGGTAACCTCTCCAACGCGCAGACCGACGGGATCGCGACGGATCTGCACCTGGTCGGGAACCAGTACTGTATGTCCTGGGCGGATCCGATACATTCGCGCCGAACGCGACATCGAGTCGAGTCGAGTCGAGTCGAGTCGACTGACGCCTGCAGATCTCATCATCACCATCTTCTATGTCCCTCTGTGTCTCTGCGGTACCCCGCTGTCCATGCGTGAGTCCATGCCTGTTCATGCCTGTTCATGAAGTTTTTGAGCTCTCGTCCTGCGAGCATCTGAGGCCTTGCACCGCTACTGCTCTCTTTGGGCGAGCATTCCGGTCCTTGTACCGATACTGAATTCGTGCTAACCACCACGGATCAGTCGCCAAGCGCTTCTCCGCCGCCCGGGTCATCCCACTCATGATGCTCGGCTTCGGATCGTGCTCCCTGCTCGCCGCGTCGGTCACCAACTTTGGCGGTCTCTTCGCGCTACGGTTCCTCCTCGGTATCTTCGAGAGCCCAATGTGCGTGGCGTGGCGTGGCTCCTACCATGTACTCCTACCACTGCCTTGGTCTCTCACAGCGACCGTTTGGCCGTTCGGCTGACCGGATAGGCTCCCATCAATCGTCTTTTACCTCTCTCAATTCTACACCCGAGGCGAGCTCGCGCGGCGTATCGGCGTGTACTACGCCGCGTCGTCGATCTCGGGGGTGAGTGTCGCCAAGGCGTTTCTGGCGATGTCGATGTCACTGACACCTGCAGGCCTTCTCCGGACTGCTCGCGTTTGGGATCTTCCAGATCAAGGACACCCGGCTTAAGGGGTGGCAGTATCTCTTCGTGCGTGGGCGTTTGCGTACGGGAGTTGCTCGACTCCTCCCTTAGTCACCTTCCTTCGTCACCTCCTCACCTCCTCCCTTCTCCCCAGCTTCTTCCCCCACACTCTCAACTCCCAACTTCGCGCCCTTCGAACCCCTCATCCTCCCGGTCCCTTAACCTCTCACCTTCTCACCGTCTTAACCACCACCATCGGGTGTCCCCTCCCCCGCCTCCCGATCGGTCTCATGTCGTACGCACGCTCACACCCTCCAGCTCATCGAGGGCACCGGCACCGTCCTCTTCGCGGCATTCGCGTTCTTCTGGCTGCCCCGCTCCCCCGCCCAGTGCTGGTTCTTCACAGACGAGGAGAAGGAGATGTCGAGGGTCAGGATGTTGCGGGATGGCACCAACCAGATTGGCGAGCAGGTGAGTGCGGGGCGAGCGAGTGCGCAGCGCCGAGCGCGGAGCGGCGGCGTGCGGCGTTCGGCGTCCGGGGTGCGGACTGCAGAGTACAGAGTGCAGCGTGCAGCGTGCAGCATCCGGCTTGCGGACTGTAGAGTGTGGAGTGGGCGTCAGCAGTGTGATGGGCGAAGGACGGCGGGCGGAGTGCGATATCACCTTCGAGACGGTTTGCTGTTCGACCCGCAACGCCGCTGACGCCAACCCAGATCGACTGGCGAGACGCATTCAGGCCGTTCATCCAGGACTGGCGATACATCGTCTGGGCGCTTCTTGCGCTGGGCCTGGGCGTGCCGCTTGCGTCGGTGGGAAACTTCTTGCCCCAGATTGGTACGTCGTTGCCAGCTGTGGTTGGGTTTCCCCGCGCTGTCATGTGTTCTCTCAACGAGCACGGGCACGATCACGAGCACGGATCTCCGGAGCAATGCTGATGAACCCAGTCGCTCGTTTGGGCTATTCTACCGTTAAGACCAACTTGTACACCGTCGCTCCTGTGAGTCTGTTTCCTCGCGAAGTGATGCACTCGAACACATCGTGTATCGGTATCGGTGGATCGTATCGTATCGTATCGTATTGCACCGCATCGCAGGCAGCTGACGCTTCTTGCAGAACGTCGTGGGCACCGTCTTCCTGGTCTGTTTCACCCAATCCTCCGACTACTTCCGCGAACGATCTCTGCACGTCGTCGTGCCCCTGCTCATCACCATGATCGGGTTCATCATCCTCGGCACGATTGACGTGTTGGCCAACAAGGGCGTGGCGTACTTTGCCTGTTTCCTTCTGTGCATCGGATCCAACACACCCTCCGTGATGCTCTCGACGTGGTACTCCAACAACTCGATCTCGGAGAACAAACGCGTCGTGCTCACGGGAGTGATGGTGGGCATCGCGAATGCCTCGGGGTTGATCTCGGGGAACATCTTCCAGGCAAAGGACGCGCCGAAGTATATCCCCGCGCTCGCCACTTCTGCGGCTTTTGGAGGGTTCACCGCCCTCCTGGCGTTCGGGTATGGGATGTACATGCGGATCGAGAACAGGAGGAGGAACAAGGAGCAGGGTATGCCCAGGAAGTACGGCAGCAAGGACGTCCCGACAGAGCTGCTCGGCAAGGGTCCCAAGGCGCCAGAGTTCAGGTACTTCTACTAGGCAAAACCGCGCAAAACGCAGACCACAACGGAAGGCGTACCAGCACACTGCATTGCAGCGGGACGAAATTGGTGCAAGCAGTCTCGAGGAAGGAGGAGACCTGCGGCGGTGGAGTTGAAAGTTGTTTAGTGCCTCGAAACGGTACGGTACCACCGGGTACGATTGCGAGTACCCTTGTCTGCCCTTGTCCATACTTTGAGTACGGTTGTTTGCCCTTGTCGACTTGTGATTACAGTACGAGTACAATATGAAGGTATCGCTTCCCACCGTGCGTCAGGTACTGTATCGGAATCAAGAATTCACATACAATAAGCTGGCGTTGGTCTGGCACCAACACCAGCACCCGCCGAGCAACAAATGAACCCATACGAGTCGATGGCAATTCCGGACACTTCGCCATACTCCCTGCCTACATGTCCCAGTGCACTACCCTTTCACCCGCCACGCCCACGCCACCCCAACTCGCCATTACCTCCTCCCTTTTCCTTGCCCGCAAAGCCGCCAGAGCAGTCCCGCATCCTCCCTCTCGATCTCCTCGCCACCTTGCAGCCTCTCCGCGACGGAGGCGAGCAGGTCCCCGACGCCCGTATCTAGGTGGTCGGGACGAGATGATTGGCTCATGATCGACTCGAGGAGTAGGGACGCGGCGGTCTTGATATTCCCGTCCGAGGTGGATGAGGGTGGGAAGGCCCGATCGTCCTTTGCCGCGGCCCAGGCGTAGCCCCAGATGACCAGCTGTGGGGGATCAGCGCGTCGTCTTGTGCCATCTCAACCAAGTCGGGTCGAGTTGTGACTCGGAACGGAAACGTTGGGCTCCACATCGCGTCGCGTCACGTCGCCGCGTTCCGCATCACGCTGCACTAACCACGGTCACAAAGGAAGCCCAGGGTGAGTAGATGCCCCAATCAGCAAATATGGCCGAGCGGAGGTACCTCGCCGACTGCCACAGACACTTGAACGCGTCGTCGGTCTTGTACCACAGCCTGAGTCGTCGTTTCGCATCGGCGTACTGCCGGGGACCAACTGTGAGGGTCAATGCTGCTCTAGTGATTTGGTTCTGCGGCACTCCATCGCCGACGTCCCGACGCCGGAGGGCTCTCGACTCGACTCGACACAACTTACTCGTGGAGCCACAGATAGACGTCGCCCCGGCGGCGACTTGCAGCATCGGGCTAACGTGTCGTGTCAGTCGGAATGAAAGTGCTTGGCGAGTCGATCCACTCACATATCGCACAGGACCGAGACAATGGAGATTGCGAATGTGTCCCGCATGTCGCGCGTCTCGATGCACGGGATGATATGCGCGACGCTAGCCTCCCATGTCTTCCGCAGCTCGATGGTGGCTGCTATGTCAGACAGGCCCTTCCGAACCGCTAGTGCCGCACTCCGCACTCACCATTCATGAGGATATCTCTCCAGTGCTTTGCTCCGTCCCTGAATCGGATACCCATGTTGCCCTTCGTGCGACAATCCCACGCCGCGGCCATGAGGCCGATGAGCACCATCTCGACGCCGAGGTAGTTCTCAATGTCAATCTTGAGCGGTACGGGCGGCTGGCACGCTAGGGCAGACACGATGGCCGACGAGTATCCCTCGCTTATCGCTGTAACTTGGAACTCTGGGTGTAGGCCCGGCATGAAGCCGGGGCGCTGCTTCTTGACGGTGGTGGGCGAAGCTGCGGGCGGTTCGCGGACGCGGATCCATTCGGAAGCGGTGGGCGCGTCCCATTGATTCCGGGGACACGGGAGGTTGAGGTTGTGTGCAAAAATCGAGAGTTGGCGGGATGAGTGTTGGTTCCAAAACGCCGAGAGTTGGGTGTCGACGAGAAGGACGCAAAAGGCCGCGCGACGTCGTTCTGGTGACAGTGTCAGTAGCAATCCTCAAAATGACCTGAACGACCTGATGCGAGCGATGCGCGATGCGTGGCCCACCTTCGTCCTTTGCCCACGCCGCCCAAGCTTCTTCCTCCTGAGCGTCATGCTCCGGCCTTCCCGCGACTCCGATCCCCTTCTTCCTCGAGTGCGCGGACATGATGGGCCACATGCACTGCGCGACAAACTGGCTCTCGCGACTTCCGTACCACGTGTCGTGGACGTGGCAGAGGCAGAACGCCTGGAGGGTCGATATGGGCATATCGAGGCCGCAGTGCTGGACGAGCTGGCCCCGGATTTCCTGCACCGTGATCCGGAAGTCGCGCCGGGGCGAGCCCGAGGGCGGATGCGACGAATGGACCGAGCCCACGATGACCATCATCATGACGAGCTCGGGGGGAGCGGCGTCGAGGTCAAACGTCCCGCGGTGTATGAAGGGGAACGTCGGCGCGACGTCGGACCAGTAGTGATGCAGCGATGTGCGGATGAACTCGAGGTTGATATCGAGCAGCTGTTCGGGCGTCAGCGTCGATCGGCGTCTTTGAACAGAACCGGAACACGTCGATGATCGTACCGTACTCACCGGGAAAGCCCTCTGAAGCTTCACGACCAGCGCCGCATTTGCCAGGCTGACCTCCCCGCCTCTCTCCGCGGACTCCTGCATCCTTGGAGTGGAGATGTTGAACGGCAGATTCAGCGCCTGGGCCGGTTCGCCAAACGGCGGAGCGAGGACGTCGTTCCACATCTCCTCCCACGACTCGAGAGGCCATTGGCCGAACCCCCACAACGCGCTGTTATCGACTACAAAGGGAGCGTTGGGAGCGTTGGTAGCAGCGACCACTGGGGCTGGCGCCGGCGCGGGGATCGAGTGGATGTTGGGATTGACACCGGGGTTGACGTTGGCGTTGGCGCCTGGGTTCGAGCCGAGGTTGAGGTTGAGACTGGTTTCGGCATTGGGGTTGGTGGTGGCGAGTGAATTCGAGTTGATGTGATTGACTATCGGCTCGGGTCCTGTGACTTCGATATATGGATGATCAAGGGAAGACGGCTGCATCGCCTGCGTCGGGGTGAGGTTCGAATGTACCATCGCGAGCGCCGAGTCTTCAGACGACTCGGAACGGGGTCGTTTCCGGACATAACCGTCTTCGCCGCATATCGCCCTTTTCTCGTGCCGCTGGAGCAAGTCCAGGCGCTTGAACGGTCGATGACACGTCTGGCAGTGATAGCTGGAATGGGAGTCTGGTCGCGGCGTCAGCGTCAGCGGCAGCATCGGGGTCAGCGGGGCCAGCGGTGTGGAGAGACGGCACAATCCCGTCGAGGGAGTGTACCACTCACGGTTCGCGGCATGACGGACGAGGTGGTCCTGTTCCCAGGCAGGCGTCAGCGAGGTGTGACTGGCGTGACTGGTGTGGCCCGGGTGCGTCCCTCACTCACCTTCCTCGTGAACCCCTTGCCACAGCCGGGATGGTTGCACTTGTACTCGCTCGGACCGGCCTCCATGACGGGCGCCAAGGTGAGTGATATGGACGATGGAGACGGGACGAATGCAGAGTTGGGTGGGTGGGGGTGGATGGATGTCGTTTTGGCGTGGGGGGTGGGGCCGGGTGGGGGCAAACGACGGCGACGGCGACGGGCAGCAGGTTACAGCGATTTGATTCCGCTACAAAAGGCAGACTCCCGTGGGAGAGTTGCGGATGCATCCCGGTCACAGCAGTCCGTATGCATGCATGCCTGGGCTAATGGTCTCTCGCCAACATCCCTGTCCCTTGTCGACGACTAGTATCACTGCTGAGAGAACAACGTCGTCTGCGGCGCATCCGACACTGCCATCCACGCATCCCTCGATCCCGACAACGCGAGGCTCAGCCACTCCTCAAACTCGGAGCCTTGGAGGTCGGTTGTGCCCGGCTGGGGTTGCGCAGACGCCGAAACAGACTCTCTTCGGGGCAATGACCGCAGCATGGGCACTTCGACGAGGCGGGGCGGCTGACCGGGGGAGCCGTCGTTGCCTGGCAGGCCGGTCTGTGCTTCGGGTCCCGTGAAGACGGGGATGCGACAGGCGCGAGAGAACTCTGCGAGGAGCTCGGCGGAGCGGAGACCGGCTGGTCGCTACGGTCAGGGTCAGTAGAGGTCGGCGGGACACCTGAGACGTCCACAGGCCGCTTGAGTACGTGGAGCGAGCGGAATGAAAAACGACTCGGCTCAACCCCACTCACCCTCTTGCCGAGCTGCCGGAGGATCTGGATGGCTGCGGGAAGCCCTTGCATGGCGAGATGCCAGATCGCCTCGTTGCCCTGGGTGGATGATGATCGGAGATGCAGTATGACGCCGATCAAGCCTGCTCCGGCCTGCGTGAGTTGGGCGATCTGAAAATGGCATCAGCGATGACATCCCCGCCACTCCCGATTTGACTGGAGTGGGATTCCCTCGGAATGGAGTTGGGGGCAGTATTGAGTGTTTCCCCTGACCACTGGCCAGACTCACCGCATGAGCGCCAAAGAACCCCAACCTGCCTCTCGCGTCGATGACGCAGTACGTCCCAATGATGCCCAATGCCGACTGCGTGATCTGCTGCAGTATGCTTTGACCCTCTGCACCTGGCGAGGCAGCCGGGGCCGAGGCCCACTGATCGGGGCTGGCCGTAGCGTCCTGCCCCAGCCGCTCGAGCAACTCGCTGAACCTGTGACGCGCCACAAGGAGCCGTATGAAATGTTGCAATGTGAACACCCGCGTTTTCTGGAAGAACCGGACACTGTCCGGATCGGCGACCGTTCCGGGTGTGTATGTCCAGTCGCCTGGCATCCCCTCGGTCACGCGCGGTAGGAGGTCGAGCTCGTCGGGTATCCGGTACGTCCGAGGAAGAGGCAGGAGCAGTGATGCGAAGCTGCTAGAGTCAGGGAGCGTTTCGCTGGTCTGATTGATCCGGCGTATGCTGAGTCTCGCCGTCAGCAGACAAACTACTGGGGCACACGACGCTCGACGCTCGGCGCCTCGCCTACTCACGTTCGTTCCAAGATCATGTGCAGCCGAAGGGCAGTCACGAACCCCGCCATGACCGAGGGCCGGTCTGGTGGCTGGACCCCGATACCCGCTTCTGCCGAGATGAACACGTCGTCGACAGCCGATGGTTCGTCGAGATCTACAAATATCAGCGTAGGGATCCAGACGCATCGCTACCCTTCGGATCACTCGCCTAGATCTCCGAGGCGGAGCATGGGGGGTCGACCAAAGGTGCAGCTGGCCTTGACGTCCTGACAATACAGCGCCCACATGGTTCGCTTCCGGACCTCGATGTCCACGGCTGAGAACGAGCTGTAAGCGTCCGCCCGTCGGTGGAGGCCCAGCTCGATGGCCATGCTGGTCGGTCAGCGTCAGTGCCAGCTGTTTCCAAGAGACCGAGACCAAACGCAATGCGGGCCCCAACTCACGAGAGTGCCTGGCTGAGGTAGAACCAAAGCAAACTCGGCCGAGCTGTGCCTTCTTGTACCACCGACATGTTGAAGAGCGCCTGGACAGTCTCGAGATCGGTCCTCTCCGAGGCAAGGGACGAGACCGTCTCGCGAGCAAAGGCGAGGAGGCGCAGCGCGGTACTCGTAGTCGTCCCGCCCGGGCCCGGGTGGGGTTGGGCGAGGCGGGCGTCCTGGGCGTATCGTGATGAGAGGCAACAAACGGAGAGGACGAGGGCGACAAAGGAAGGGTTGCGTCGGTGTAGAGGAGAGGCATATTGCTCCATGAATGTGGGGGCGTGAAGGACGGGCCAGACTGAAGATGGCGATGTGAGATACGATAATCCAGCGCACGGCGGTCCGCGGTCAGACTCACGGAGATGGCTGATTGTGAAATATGCCCGGACCAGTCTGTTTCGCCATCAGCGCACGAATGGGTAAGAAATGGAGGGGGAGGAGCCCGTGAGGCCACTCACACGTCGACGAGGTCTTGCGGACAGATCTCTAACAGTTTCAACCACAGCGTGTCGTCCTCCATCGGTCCATGTCCCGCCTCTGAGAGCCTGGGCGGTACGCTGGACGGTCCAGGCTGCGGCAAGGCCTGCCGGTCTACGTCCATGCCAATCGCCGCCGAAAGGGATATCCATTCCTCCGCAAGAGACATGCCGGAGGGCTGTGGTGGAGAGGATACTCCGGTCTTGAGCTTGTCGAGCAGGGGCATCCCGCTGCGAAGTGGAGTCAGGTCAGACCTATCGCTCCTTCAAAGTAAACCGAGGGAGAGGGAGAGGGTGATGCGGCACGCCATGCCCACCTTGAGGGTCCGAGCCACTTTGTCTGACCTTCCGCGTCGCTAGAACGTCAGCGGAGCACCTCGACACCTCGAGCATCTCGAGATCAGATGTGCCGAAACAAGACGTGTGGTCCGAGACTCACGTATACATCAGGTCCTGACCTGGACCGGCGGGCGTCGATCTGCTCGTTTGGCCGACAACCGAATGTCGCTGCTCCGTGTTGCTCTGTGCCGGTGCAAAGGTCTCATACCCACTGGGTCCGGGTAGTCCTACTCCTCCGAACGTCCCAAAACTGTGGCCCATCGCGGGCGGCGGCATCCCAATCCCAGTCCCAGTCCCAGTCCCAGTCCCGATACCCGCTCCGACGTCTCCAAAACCTTGCATCCAGGCCGTATTGGCCTGCTGATGCGTGTGCGTCCCTCCCTGCCCTTGTCCCGCTGGAGTCGCCCGGGAGTGAACCCGTTGGTATCCGGATTGGGATTGGGATTTGGGTTGGAAGTCATCGCTGCATACGCTGCCGCCGTGAGGTTCGAGGGGCCCGCGGCCTCGATCCAGCTTTCGTGGGGACTCGCGTCCGACCCGGGAGTGGGATGGGCGGCATGGCGGATCTGGTCCAGTTCGCCGGATGACAGGGAGGTGGACCCGGCAGTACCCCCGCCTGGGATGGAGGAGATGAGGTGTTCGAGATTGCGCAGGCGGGACTCGAGGTCATGCGTCTGCTGCTGTCTGAGGGAGGATCAGAATACAAATACGACTCGCCAAGTCAGGCTTGAACTTCAATCGCCGAGAGGAGCCGAATCAGTCCGGCGTGACGCACCTCGGTCTCGGACCCCGCTTAAGGACCGGCGCATCATGCGTGCAGATCACTCCGGCATCCGTGCAGTTCTTGCATGGTACGGTCTCATCTGCGCCGTCAGCGATCCTACACACGGGGATCCGGCATAGTAGGGGTCGGATAGACAAACCCACCGCATCTCGCTTTACGCTTCCGACCTGGTCACGATGCGTCAGCGACATTGCAACGAAGCGAGGCTCGATCTGCGTGACTCGGGATTGGTTTCACAGGGAGGAATGAGTCGTCTCGTCGCTCACATCTGTCGCAGGCTCTCGGGACCCATGAGCGCGCTTTGCCTCCTGAGAAAGGTTTCTGCTCGGATGCGGACGCAGACGCCATGTCCTCGGAACGGGATGGTTCGAGGTGTGGTGGTGATGCAGATGCGGTGAAGAAGGGGGAGACGATTTTGTTGATGCAGGTTGGGATGATGTGGATTATGGGACCCGGATGCCGGGAGAGGCACCCACCTTCCCATGTGACCGGGACGAGTGTGGCGGTGGCGGCGAGAGGCGAGTGGGGGCGACGTCCTGCGCTGCACCTGCTGGCTTCATATGAAACTTCCAGTCGGCGGCACCTTGGCAAAGGCTACAAGCATGCATGGGTATTGATTTCTGGGATCTATGTATCGATGAAGGACGTGTCCGATGTACCCGGATGTGGACGTTTTGAAAAAGAAAAGCAAACTCGCTTCGAAGACCCGCTCTCGCCGCCCTTTGCCCTTTCTCCCCTTTGCCTTCCCCCCTTTCTCTCACGAGGAGTCAAAATCGGATCGTCAGGTCATTGCCACAGCTTCTTGAGCTGCTCGAAGAATACAAACATGAGCACGGTGTTTGGTCTGCGATGTGGTGAAGTCAGTGGCGTCTCCAACCTCGTCCCTCCCATCTCCCACCAATGAGAACGTCCCGAGCCAATGCACTCACGTGAGCCGAAGCCAAGCCGGCGTCCATCCCCTGAACAGAAACCTCGCTCCCTCATTGCGCCATCCCTCTCTGAGGATCGCGCCAACGCCGACTCCGGCCCCGGTCCCGGACTTCTGCGCGCTCTGTATCCTCGATTTGAGCACGTCAAACGGCGCGGCAACGGTGGTCGCGAGTGTACCCGCCAGGACGCCCGTGGTGAGGTGCGTGGAGATGGTATCGGCAAAGTAACCCGAGGCAACGAGTTGGGCCTTGATCGCGTCGTACGCTGCGAGCTGGGAGACGTCTATTCCGGAGCGTCAGCCTTAAGTCGGGCTCTTGCACGGTATGCCAGGGGGACTCTAAGTGTACGAGTACCGGCACTGTACCTGTACTTGTACCGGCTACAAGTATCGCAGTCTGAGAGTGGGACGTTTTGACCTACTCATGCTGATGCTGCGAAGGACGTTGGGGCCGGTACCGCGATACAGCACGCGGAACCCCTCATCACGGACGACGCGGTAGATACCGTCAAAGCAGTTCCTGTAGCCGTACTGCTGCGTCGGGGGTCTCACTGCGTCTGTGCACATCCGCACGAGCACGATCTGGCGCGGGGTCAACTCCTCATCCATCCATTGGGCAACGGGGCGACAGCGCGACAGCGCGAAAGCGCGAAAGGATTGGCAAGCCTTCGTAACCACAATGGTGGCGGAGATCTTATTTGCTGGTGGTCCCGAGGAAACGTGAACGGGGTGAAGGAAGGGAATGCGTCCCACGGCACGGACGGGATGGAAAAGATACGGCCCACACATCGCTCACCTCTGCTGGGTTTCCGACCAATCCCGCTAAACCCCCCGCTAGACCCGCACAAGCAGCGAGCTCCCATACCGCCAACCCACCACCGACACCACCGACACCACCCGCACCAGCGCGATCACCTCCTCTCGCCTTCTTCCAACCCGATTTCATCACGTCGTAAACCCCGAAGCGGGTTATGGAGTATGTCATTTGTCGGAGGATACTTGCCGATGCGCCTTCCCATAGGCCGGTCACGCCTGGGGGATCGGCATCAGCAACGAGTCGGCAACGAATCCGGATCAAGCCAGCGGACACATCAACGCGTCGACAACAAGCCTGGGGCAGGGGATAGATCGGAAGCAGAGCTCAGTGCCGCTGCGATGCGAGCGAGAGATAAGCCATTATCGCGCGGAGCGACTGTCGGTCCCGGCAATTCACACCCCCGCACCCACCTGCAGTCCTCGCGGTGCGGGACAGCGACTCCAGCATGCCCGTCTTCCCCTTGACGACCTGCATCCTGTACTTCTGCTGATCGATCGGGTGGGTGCAGCAGCTCGCCATGGCCGCGGACACACCGCTGAGAGAATCAGCACGGTTCGGAGAGGGAGCATCAGCACGGGTCGTGTCGGGCCATCAGCACGGCGGTATCGGCTCGCACAGCGGCTCGCACAGCGGCTCGCAGAGTTCCAAGCTGGCAGATCATCGAGCGATCAGGCCATTGCGCTCGCAGCCCGTTGAGATCGATGTTGGCCAACAGGCCTTTGAGTATGAGTTCGCATCTAGACCTACCCGAGGTAGAATGGCACCACAGGAGCGCTCGCCGCTTTGTCCATGTTGAGTTGGCCGGGTCGGGTGGATGAGGCGCAGGTCAGTGTAACAGGAGGCAGGGGGGTTCGCTGCTGTCTTCGCCGTGAGAGCGCTTTGAACACCTTGGAAGCGCCCAGCGCCCAGCGTGCAGCGTTCAGCGTCCACTACTTGCATCTACACCTGCCCGAATCACCTCATCGGAAAACGGAACGGAGGCCAATCGTAGCGGAATGACCGGCGGTGATCGTGGCGCTGGCTACGCTTGAATCTCCGCTGCGTTGCCTCGACAGGTTTCGCCGCCTCGACATCTGAGCGGGTTGCTCCGTCCTCGTTATACTCGAGTACACTCAGTACAGTACTCGTAGAGTACAGGTTTGGCCGCCTTCGGCGATGCCGGCGGCCGGATAATCCTGTGGTCTCCGGCCTGCTACGGCCCTGCCCTTCCTTCCATCCATCCTTCCGTGTCAAGACGGTCCTACCAGTCCCGCTCTCCCCGCTAAGGCATCGACGGCGATACCCCATGCCATGGGCCCATGGTCCACGAGTAAAGCCATGGAGAAAGTGTACAAATGCAGACATCGCTGTCGGTCATGCCGTGGCTCCGATTGCCCGTCGGCGCGACCGACCCTGGTGGTGTCGGTGTCGTGTCGGCGTCGTCGTGACGTTCGGCCGGTAATTCGCCGAACCGACTTCTCCACAGCGATGCGGAGTCCAATCGAGCATTCCATCTTGCGATTCGACCCGACATTACATGCATGTTGACAAGATATTTTCGCCTGTACAACTAGATTGAATGTACTAGAGCTCAGCGCGCTGCACATCAACTCCCAGATTCGCAGAACCCCCTAAACCCCGCCAAAGACCAGCTTGTCATTACGGACCCGGATCCGCGTCTCCACATCTCCATCTCCACGCCATGGCCGCCTCTGCCGTCAAGCTCTCCCCCGCGCTCAAAGCGCTCATCGCCGCTCCGCACGCTATGGGCTCCGCCATCCCCGCGCCGTCACGGCCCATCATCACCTCCCTCTTCGACGGTATCCGCTCGCGTGGGGAGTCCGGCGGGGTGGGCAGCGAGAGCTGGCTCACGCTGAGCTCGGCGGCGCTCGTTACTGTCAACTCGCCCGAGACGGTGTGTGAGCTGTTCACCTATGCGGCAAACAGGAAGGGGGACGTGCAGGACCAGGTGCACGCGGCGGGCGTCATTCGGGAGACGGCATTGAAATGTATCAGCTTCTCAGGGGTGAGTGGGGCGTGTCGAAAACAGTCCAAAGAAGACGGACAGAGCCCAGAGTCGGAGCACGGCCCGCGAATAGCTGCTGATGTCACTGCAGATCCCCAGGACGATCAATGCACTGGTAGCGCTGCGGGCACATCTGCCCGAAGCGGTGAAGCAGGGACTGAGTAGTGAGCCCCAGCGGTAAGTGACCTCTCATCGAAGTGACCTCCCATCGAAGTGACCTCCCATCGAAGAGACCTCTCGTCGAAGTGACCTCTACTCGAAGTCGCCCCACGACGAAGCCGCTTCACATCTGGTCATGCTTTTCACCGGTCTAGGCTGAGCTGGCGATGTGTTCGGGCCGTGCTGAGACCGCCAGCCTTCCCACCCGGGAAAACATTGACTCGATCGGAACCCGAGGCCGTCACCTCTGGGACGCGATCTACGAGCCGCATTCCGTCAAACTTCTTCACAAACTGTCCGACGCCCACCCCGACCTCCCCGTCCACATCCTCAACTCGCACTACGGACCCTTACTCTCCGACCCATCCACCACCGCTCCCCCCGGCCACGCCAAAGTTGGTCGGGTATTGACCTCGGTAGTGGCCATGGCGTGTCTGCGAGCACAACAGGGGGTCACTCCCCAGCTGACGAGCCACGTGTTCGGCCTGAAGAAGAGTCTGCTGGAAGGAGGGGGTGCAGAGGGAGAGGCGGAGCTCAGGGGCCAGGAATGGCTCACGAGCGATGAGGGCGTGACGTGGGTGATCGAGTCGACGGATGAGATCTCGCGTGTGGTCGGGCAGGGACGGACGACGTTTGCGGCGCCGATGGAAAGGGCGAAGCTGTAGTGGGTTATGCATTGTATCGGCTCAATCGGGCTCAACCGGGCTATCGGGAGTTGTCTCGCCAGCGTGTGGTTGAGACTGCTCCACCTTAAGCCAGACCATACCATCCAGACAGGGTAAGGAGGGAGTTTGCGGTCAGCAACACCAGTGGGGAGCCCTCCCAGGCTCATCCTCTCCGCTAGCCGTCATGGCGTCTACACTTTGAAAACCGCAGTTGGGTATATGACTTTGATCAAATGCACAAGGTGGTGCAAGGCCTCTTTGCCGCGACATTATGCTACATGCTGATTCCATGCGCTGTGATCTAGAACGACCCGAGGTTCTCCGCCACCTTGAACGTCGCCCCCGTCTTCTCCCTCAGCTCCTCGAGGCCGATGTCCTCTGACTTCTCCACGAGCGTCAACCCTCCATTTTGCCTGTCCACATCGAACACCGCCAGGTCCGTGATGATCCTGCTGACACATCGGACACCCGTGAGAGGCAGCCGACACTCCTCGACGACTTTTGGTCGGCCGTTCTTGTCCATGTGGTCGGTCACGACGATGACCATCGTTTCGTCCGGGTTGGAGACGAGGTCCATCGCGCCGCCCATCCCCTTGACGAGCTTTCCGGGGATCATAAAGTTGGCCAGGTCGCCGTTGGCCGAGACTTCCATGGCACCGAGGATGGACACGTCGACGTGACCCCCGCGGATCATGCCGAAGGACTCGGAAGAGTCAAACACCGCCGCACCGGGGACGAGCGTGACGGTCTCCTTGCCGGCGTTGATGACGTCGCTGCGAGAGCTCAGCGAGACCGTCCAATGACAAGAGACAGGAAGAAGAACAAGCATCGCATCCACTCACGCGTCGACCTCTGATTTGGTTGGGTATGGACCCATCCCAAGGATCCCGTTCTCCGATTGCAACCACACGTTGACACCCTCTGGGAGGTAACTCGCCGCCAGGACAGGCATGCCCACACCGAGGTTGCAGTAGTACCCGTCCTTGAGCTCCAGTGCCGCCCGCTTCGCGATCTTCTCCCGTCTCAACCTCGCCGCGTCCTTCTTGACTGGGACAGAGTCGTCGGCGGATGCCTCCTCTCGAAGAGTGAGGAACTCGATCTTCTTCTCCACTGTAGCGGGGACGATCCGGTCGACGTAGATGCCCGGGAGGTCGATGTCCATCGGCTTGATCTCCCCGATCTCGACGATGTTTTCGGCCTGAGCACGAGCATGTCCATCAGCACGGAGCAATTCGGCTCGTCATTGGATTGCAGCAAGTGTTGACTTTACTCACTTCGACGATGGTGAGCTTGGCCGCTCGAGCACAGAGACCTGCAAACGCCCTGGTCGTGTATCGGAAGACGCAATTCCCCGCCTTGTCCGCCTTCCACGCGCGAAGGATCGCCACGTCGCCCTTGATGGCCGGCTCGAAGAGGAATCGCTTGCCATCAAACTCCTCGACCTTCTTTCTCTCTCCCGGGATGTCGACCCACTGCTTGCCGTCGGCGTCGGGCTTGGACCACTTCTGCGGGATGCCACCGGTCTCCACGAGAGTGCCTAACGACGGGTCAACGGGATAAACACAAAATGACCACGGCGGGTGAGATGTTCGCCTCGCTCCGCTTTACTCACCTGCTCCTGTTCGGGTGAAGAACCCGGGCATGCCCGCTCCTGCGGCTCTCAACCGTTCGGCGATGGTTCCCTGGGGCGACAACTCCAGCGCTACTTCTCCCGCCAAGTACGCCTTTTCAAGATTACGGTTCGTGCCGACATACGACAGGGTCATCTTCTTCACCTGGCCCGACTTGACGAGTGGTGCTGCGTCATCAGCAAGCCGACTCTGTGACGCGGAATGGCGGCCTCGCTCACCCAGACCAAAGACGCCGTCCCCTGCGTTGTTGGATACCCCGCTGAGATCGCGCAGATCGGGCCGTCGTTTCATCGCCTCGATGATGGTCTCGGCGGTTCCGCATAGACCGAAACCTGAGCTGTGAGCCTAACGAAAGCAGACGGATACGCCTCGGAGTGCGGCTCGACTCACCCGCGCTCAGCAGGAGGCTCCCGCTCTTGATATCCTTGACCGCCTCGTCCGCCGAGTCCCACACTTTTCCTTTGCTCTTATCCACCGCGGGGACTCCCACGCCCTCAGCAGGACTTGGCACCGAGTCGAGCTTCGAGTTGGGCACGGAGACGGAGGACCATCGGACGCTGGCGAGGTGTTGTGCTGATGGACGGAGGAGGGTGGGGCGAGCAGCCAGCGCACGCCGAGAGGTGGATGCGGCGCATGTTGATGGGATGGAATGGCGAAGTGCGCGGGAGACGGGTGACAACATGGTGTCGATTGGTGTGATGAGGCGATTGTGGTTGCTCTGGTAGAAAAAGTTGGACAACGAGACTTATATGTCACCACTGGACCTGTCCGCTGGAGTCTGCCTGGCTGGACGCGTTCGGACAAAGTCGGGGCTGGCGTCGAGCGAGTAGGAGATGGATGGACCGGTAAATCAAGAGGCCGACGGAAGCGAGGTGTGGTGATATGAAGAGCAGCGATGGATGCTTCCCCGTCGACGTCCACGGCCGAACCAGCGCGCCGAAAGCCGCTCAAAGCTCGGACAAATCGGAGACGTCACCCGCCTAAGACGAGCCGAGGCTCAGGGTCCTGATGGTGAGGGTGGTGATGGTTCCTGTTCCTGATCAGGTTACCGCTAACGTGGGCGGGTCTTTTAAAGGACCTCCCTTGATCGTCGCCACCCACCATAGGAGTTTTTCCCTCCCAGTTTGTCCGACAAGGCTTGGCCCTCCACTTTTCGACGCTCTCCAACGGCCAAATCGGGCGCCATGCTCACGGCATACATCGTCCCTCTCCACCGAAACCAACTCCACCGTCGTCGCTGACAGCTGCTCGTACCCCATGGGTCGACCCGGTTCAGGGCGATCGGGACCCCACCACTCACCACCGGGGGAATTCAATTTGACTTTGTAAACCCTTCTCGATTCCCATAAAGCCCCAACGGCATCGCGCGGTCTCAGTCTTCTTCCCCACATCGCGATACCTGCCTCTACTCGAATCCCTCCTGGACCGCTTCGAAGGCAGAGCAACGCCCCCCTCCCATCCCTCGCTATAAGGGCATAGAAACACCTCCCTTCCCTCAATTCCACTCTGGACCGCTTTGAGAGCAGAGCAACACCTCTCTTCCTCTTTCTGCATACCTCCTCTCCACCACTGCCCAGCATGACACTGCGAGGATCCCTCTCGAGCGACGTCGGCGACATCGGCAAGGCCGAGTCGCAACACAGGGAGCAAGGCAACGGCAACACGATGTACGAAATGCCCGTCGTCGATGCGTCGGCCGGGTTTGACGAACTCGAAGAGAAGAGAATCACCAAGTCGCTCTTGTGGAAACTCGACACGAGGATGCTGCCAATGTTGGCGATCTTGTTCCTCTTCTCCTTCCTGGACCGTACGAACATCGGCAACGCCAAGGTGAGACCGTCGATCGTGGGATTGATGCCACAAAAGTCCCGAGCTGAATCATCACAGATTCTGGGCCTCCAGACCGACCTGAAGCTCGACGGTAACCAGTACGCCAACTGCCTCGCCATCTTCTTCGCCTTCTACATCGCCTCCGAGGTGCCCTCGAACCTGGTCATCAAGAAGGTATCCCCGAGGATTTGGCTCGGCGTACTCACCACCGTGTGGGGAATCATCGGCATGGCGATGGGTTTCGTCAAGTCGTACACCGGTCTCATGGTCGTGCGCGCGTTCCTCGGCGCGACAGAGGGAGGGTTGCTACCGGGAATCGTCCTCTATCTCTCGATGATGTACCGACGGAAGGAGATTGGTATCCGCCTGGGTCTCATCTACTCGTCTGCGTCTCTCAGTGGAGCGTGAGTGTGGTGTGGTCGCCTCCATTGAGCTTTGGCTGATAGGTTAGGTTTGGCGGTCTTCTGGCCACCGGCTTGTACCAGATGGGAGGACGAGGCGGTCTCGCTGGCTGGCGCTGGATTCTGATCATCGAGGGCATCGTGACCGCCATTGTCGGCATCCTCGCAGCTATCATCCTGCCCTCCACGGTCGACAAGGCTCCCTTCCTGACCGAGGACGAGCGGAAACTGGCGGTTGCTCGACTGCTTGCCGACAAGCCCCTCGCAGTGGACAGCAACGGTAACACCATGATCGCGCAGGAGCCTTTCGAGTGGTGGCGAGTCAACCAAGCCGTCTTCTCCATCAAGACCTGGCTCTCGGCCTTGGCGTATCTGGCCATCCTCTCCGCGTTGTACTCTTTCGGCCTGTTTGTGCCCACCATCGTCCAGGGTCTCGGATACACCGCTGTCCGCGCCCAGCTGTTCTCCGTGCCTCCTTATGCCGTCGCCGCCGTCCTCACCGTCATCGCCGCAATCTGGTCAGACCGGAGGCGTACAAGAGGCCCGGTCATGTTGGCGTTCCTGCCGCTGTCAATTGCCGGATACGCCATCATCGCGAACACGACCAGCAACCAAACAAAATACGGCGCGCTCTTCCTCATGGCTGCGGGGCTGTACCCTTCCGTTCCGCCAGTGCTCGTCTGGTTGTCGAACAACTACACGAACCACTACACGCGAGCCACGGCGATTGGTCTTCAGCTCGCCATTGCGAACTGCGGAGGATTCCCCGCGACGTTTGTCTACCAAGCATCCGAGGCGCCAGTGTACAAGAAGGCCCACACCATCATCATGGCCATGCTCGCAGCCGCTTGGGTTCTCGTCGCGTGCAAGTGTGCCTATCTCCGTTACATCAACTCGCGCAAGGCTGCGGGCAAGTTCGATCAGCACAGAGGATGCGGCGACGACAGGGATCCGGAGTTCAGGTACATCATCTAGGTCGGAGCAGTGGACCGGGCTGGATCCAGATACGAAGTTACATACAGCAGTCATTTCACAACTATGTATATGATACAATGCGGCGCAATTGTGATCGACGTTTTCAGCTCATTTCGCGTACTCGTCCACGTGCCTGCTTGCAGGTCTAGATGCCCTGGGAGCGACTCCGCCGGGTAGTCCGAGACCTACACCCTCTCTCGTTCTGAACTCGTGCTCCGAGTACACTTTGCCCGCCCACGCCGAGGCCTGCGACTCTGGCGTCGCTCGGGGTACAGTCGAGGGGATGCCGAGGGGCGGGACCGGCGCGGTGGCTAGGATCTTGTAGTAGGACGGCGCGAGGAGGGAGACGAGTTCGGCCGGGGTCGCTTGATGCACTACGGAGGATGAGGAGGTTGGTTCGGACATGGCGGCGGAGAGTCGAGCGAGGCGACGACCGTCAGGCGTGTCGGGGAGAGTGACGGAGACAAAGGTGGAAGAGGTGAAGCGGTTCCGCACCGGGTCGTCCGGAGAGAGATGGGGGAGGTACGGCTGGACGAGATTGACGGCTTCGGACCAGGCGCGCGCCCCGTCGGGTATGGAGGCCGCCGAGGTGAGCAGAGCCCGAGATATGGTGCCGGCTTGGTCGGGAGGGAGGTTCAGAATCCGTTGCGACCCTCGGACGCGAGAGGTTAGGGTAAGACCGGGTACGCGTCTGGCGAGTTGATGTGTCGTCTTCGGCACCAGGGGAGCCCGCTCGAGGATGTCAAGAACCAATTCGAGGCATCCTATCGATTCGGACATTTCGAACTCATCGGTTCTCGTGGTCGCTTCGGCGCATGCCTCTCCCATGGCAAGTAATCTCGTGAGATTGCTTACTTCACTCCCCGGCGAAACATCCAGCCAGTCGTCCCCCACGGTCTCCGCCAAAACCGCAAGTGCCGGTCTCTCCATGTCGAGCCGGTTCCATGCCTCCCGCCGCCGGTCCGGCTCCAAGCCGTGCACCAGGAGATAGAACGGGTGCGACGAGGGAAGCCGAAGGCGGGAAGTGGGATGCAGGGCGAACTCCGGGTCTTCGTGTAGACGCTTGACCAGCGGCGAGATGGTAGGAGGGAGGTTGAGGATCCATGAGACTGCAGAAGGGACGACGAGGATGTGCGGCGTCACGGGGGATATCCCGTCAAGGAGATCGAGGCATTCCAACGCGCGAAGGCGGAGCTCGATGCGGGCGGTATCGTCCCCCAAAAGGACTATCAGTCCAGCGATACCCCCAGCCCAGTCCGATGCCCAGATCCAGTCCTCCCTTCGTGGCGGTGCGACCGCGGAGGATTGCTTGGCGGGGACGGCGGGGACGAGGGTGGGTACCGGCGCGTCGGTGGAGAAGCCGTAGATCGATATCGTCACCGCCTGCGCGGGGGTGACGAATCCAACGAAGCGGGTCGAGACCTGTCCGTCAGCATGACTCGGGACTGAGAGTACTAAGCACGCCACTCACCCCATCTGGCATGTCAATAGGAAAGTCGAGGGGATGATCCGCTGGTCCAACGTGGAGGGTCGTGGTCATAAGTGCATTGACAGGATCCGACGGCGCCGTGTTGAGCAACAGAGTCCCATCCCACTCGGCGGGGTAGGTCTCCCTGCGAGAAATCATCAGCACATATGCAGCTGGGTCATAATCCTAATCGTCAGAGCTAGGCAGCGACACGTCGACGCACCCGGGACCGGTGGGCGAGTCTACGCCTTCGGGCGTTATCCTCACCGAGGAAAGTCGGACGGGCGCAGCAAAGCGCACGGCAAGGAGGGACGATCCGTCGTTGGTGGGGTACAGCGGCGCTGGGGAGGCATGATATAGCAGCTGAGGCGGGAGATTTTGGTTGGACATGGGAGCATGCTCGCCGCTCGACAAAAGATAGATGATGCATCGCACCCGACTGGAACATTTGGCTCATCAACGCAGGCTAAACCGGCTACGGCGGAATCAAATCTACGAGTACTCGTTACAGGTGCAACGGTGGCGGCGTGGCGCATCGATGTCTGTACTCTCGGCCTCCTCGACTGGAATTATTCGCGGGCTCCCTAGTAGCCCAGCTCCCGGTAGCGAGTAGACTCGGCTTCCTCACCCTCCTCGACGGGGACAGTCGTGGCCCCAACCGCCGCTCCCTCCACCTGCTTCTTCTCCTGATATGCGGCCTCCGAAGGGGGCTGAGCTAGCTTGCCCTGTCGACCCTCAAGATCCTCGATGGCGCCCTTCGTGGCGCCCGGGATATCGTCGTCTTCGTGTATCGGTGCGCCAGGCTCACTGAACATGGTGAGCTGTACTGCTCTGAGGAGATGCGGTGGAGATCCAAATCTTCCTTACCCAAAAGTACCAAACACGTCGTAATCGTCGACTTGCCCGACATGGGGAACGGGAAACAGCTTGGCGAGGACGAGGTAGGTCAGTCCAGAGATGAAGAAGCCGACTAAGACGGCGTGTCAGCCGAGGAATTAGCAGGGGGATGTATGTGGTCGATGACGCGTTCGCCTGGTGAAGACCTACGCGGGAAGCAGAGATAGTACACGTGGATCGCGCCAAGAGGGACGGACACCGTGGATACCGATTGCAGGAAGCCCGGGAACAGCGGCGCGACGCCGAAAACCCACGCCACTGGCGCTCGCCAATTGACGCCGCGCCAGTACCAATAGACCGAGTCTGGCGATCCGTCATACTGACCACATCAGTGCCCTCTCGGTGATGCATCAGAGTCACTCACAAGCGCCGAGAGCTTCATCTTCTGCTTGCGTACGAGGACGTAGTCGAATACCATCAGTCCGGTCATTGGTCCGAGGAAAGTGGCGTAACCCGACATCACCGAGATGTAGACTGTCGCGCCGCTGAGCAGCGCCCAGGGACACATGGGCAAAGCCATGACGGTGGTGATGATGGCGCCTCGGCGGATGTCGATGTACTTGGGGAAGAGGGACGCGAGGTCGATACCGCCCGATATGGCGTTTCCGGCGATGTTGATTCCAAACTGAGAGACGAGGAAAGCGAGAGCTGAATGTTCAGCATATGCCGGCAGTTCGTAGTCATGTGCGAGTAATATAAGTCAAAGTCACTTACAGGCGAAAAATACCGCGGCTCGAGCGCCGTTTCCGCCGTGCATCTGGATAGCAGTGAGGAGGTCGTATGGGGACCACAGAAGTCCTTCTTCAGGGTAGAACTGCGCGGCAACCGAGGTGCAGACGATGCCGATGAGACACGTGAGAACGCCCATCACGGGGACCACGACGGCTTGGGAGAGGATCTGGTCTCCTGGGCGGACGGCGAAACGGGTGTAGTCGGACATGTTGAGGATCTGTCGATGTGGTCAGCTTTAGCAAGATGTTTGTCCCATCGCGACGCGACTCTGAGAATACGAGGCAAGCCCCACTCACTCCGGCGCAGATCTGGCCCATCTGGCTAGAGATGCCATAGAAGAACGCCCAGGCCAATGCGGAGCCTTTGACTGGGGTCACACCGACAATCGTCGACTCGTCACCTCTCACGAGCGGACCCGCACCGTGGGCTCGCGCAAGGGACCATATGAACAGCGCGAAGCAGCAAGTCGTCGAGATCACCGCGGTGGCGAGGAAGGGCTTTCGGAAGTTCTCCGGAGGGACCCAGAGCAACGGGACAGAAACGATGAGGAATAGCCAGAAGCAGAGAAAGTCGGCAGAGGTCATGGCCGTGCTTGCCGGCATGATGTTATTCATGGCTGTGACGAACAGATCAGACACGGCTTGACCTGATTCGTGGGCAAAATCACTCACTATAGATCGAAGGCCAGATGGACCCGATCAGGGTTTTCACCACCTGCCCGCCAAACCACGCTTGCGCTGAGAGAGTTGAGCCGTTGGGGCAAACGTTTTACGTGAACCTATGTAGATACGTGTCGACTCACTGGAGGACCACGTGAAGGAGAGAATGATGCGGTTGAGCAGCTGTGGCATAGTGAGCACGGGGCACTCTCTCAGGAGGTCTGTAGCTTACAGGGAACCACGATGCTCGAAGACCCCACGTCATCTGTCTGGTCAACGAGTATCGCATCGTTCAGAGTGAAGCGGGACCCACCCTGTTCCACATTGGAAAGCCGACATGCCACTTGGCCCCCACAAGACCAGTCAGAATCACGCAGCAAGCGACGAGGCACTGCCCGACCACAGCCACAGCCATTGCTTGGCCTGGCAGGTTCAGCGGAGCGTTGTGTGCGGTTGAGAACGCTTTTCTGCCTTAGAATGACCACTCGTGCACTCACCGACTGACAAGCCCAGCGAAAGCAAAGACGAACCGCCCGTCCAGCCGGAGATGTTCACGCCAGTAGCCACCCAGTAGCCGACGTACGACCAGGCCCCCCACGTCCTTCGAGACGGCGGGAGCGGTACGTTGTCCCTGTTGAGCTACACGTCAGCGACGTCCAATACTGCGAGCCGCACCCATTTGCTGGTCTGCCAGATCTCGGCTTCGTCCTCGTTCTGCCGTACTTGGAGCTTCCGAAGGAGCCTCTGCTTGTCGATACCCATGTTTCTAGCTGCAGTACGAGTTCTTGGTCCAAGACTGTATGTGCACCACTATCAGGTATCAGAGGGGGCAAGAACTGACTACGTTTTGTGTCGGTGTCATCGCGCATTCATCTACCAATATAGCGGGCGCCCCCAGACATGTCTATCTCGCATTCCCTTCGGCCTTCATGCCTTGGTCTGTCGGCGCTTCGAGCCGATAGATCGAGTCCAAGGCACCTGATTGAGAAGGGGCGTGCCTTCCGACAGCTGCCCGGGGGCGAAAATGGCACTAGCTAACGGGCTACTACCGTGCTGTTGCTCACCTTACTCGAGGCGCCGTGGCTGGGCAAGGCTGCGAGGCGACGATTAGAGTCAACTCAGTCAACGGGTGAGCAGGTGGGGGGGAGTCAAAGTGGGGGAGCGCTTGTTGCCGAGTTCGGAGTAGGCCGCGTTTCTTATCGGTTACTTGCTGCTCACCGGGTCAATTCTCCGCTCGTCCAACCGCCCACCTCTCCTCCTGCCCATCCATTTGAGTACCCACCTCCTGGCGACGCAGGCGAGGTCCGAGCTGCGCGACGTGGGAAAGAGCAACAAGCGCTGCGCTGGAAAGGCGTAGGCGAACTCGGTGCGCAATCGGCCATCTCGGCCGGTGAGCGGGCAGCAAGTGCTTGCGTCAAGATACCCGACCTCTTGATGCCAGGTATGCCCTCGTTGTCTTCCTCACACAATACACTTGGAGAATCGTTCAGCTGAAGTGAGAGACATAGGTATAGTCATGACAGTCACGCACAAGGCTCTGCGGATCGGCGTCGATGTCGGTGGTACCAACACGTGAGTGGATCACGATCGAACCCACTAACAATCTTAGCGACGCGGTCATCCTCGACCTAACCCACGACGCGCCCAGTCCGGTGCTGGCATCTCACAAAGCCCAGACCACACCCGACGTGACCGAGGGAATCCAGAATGCCGTGGAAGCGGTGCTCACCAAGTCGGGTGTGGACCGGACCCGCATTCAGGCCGTCGCGATCGGGACGACCTCGTTTGTCAACAGTCTGGTCGAACGGAATGCAGACAAGCTCGAGCGGGTCGCGGTGATCAGGCTGTGTGGACCGCACAGCAGGCTCTGCCCTCCGTTCGTGAGCTTTCCGTACGAGCTGCGAGCGATCCTCGAGGGCCCCGTGTTCTTCGCCCGGGGAGGACTGCAGGTCGACGGGCGAGAGATCTCGACTGTGAGTCTCGGCGGAACGTTCGGCGCTGAGATCAGGTCAACGTGGATGAGATCCGCGGTTTCTGCGCCGAGATCAAGAGACAGGGAGTCCGTACCGTCGCGGTCTCGTCGATCTATGCTCCTATCGACCACGAGTTCCGCCAGGAAGAACAAGCCAGAGCGGTCATCAGAGCGGAGTTGCCAGACGTCAAGGTAACGATCAGCAAGGAGATAGCCAACATCGGTGGGTGATTTCTGTGTAGAGCTCGGGCTGACGGCAGGCATCCTTCAACGCGAGAACGCCACCGTCCTCAACGCCGCGCTTCTCAGCTTCGCCAAGGCCACCGTGGCCGGTTTCCAGGCGTCGACGCGGGCACTTGACCTCGCCTGCCCACTGTTCCTCACGTCGAACGACGGCACACTCATGACCTGCGAAGAGGCCGAAAGATTCCCGATCAAGACGTTCTCCAGCGGCCCTACCAACTCGATGAGGGGCGCGAACTTCCTCGCCAGCCTGGCGAGCGGCGGGCTCAGGAAGGAGACGGCACTGGTGATGGACGTGGGAGGGACGACGGTGAGTCGGTCGTGAATCAGGAACGAGCTGATATCTAGACCGAGATCGGCGTGCTGCTGTAGGTCATGAGCGATGAAATCTATTGACGCACAGGCCGACCGGGTTCCCTCGGCAAGCAGGAGCCTCCCATGAGCTCTGCGGCGTATCTCTCAACTTCTCCATGCCCCACGTTCACAGCTTTGGACTCGGTGGTGGATCGCGTATCCGCGTCGACGGTGACGGCAAGGTCGCAGTCGGCCCCGATTCGGTCGGCTACAAGATCACTGAATCGCTCTCCTTTGGCGGCAATACCTTCACCGCGACTGACGTGGTCGTCGCGGAGGGTCGGGCTCCAGGTGTCGGCGATGCCTCTCTTGTCGAGCACCTGGACCCGGATCTCGTCGAAGCTGCTCAGGCCCGTATCAGGGTCATGATGGAGTTGGCCATCGACAGCATGAAGACCAGCACGCAGGACGTGCCGGTCTACCTAGTCGGAGGCGGTGCTATCCTCGCCCCCGACACGCTCAAGGGGGTTAGCAAAGTGCATCGCTTTCCTTTCTACGATGCGGCCAACGCTGTCGGCGCCGCCTGCGCCCAGATCTCGGGCATCGTCGATACATTTGAAGACACTTCCACAAGGTCGATCGCGCAGGTCCGTAAGATAGTCGAGCAACGGGCGATCGACAAGGCCGTTGCGGCTGGAGCGAACCCCGATGACTGCAAGATTGTGGAGAGCGAGGCGATGCCGATAGCTTGTGAGTTTGGCAACGGGGGTCCTGCAAACGTGAACTGAGTCCACAGACACCACTGGCAGGTGCCGATTCTACGTCAAAGCTGCCGGGGAGTGGACAGCAGCACCGATCGTCTCCGGGGCAGTCGAGGCGGACGGGAAGTCTCCGGATCTAAACGAGGCTCGCAAATCGACGGCGACGCCTTCCGCTGCTTTCAATCAGAAGCTCGTCCTGCCCACCAAGGACATAACCTGGAACGCTGCCGACATCTTGGCCTACACGCCCACGATCAAGAGTGGGGAATGGGTCCTCTCTGAGATCGATGTCGAGTGGATGGCTACGGGCTGCTACATTCTCGGTTGCGGCGGTGGCGGTTCGCCCGAATCAAAGTTCCTTGCCGTGAGGGAGATCATCCGCGAGGGGGGCACTGTTCGGGTCATCGACCTATCCGCCATGGAGCCGGATGGGGTGCTCATCTGGGGTGGTGGTATCGGATCACCCGAAGTCTCAGCGGAGCGACTAGTGAACGAGGAGTGAGTCGACCCAGTGACTGCTTCTGCTGACGAGCAGGTACAATGAGGCCGTTGTAGAGTTGATCGACTTCATGAAGCTCAGAAACTGCGTGGCTCTGGCCGCGCTGGAGATCGGCGGCGGGAACGGCATGATCAATCTTGTGACGGGGTCGAGCAAGTACCTCGATCTGCCCGTTGTTGATGGCGACTTTATGGGACGGGCGTACCCAACGGGATGGCAGACCACGCCGAACGTGTACGACACAGGGGACAAGGGGGAGATGCTGCTACCATGTGCAATGTCCAGCGGTGATGGCTCGGTCACGGTGAGGCGACTCTGCGCGGGCTGGGCTGACCCCAGTTCATGACCAAGGCGAAGCACTACCTCGACACCGACGCAGTACTTCGCGCGGCGTGCGTGGAGATGGGGACTCATGCCGGGGCCGCGGAACGACCACTGACCAAAGCCGAGTGCGAGTTGTCGATGGTCAAGAACACGGTGTCCCAGGCGTGGCGGCTGGGCAAAGCGGTGGCGTTGGCGAAGAAGCAGGCCAACCTGGGGAACCTCGGGTCGATCCTGGTGGACTCTCTTGGAGGATCCTCCACCGCACAGGTCCTCTTCTCTGGAAAGATCACCGAAGTCAGCAGGCGGATCTACAAGGGTCATACCATCGGCGAGGTGATCATTCAGGCCCTCGCGGCGGATGAGGAGGAGGACGAGGATCCCGACCATCCTCGCCAACACTTCGAGGGTACCATGATGAGTGAGTAGGGTCGCGTCTGGCAAATTGCTGAAGTCAGTCCCCTTCAAGAACGAGAATCTGTATGCAGAGCATCGGCTCAATGGCCAAGCCAAGGTGGGAGGTATCGGGTCGACTCGGCTGATTACAGGTTGTCGCCGGAGTTCCGGACCTGATCTCTGTGATCGACGCAGGAAGCGGCTATGCCCTTGGCACGCCGGATTACAAGTATGGCTTGCGGGTGCTCGTGCTGGGCATCACGGCCGCTCCGCAGTGGACAGAAACGCAACGAGGGCTGGACATCGGCGGGCTGAAGGCGTTTGGGTATGACATGCCGTACGTCCCGATTGGGACGTACGTCAAGCCAATGAGCGTGATCCAGGAGTATTCATAGACCAACACGGCTATGCCAGCATTATAGAGATGCATATATCATTCTGGTGATTGGGGTTGTGAAGGGCGGACAGTCAGCTCTATTCCGACGAGGACACTTCCACAGAAGTGTCGCCGAGGCAGCCCTCTCCAGGGAGAAGCAGGTCGGCAGCATAAACGTCCAGGGCGTAGTACTGGATGCTGTGGATGCTCTTGACCGTTTGGGATGCCTGCTCATCAGCTCACGCAATTGCGATGTGTACTCACGTTGACGCCCCTGGCAAGCTCGACCGCCTCGTGAGACGTATCCACCACGTCGCTGAGACCGCCGCCAGTGGCCGTGGGAAGGTGCAGCAAGCGGTGGAGGAACCAGCTGCCGTCGGTGGCTACAGTATAGCGAGTCAGCGCGGTCAGATGGCAAAAGTCACGACCCGAATGTCCACTCACACTCGCTACCCTGCGACGAGATGGTCTGGCCCCTGGTGCAGAGCTGGTCCAGGGGATTCTTGGAGAGGAAAAATGTCGGGCACACGACGGTCAACTCGGGGGTGCTGGGAGAGAAATACCCGGGGATGACACCGTATTGACCGTTGCACTCACTGCGTTTTCAGTGTTTATCCACAGAGCAAATGCCGGACTCACGAGTCGAGGTCATCGCACGTGAATGAGATATTGCCTTTATCACCGGCGACGATCCGGTCAAAGAGCCCTTGGATCTGATTCGGGTGGTTGGTGGTCCCAAACCACCTCTGGAAGCTGGATCACGAGTAAGTGTCGACAGTAGGGGTTCATAGCTTGGGGCGCTGGCGCACTTACAAGGTATCGTTGCCAAACCGCCGGATGTGGTCCCGCGCATGCGAAGCGAGCTGCTGAGTCTGGGCGAGACCTTCACCAGCTGGGTGGTATTACAGCTCGAGCCCCAGACGGAGTACGAGTCTCTAGCGCCCGCGGACCAGGCGGTGGTGTTGGGTTCGAAGGCCGAGAGGAGGTCGTCCGATGCGTCTGAGACGGACACGGGCTGGGCAAGGGCCAGGACAGGAAGGAGGAGGCACAGCGCAAGCATGATGGGCTGCTTTTGGACGGATAGAGCGGGCGCGGGAATCGAAAGTTCTGAGAGACTTGAAGTCTCAGACTTAGTTGGAGCTCTGGTCGCACGATTTTATACCTCGAATGTTTTCAACTCTTAGTCTCGCACTCGGTATCAGTGCGGACTCGGAGGTACTGTAGATAGAGGACTTGGTAGTCACATAGCATCCGCAGGAAGATTCATTCCTGTGCTCCAGCTTGAAAGAGGGCCAACATCTTCGTTACTCATTACTGTACGACATCTCGGCATAAGACCTCGGATCTCGACGCCACCGATCTCGCCGATCGCGAGGACTCGACGGTTTTCAGGAATGCCAAGACTTTCACCTTCCGAGGACCGCGCAACTCAATGGGTACACTGCGAATTGTGCCTATGGTCACAGTACATACATGACCGAACGACATTAGGGGGCCGAAAAGTTGGGATGCAGCTCATCGGGGAGACAAGAAGAAACAGGTCATTGGTCCGTTCCTCCCTTGCTAGCGAGGACTGACCGGCAGCTTTACATGCAGGTACTGGTACTCGTACATTGTCACAGGCATTTCTCTGGCTTCTTCCTTCCGACTCCTCTCAAAAAGGGTTCACTTCTTGGTGCGCTCACCATACGCCTTGGTTGCGTACTGCGAACATCAGTCGGTGATTCTGCTGTGCGCTCCCGACTTCCGCTCACCTCTCCGTTCTCAACGATGAGATTGGCAGACTCCTGCTTCTCACCGGCAGTCCACCTACGGAGGATCTCCTGCGCTCCCGTGGCGTAACGGTACTGCGCATCGAGCGTGGTACCGCTCATGTGTGGGACCATCCCGTTGCCGCCACCTATGTGGTTCCGTTCAGCTTCTCGCGAGGTGAAGCCATCGGATCAGGGGACGCGCACCTTGGGTGTTCTTCATTGTACGCCAAGGGTGGTCGCTCGGAGCGGGCTGGACGTCTGCGGATGTCAGCTGTGGCATACATTTGTTGTTTGACGGCGGTGACCCACTCCAAACGTCTCCGGCATAGCCATTGAGGTGGCCGCTCTTGAGGGCTTCCGCTACGTCCTCGGCGACGCAGATGGCCCCGCGAGCCGTATTGACGAGCCATGATCCCTTTTTCATCTTCGCAAGGAGCTCCTTGTTGAACAAACCCTTGGTGTTCTCGTGCAGTGGGCAGTTCTGAGGCCTCAGCACTGCCTCGGCAGATCAGAGTCTGGGTTGCGTGGTGCGCACGATGGTCACAATGTCACACTGCGAGACCATGTCACCGAGATCTGCCACCCGGCGGATGTTGAGCGCCGCGGCTGCTTCTGAGCATTCTCAGCACCGCACTTTGTACTGAGAAAGAACTAGACGGACCGGCGGGCATCGGTGCGTAGTCAAAGTACAGAAGCTCCTTGGGATCGAAAGCGACGAGTCTCTTGAGGACTCTCTGACCGATTCGCTGCGCCCGCACTTCAGCAAGGCCTCTGATCTGCCACGACACCGACCGCACGACCCACCCCAGCACCGACGGTTCCGATGACTTTGCCTTCGAGGTCAAACGAGTTGCGCGCCACGTCCGCGACGTTCCATTGACCGCGCTCAATCTGCTCGTGCGCGGGTACAAAGTTGCGCACGAGCAGCAGCATGCTCATGACCACCTACAGCACGATGTCAACGTGTCTCCTCAGACATCGCAAAAGAAGAACCAGTCTGGTGTCCGTCTCACATGCTCCGCAACTGAAACGACATTGCTTCCCGTGACCTGAGGTGTCTCAACACGGTGTTTTTGGCACTTGTTCCCGGTGACGTACCTCGGCAACCGTCACCTTGTGCTTGTTCGCAGCGTTGAGGTCGATGTGGCTTTCAATGTTAGTAGTTGCAGACTGAATCAGATCTTCATGCCGTACACGCTGTTCGGGCGCGCCAGGACTCACTCAGAACCAACTCCGGCTGTGATGCACAACTTCAGTTTCTTGGCTTTGGCGAAAAGATCCGCGGTGAGGTATGCGGGGTGGAAAGGCGTCGTGATAAGGACGTCGGTCTGACTTGGTTCAGTGTCCGCCTAGGAGACCTGCTGCAAATTCGGGCGGTCTGCTGCTCACGTCGGCGATGTTTTGCTGAAAGACACTGTTCGGACCCTCCTTGTCGTCCGTGACGATGAACCTGCTTGGGTCAGTAGCCGCACATCCCGCCCTCATGTCACGTTCCGTACAGAGATGTAGGCTCACTCGTGTCCTCCCTCTCTCAACCACCCCTCCAAGCCGAGCTTGTTCTCCACCGTGCCCAGTAGACGCGGCTCCTCTTGAGCAGCTGTGCGATGCATGAGCGCTGTCCTCTCACTACCAAGCATTGTCAACCAACCCTTGCCGCCTCGGTATAGCACCGCCATAACCTATGGGGCAATCAGTCACCTCGGCATGCCGGCAGCTGCATGACGGCTGCTCTGTCGCCCACCTTGTACTTCTGAGCTCCGCTGGACATCTTGGTGTGTTCTCGTCTCGCGGTAGACTTGGGCAGAATCGGTCGAGACTTGGCGTTTCAAAGAATCGGTTGAGAGACAGGATGGCGGAGGAGATGACGGTGTCTGGGAACAGGTCTTGGGGGTGCTCATGACGGATCCAAGCGTTGGCCATCGGCATTCGCCTTAGCGCGGCAGAGCGTGCCAGACAAGTCACATGCGCTGGACCAACCGGGACGAGTGGTTACCGGCTGGAAGGTCTGAAGAGAATTCCCGTTCGGTCGGAAAGGCTCATTCATCCAAGGTCCGGTCCGGCTTGAGCCGCTGAGGCTTCGGCATCTCTGGGGCCCGTTTTCTAAACGCTCTGTTGTGTCCATTGTAATTACACTCCGGACCTTCTCAGCCTCATGGATCGACGCAGGGCAGTCATGCCATCGCCCTCATCCTCAGCGAGCAGTGTACCGGAGAGTGCGGTGGGTGGGAAACCGGCCGATCAAACCTCCAAGATCAACTGGAAGAATGGTCCTCCTAGTTGCAAGGAGTGTATGCGGCTCAAGCTCAAAGTGGGTGGTCATTGTCGAACGGTACATTACTCGCAGCTCTGCTGAACAGACGGCCGATAGTGTTCGCGAAGCTGGCCGTGCAGTAGCTGCGTGCGCCGCGGATGCGGCGACCTTTGCCCATCTGGCACGCTTCCTGCAAGGTATGACCAGAAAGTGAAAGCTTAAGTTGACCCCTAAGGCCTCATCACCTGCAGAGGAAAGTGAGGGAATTGCAAGACGAGAACACGAGGTTGAAGTCTCAACTGGAAACACTCAAGACCACCGATGTATCCTCTGATACGGTAAGCAAGGTCGGTAGTAGGGCGGTGTAAGCGAGGTGCTTATGATCACTCCAAGGGAGCCGGTCCATCGCCAGTCTTGTCATTCCCGCCAATGACCCTGGAACCGACATTGCAAGGGACAAACTTGATAGCAGACGACCCAGTCTTGCAACACTTCACATGCGAGCTGCGAGATGACGAGTATGTTGCCACGGCCTCCGGGTCAGGGTCCGGCTTGTTGGAACACGATCGAGAAGGAGGCAGATACCTCGGCCGCGGAGCAGGCGCTCTATTCGTTTGCGAGGCCGAAGACAGTCAGGTGGGTCGCTACAGAACGAGTCAGAGTCCTGAGCATAGACCATCTCCATTGCGGAAGAACCCATGGTCCTGATGAAGTGCGACCTCGAGCTTCTCACTCGCCTCCACGACATGTTTCCGGCCACGGCGGCCGAGGCGAAGGGTCTTCTCGACACATATCGTGAGTGTCCCGTCGAACTACGCTTAGACAGATGATCGTGTGGCCTGGATGTACACCCCCGTCGATGGTCAAGCGGTAACGGCGGTGCTCGAGTCGATCTATTCCGCCAAATCCCTTCATGCGGGCATCCACAGGGTCGCTCCTCACCGACTGGCATCACTGGTCATGATCTTCGCTTTGGCCCACGTCTTCTCCTTCCGGCCTTCCTCTACCCACGTCCGGTACTACAACGCCGCCTGGGCCCTCCTCACAATCCCGGGCCAGAACTTCTTCATGAGACACTCGTTGGCAGCAGTGGAAACCCTTCACCTGATGGTGACGTATCTGTTCGGGACAGGCCGCTCTGACGCTGCCCGGGCTGCCTGGCCTCTGCTGGGCCTGTGCGTGAGGACAGCATGTGCCATCGGTTTACATCGAGATTCGGCGGCCTGGGGACTAGGTGGCGATGCCAAGATTGCTCGAGATCGGCTGTGGTGGGAGTGCGCCACCTATGACATCTTGTGAGCATTGGCCGCCGAGCTGCTCTAGCTGATTCGTCTCCAGGCAATCGCTCAACTTTGGTCGACCATACTCTGCACCTCAGCAGCTCTGTGACTGCCCTTGTCCTCCTTTGTCGGATGGTACAGGTGCCGGACCAAATGGTGATGATGGATTCCACTCGCTGAAGTACCGCCTCGCCGAACAGTTCTTCAAGGTGGCGGACTGCCTTGCAACTAGTGATTTGCCCGACTACCACGTCGTGATGGAACTAGACGGAGCATTGCGACGCATTGACGGTTCGGCGCCTGCGTGGCTGCGATGGTCCGAGGGGGGCGCCAAGCAGGCTTGGGCACCCGAGCTCTCGGAAAGACAGTTGGCTCAACAGCATGCTGCAACTTTGTTCGCTCACAAAGCCCTACTAGGTAAGCGACAGGGCGCTGAGGTGTGCTGAGCTTCAGCATTGCACCGCCCGTGGTTCTTCAAGGGTGTGATGAGCGGCACCGAACCCCTCCTTGGACCACATGGGGCATCCTTTGCTGCGTCCATCTCATCCGCCAGGAAGCATACAGGTTTAATGGCTTCACTGCTACGCCAATCTCCGACAGCTGCATATGGCTGGTGGTTCTTCATATGTGAGAGACTATGCTTGGGCTTCCCGGCTGACGAAAGTCCATGCCTACACCGCCGCCGTCATTCAAAGCACCGTGCTGCTGCGTGTGCCCCAGTGCATGATGGCAGACGAGGTTCGGGCCGATTTTGAGAAGTCGTACGAGACGATCGCGGGCATGACTGGGCGATCGGCGGTCGCGAGAAGGGCCATGCCTCTACTCACGCGTCTTCGCGACAAGGTGCATGCAGCACCTCTCTCGCCGAGCGGTACCGGGGTGTCCGACGACATGTTCATCAATATGCTGTTGGGCAACTTGTGAGCTCGACAAAAGGTCCATCTGTTGACATGCAGGCAGCCAGAGAGTCAGGCGGTCGCACCTGATCAGGGCCTTTTCAGCCCGTGGGGGAACTTTATGGGAGAAACAAATGTCGATGCTTTGGGCATGGGCGTCCCGTCCAGTACACAACTGGTACCTCCACAACCGGTGGGCTGCAACAATCCGGCCGGTATGAGCGAGCTGGATCCGCTCCTCCAAACATTGTAAGATTTAGAGACATCATCCTGACCTCCGCTCACCGACAGGCTTTACTGGAACGCATCCAACGCCTCGGGGAACGGCAACGACGTGGAGAGTTGGAACGGCACGTAAAACCAGAGACGATTAAGTTGTATGCAGACAGTCATTCACGAAGTACGGATCCACCGTGGTGGTTCCTTGTATGGATTAGGAGGGACCGGCCACGTCCTGCCTATGAGAAGTGCAGTAGCCCACGTCTCCAGGTGTTTTCGCTGGTGAAATCTCCAGAACTGCATTGTCAGAGCGAGATCGTCAATCACAGCCGTACCTGCCAGGTGCATTGTTTCCCTGCGAACTGGTCAAACATTGTCGGCCCTCCTGGATGGATATCTCGGAATGCTGTCACGTCGTACACACGGTCCTCGATCACGATCCCTGCGGCGTAAGTGTGAGATCGGGAGACCGATACCTACATATCCCTTTGTCGACACTGTTATGCTCGGCTACCGCTTCGGGTGTGACGAAGGGTGGATCGCAGTCGTCGACCGCTGATCGACCATCTCGAGCTCGATCGAGCAGCTCTTCGGTCACTTCTGCGACCCCCTTCTCGTTGGCGCGGCGAGTCTCGATGTGTATTCGTCTATTCTTGAGCTCGGACCCGCCGACAGCGTCGTGATCACCAATGGAGGTGTGGCTGTCGGCAGGGCATCGGTACCGTGATCGAGTGAAGCCCATCTCTCAGTTATCCCAATACGAGCCAATGTACTGTGTTACTTGTTGTCGGAATAAGGAAGTAGTTGCTTGAATCTCGAAGGGAGGAATGGGGTGTGCGGCCGTCCGAGCTGGACTCCATGCAGGCCCGGGCCCCGGCGGAACATTCGCGGTGTCATCGACTCCCGGAGCGGGCCCCATGACCAATTCCGATCCACCGGAATGTATTCAGCGGATGTCACTAGATGCACCATCGTACAACCGGGACAGCCGGCATCCTCCCCGCGGTAACTTTCCGGGGCAACGGGCTTCCCCAGGTGACCAGTACGGCTTGTACTCCTGGGGTGGCACTTGTGGCTTTGCAGCAGGTGTTGCGTTGCATAAAGGACACGGCGGCATTTGGAGGTGAAGCGCAACCCACCAACTTTGTCTTCACAGCGCAACCATGTCCGCCGCCAGTGACAACTCAAACATTCCGGTCTATTCCGGTGCTCACGATCTCGAAAAGGGTCGTGGTGAGCGAATCGAGCGCGTCGTGACACCCGGAGGTCATCCTGCGGACTTCTCCCAGCCGGCGATCCCTCAACAGCACGTGAGTTTGGCCCGACGTCGAAAGGCAAGCATGGACTGAGCCACGTTTCAGCGCAAGTATGGCAATCCGGTGCCACTCGGTCTCACCAGCTTCGGCTGCGGATTCTTCTTGGCTTCTGCCTTCAACCTCTACGGTAAGCTGGGGAGTGTCATGCACTTGGTGACTGTTCCGCTCACGTGAAACAGCTCAAGGGGTCCACACGCCCAACGTGGTGGTTCCGTGAGTGCAGCCGTCTCGAATGAAGCCTGACAGGTAGCGTGTTGAGTGAGTCGTGACTGTGATTCACACTGAATGTCCCTTCAGTCCTCTTTGGTGGGATCACTCAATCGTAAGTTCGTTCATTAGCCTAGGCCAAAGTCTGATTTTTATCAGGCTCTGTGGGTGGTGGGAAATGTTTTTGGGGAACACCTTCTCGTGAGCGAGCTTCGGTCTCCTTCCTGAATTATTCACTAATGACACAGCGCAACGATCGTAGGTGCTGTTTCCGGCCGCGAGCAGCTTCTCAAGTTGTACAGTTCGGATCGTATGGCGCATTCAACCTCACCTACGGCGCCCTTTACTTGCCCGGTGGGTTTAGCTCCGCCGAGGATTGAGCTGAAAAGCTAGCATTCGGCGTGATCACCGCCTACCAGAACCCTGATGGGTCCCTCCGTCCAGAGTTCAACCAAGCCATCGGGTTGTATCTCATGGCGTGGATGATGTGAGTGTAGGCCGGGAGGTTGGGGATCGGGCGGAGCGGGATGGCTGACCGGTGGGAACAGGGTGACAATCCTTTTCATCATCGGCAGTCTCCGCTCCTCGGCTGGTGTCTTGACCACGTTGGTCTTTACCGCACTGGTGAGTGGACAGGTGGGTGGACTGCGTCTGATCGTAGGCCTTCCTCGCTTTGGGTATATACAACATGGCAGGTGAGCTAAGCTTCGTCCTCCCGCCACCGTTTTGTGGCTGATTGGATCAGGTCTGGACGGCGGCCGCATCGCTGGGGGTGTCTTTGGGATGATTGCAACTGCGGTAAGCCTCATGGAGGCCTTCTATCTCTCCCTAGAAGTCTGATGCGACCTGCACTGACGCTCAGAAGAGTGCCTGGTGGACTGCTATGGCAGGATACTGGACACCGGTGGGTGACTCATCATGCGGCCCCGGATGGTTCGCTGAAATGCTCAGGATACCACCTTCCGCTGGATAAGGGTCAACCCCATCGACCTGAGTCGCGGGGGAGACTGATGGCTGCAATGCTACGGTGAGCCTCGACGAAACTTCGCCCAAGCGTTTCTTCGAGGCTCCCTTTACTCCCAATCAAGTTTCGAAGTAAACTCGTCAAGGCGTCGCCTGATACGCTCCTTTCGATTGTCTCTGCGGAACCTTCTCGGCAGTCTGCTCTACTCGCCCTTCAGAACTCGTACCTAGGCGGCTGGTCGCCGTGTCTCACATATGTACTTTGAAGTCGGAACCATGCACTCGCTGGATGGAAGATCTGCACGAACGAGTGCGATACCTGTTGGCGCTTGTCTCAGGCAAGAGCTTGCTCAGCGCAAAGTGAGGATAGGCTTGCCACTTCTCTCGAAATCTTTGAACGCGCATTGTTAGGCGGTACCGTTGTTCTGCACGTGGCGGGTCGGGAGCGTAGGAAGCACAAGCAGCGGCACAGTGGGGTACCTGACCCTTCGTCTTACTGCTCCAGGTTCTTGTTGGCTCCCACCGCCTTTGCTGGTCTAAACTGTACGTGAACTGTATTGTACTTTCTCAAGGCGGGTCTCCCATTGCGCCAATGTTCTGTTTAAATGCTGCTGCATACATCTCATTCGTATGTAGACCATGTAGACCAAGTCAGAAGGGCAACCTCTATCCCTGAACGAAAGCCTTGAGTGCGGCGGCCGTTGCGTCCACGTCCTCGAGTTGGTGCCAATGACCCACGTCCTTCAGGGTCTGAACTTTGGCTTGAGGCAGCTTTGTCGTCAAGAAGTCGACGGTGGCTTTGGGGCACGTCTTGTCTTCTTCCCCGGCAAGGATGAACACGGGCACTGTAATGCGCTCGTAGTCCGGATCGATAGCTGACCCAAGAGCCTCACAGGCACAGGCATAACCCTCGGAGGGAGAGGAGAGGAGCGAGGCCAGTACCGCGCCGCTCGAGAGCGGGCGAGAGGACTGAGTGAACGCTGACGTGCCAGCACCCAGGATCGTGTTGGCCACCGCCGACATGCCACCCTTGCGAACTGTAGCGGCCCGATCTCCCATGGCCTTCTGACCAGCCTCGGCAAGCTGCTTGACGGGGCCAATGAGGACTGTCATGTGAGCTAAGGTCTATATCGGTGACACAAAGACCTACAGAGCTTCTCCACCATTTCAGGGTGGCTAGCAGCGAAGGTATTGGCGATGAGCTGTCCAGTCAGCTGGGTCCTGGATGTCGTCACTCACTCCTCCCATCGAATGACCGACGACAAGGGTCTTCTGCACGCCGACGTGATCGAGGACCTCCTTGACGGATTGGGCATAAGTCTTCACGGTGACGGGAGAGCCGGTCAATGGCGAAAGGCCGAGGCCCTCCAGGTCGAAATAGATGATGCGGTGACTCTTGGCGAGCTCCGCCTTGCGAACGACTGGCTCGTAATTGTTGTGCCATCCACCGAGGCCGTGTATGAAGATGATGGATTGAGCTTGAGGTCCGGCCTCGTCTTTGACTGTGACGAATAGCTCGCCCGACGGAACCTTCACCAGATTTTGTGACGGATTCCAGCTGCGTGATGAGCCCAATCACTGTCCGCCGACATGGCATACCTGGGAGCCACACTGTTGGGCACCTTCTCGTACACAGGAGGCGGCTGCGTCGGCTCGCCAATGACGTTACTGAGCGTACCCAAACCGGTTATAGTAATATCGATCTTGTCTCCCGGAGACAGGAACTTGCCATTGGACAGGCAAACGCCAGCCGGTGTACCGGTCGCAATGACATCTCCGGGCTGCAGAGTGATGCCCATCGAACACGTCTCGATCAGAGTCGGTATGTCGAAGATGAGCTCGCTAGTCTTCTGGCGCTGCCGAGTCTCGCCATTGACCTTGGTCTCCAATACCATGGAGCTCCAGTCAATGAAAGAGGCTAATGATTAGCAGACTGGTGATGCGACTTGCTCACCTGGTACGGCATAGGGACCCTTATGCGGTCAGCTCTCGAAGCACTCTGACGATCATCGTGCCACCTACCATTGGACAGAAAGTATCTAGGGACTTCCCAATGTAGAACTGCTTGTGATCACGCTGTCGCTCTCGGGCGGTGAACTAGATCCAAGTCAGCGACGCCCTCAAGAAACAGGTGACAGACGGCACTCGCATCATTGATGATACACGCCCCCCAAACGTGGTCCCACGCGTCATCTTTGGAGATGCCAATGCCCCCCTTGCCGATGATCACTCCCAGTTCCCCTCGTAGTCCAGGGATCTCGTCACCTTCGGGTGAGGGTAGATTGTAGCGTTGTGACCGACAATAGAGGTCGCCCGCTTGGTGAAGATGACGGGGAAGTCGGGTTGGGCTTTCTTGTCACTACTGTCGTAGCCCGACTGGTGGAACTCGCTGGTCTGGTCAGCGTTCAAGTCTCGTCGACGTGGACCGACCACTCACTCTGCATGCTCCTTGTAGTTCTTGCCAACGCACAGGACGTCTCGCCCCCGGAGAGGAGCCAAGACCTCCACACTGGCGACTTCCTCCTCGGGGCGAGCGGGGAGGAGCCGCTCTCCCACAGTCTCCCAGTCCTCGATGAGCAACTGGAGTGTTGAGACTGGTCGGCCATTGGGAAACAGCAACGGCGTGACCTTGCGTTCAGACGCATCGAGCAGCCCGACCACGCCTTGGGGAAAGCTGGGCGAGCGATCTAATCGCGTCAGAGTTCGTCGCTGGCAGTCAGCTCGTAACACTCACAGGAGAGGAACTTCATGTTGCCGGTTTCGACGAGTAGTCTGAGCGGGGATCGTGACGCCTTCTTGCGTCTCCGAGCAATAAGTATATCGAGGCTTACCGAATGGATGAACAAGGAGACTTTCCGATCCGGCAAACCTCCCTTGCGTCCGGTCCGACGGCCGAGTGCGGTGGATGTCACATGACCCAAGTGGGATTTGCCGATCACGGGGCACGTCCCACTAGAAAGACTTTCCGAGTCGGGATGTCCAGCATATGCACGTTGCAACGGCTGCTTCGGCACCTCTTGGCACCCGTGTCGCACCGCGGGAACAGTAGCTGGAGGCCCATGGGGGTTGAAGGTATAAAAGTACCAGACCGCGCGACCGGGGTACAAACCATCACTTGTCGCGAAATTGAGGCATCATGGCCCAAGTACAGTCTGTCCCCCACCCGCCTTTCAGGTAGGTTGTTCGTTCCCACTCGACTAGAGAGCGACTGAAGACTCTTTGGCAGGTTCGATTCCAGCGTCGCACCGTCATACTCCAAATGGGTGCCGCCGAAATGGATGCTCCAGCACACGTCCGCGCCGTCAACTCCACGCAACATGAACCAGGTGCGTTTCGGCGCAGTCACGGCGCACAGCTTTGCTCACCTGATATCAGAATGGGCTAGGCGAGCCCTGGGACCCGAAGCGCCCTGCCTTTCACGGAGTGGATCTAGTGAGCTGGCACATCCGTGTCCACGCCCAGGACCATATCTGAATGCCGAATGCAGACCAAACCAGCTTCGACCCTCAAGGTTCCCGATGTCACCATCGTCACCCCTGAGGGAGAGGAAACGAGACTGACGGCCTTTGTCGATGTGATGATCTTGGACTCAACGGGGAAGCAGCCATACCGAGGCGACGTGCTGGTCCGAGGGCAACGCATCGCCAAAGTCGGAGAGAGGCTGACCGCGGCTGAGCTTCGCAATGCGCGTGTCATCAAGGGCGACGGCCGTACACTGATGGCGGGGCTCAGTGAGTGAGGTATGATCGAGATATGCTGACAATCGTGTAGCCGATGCCCATACCCATTTTACGTGGAACAACTCTGGTTCTCTAGATGGGCTAGCCGAGCTGCCGGCCGAAGAGCACACGCTGTTCGCCATGCGCTCAGCCAAAACATTCCTCGATTGCGGCTACACTTCGTGTGTAGGCGCGGCCTCCGCCAAACAGCGGATCGACGTTGTCATCCGCAACGCGATCCAAGCCGGGGACATACCTGGGCCGCGATATCTTGCCAACGGTCAGGAGATGGCCCCGGAGAGCGGAGCACTCATCAAGGGTATCACTCGCTTTATCGAAACGACCGAGGATGCGCGTGCCGCCGTGAAAGAATACAGCGCCCAGGGAATCGACCAGATCAAACTCTCGATGAGCGGCGAGGAGATCACCGAGAGTCTCCGAGCAGAGGACGTCACCATACCCGACGATGTGGTCGCCGCCGCAGTCGAGGCGGCTCACGAGCATGGGATGCGCGTCTGTAGCCACGCCCGAAGTGATGAGTCAATCGTGCAGTGCCTCCAGTACGGGGTCGACATCATCTACCATGCCTGTGGGTTGATTTGTCACCGCAAGGGAGTTTCTGACCAAACCCAGCATTTATATCCGACTCCACCTTGTATGCTTTGGAGAAGCAGAAAGACCGCGTTTTCGTCGCGCCAGGTGAGCCGGCACGAAGAAAGCAGGATCTAACGAGACAGCCCTCAACTGGCTCGTTGCTACTCTCTATGAAGCCGCGGCGTTCGGCTGTGAGTTCTCCCTTGGGTTACGCTCCACTGGCCCTGACCTCGTATGCAGACCCCACGTCCAAGGCCGAATCGGTTGGGTATGCTCGGGAATTAGAGGTGGCAGTCGCTGGGCTCAAGGAGATGCATCGTAGGGGTATCAAGGTGCTCCCAGGTGGGGACTACGGGTGAGTCTAGCACACGCACACACCCCACAACGGCTCGCGCTGAACCTACTCAGCTTTGCGTGGACACCTCACGGGACCTACCGGGACCTCGAGCTCTTTGTCGAGTATCTTGGATTCACGCCCATGGAAGCCATCTTGTCAGCGACGGCTCTCGGTGGGGAGATCATGATGCACCCTCACGAGCTCGGTAAGGTTCTTCCTGGTTACTATGCGGACCTCATCCTCGTCGACGGGAACCCGCTGGAGGACATCAAGCTTTTGACTGGTCACCAGAACATCGACTTTGTGATGATCGTACGTGTATGCCTCTCCTTGTGTGAGCCCCTCTGACCGTTGCATAGAACGGACGGATCCATAAAGAACGCCCGAAAGATCGAGAGGAGTGGTTGGAGCCGGGCGAGTCTCTCATCCGAGAGGCTAGACAACTCAAGATGCAGGAGGCGGAGGCGGAGGCGGAGGCTGTGCCAGCAAATCCAAGCACGTAACGCTGTAAGAGGGGCGCCGGTGTATGGTGCAGTCATCTAAAGATCTGTCGTATGAATCCAGGTGTAGCTTCCTAGACTTCTGGATGATCCTGCTTCCGCATCTCTCGGTATCACACAGCTTTGAGTGGCGCAATGTGGTAGGGCAACCATCAAGGCCAACGTGTCACGCCTCAACGTGTTGGTGGTCCCAAGGCGTACCACGACCGCCTCAAGATTGGCACCGATCATGTGAGGGATCATCACTGTACTCGCAATAGCGGGTGAACACTCTAGTATGAGCAATGTCAGCGATGTGGAGAAGCCAGATGGCTGAGTCGGTCAATGGCTCGAATCGCAGACCAAGAAGTTTGCGGAGAATGTCATTTCCTACCAGATCATCGGGGCAGGACACTGTATGGCTAAGAAGGATCCCGGTGAACTATTTGTGGACACAATTGCGGGCTTCCTGTAACAGCATGTTCTGAATCAGTAATGTGCCGAACAACGACCCGAACGTTGTATGGTATATCCTGTCGAGCGCGGGTAATAATGCTTGTCCCCCCCCCCCCCCCTCCCCCCAAGCTTCGTCAAGTAGCATATGACCCCTACTTGTATTTCTCGTTACGGGGCAATGTTACACCTCGGGGACCTCGGCTCGTTGCCGCTCCGGGCCGCATCCGCTCGGTTACCCCGCCGTGCTCACACACACCTCTGGCTTTGTTTTTCCTTGGCAGCTCCACTTTTGGCTTCAGCAATATCCACCCCGTCGAGGCACTCGCGCTAGTCCACAGAAAGAGGCCGTACCCATCCACACCTAACCGTCCGTTGCCGAGGTCGCGACTACTCTTGCGCCGATGGCCCCACTTGGAGTCTGGTGTGGAACCACCGGAGTCCCCGGTCCGTTGTGGATGAAGTGGGGAGCTTCACATGTAACGACCCAAGTCATATGACACTCCGGCGCCGAGGACCGCGTCCCTCAGCGTTCCCAGTTCGTGTACAAGTATATACGGTAGCGCACGGTCACTTCTCCGTGAACGCCCAATTGATCTTGCATCACCCTTGATGTCCAGTATGTCGTACGCAAGGGATGACAAAGATATCGCAGCAGCGCCGATGTCGCCGGGGTCAGAGTACAAGGCGTCGGCCCACCATGTCGAGCATCTCGAGGAGGGTCAACCCGATAACAAGATCGACACCGTCGCCGCGGTGATGAAGGGCGGCGTGCACGACATGACGGTGGAAGACCGGGCGACGGCTCTGCGATTAGCCCACGAGGCCGACCCGGGACCTCCGCTTGGGAGTCTGCGCCACATCCAGTTTGTCTTTATGATCCTGGTGGTGTGCATGTGCTCGGGAGATAACGGTGGGTTCGACCTGACGACCTTGTATGCGGTGACGAGTACGCTCACACTGTGTCGCAGGCTTCGACGGCACCGTCATGTCTTCTATCAACTCGATGACGCAGTATCAACACTTCTTCGGCCTCCAGGCTGCCAGCACGTCAACCAGTATTGTCTTTGTAGGTAGCGCAGACCCCAGGTCCATCTCCGTCACCACGAGGAGGCGACCTGCTGAGTGACGTAGGGTATCTACACCGTTGGCTCGGTCTGCGCGTTCTTCCCTGCGTCCTATCTCCCGGACAAGATCGGTCGACGGTGGACCATGCTCATCGGCAATACTGTCTTGATGTGAGTGGTTTCCTATCACTGGCAGTTCGAGCCCGGCATGTTGCTGATCAGCCATTATAGCGTCGGCGCCTTCCTCGCCGGCTTCTCCAAGAACATGGGGATGCTGATTGGAGGTCGCTTTCTCACGGGACTGGGATGCGGCACGGCGAACAATGCTTCGTAAGTGGATCCACAAACAACTAAGGACGCCGACTAACTCGATCAGCAAGTCGTACCTCAGCGAGATCACCAGCCCCAACAGCCGCGGGCGATGGATGGGTCTCCTGAACTCGTTCTACTACGGTGCGTCTAGTGCCGGGTGCCACGTTGCCGTTTATGCAGCACTGACAGCCGTGCAGTTGGCCAGATCCTGGCGTCAGGCATCTCTATTCCCTTCGGTAGAACCACTTCGGATTGGGCATGGAGGTCCCCGATCTTGCTCCAGAGTGCCCCTGCTATAATCAACGTCGCTTTCGTCCTTCTGCTCCCCGAGTCTCCGCGATGGTGAGTGTACTGTAGGCGCATCAGACTCCGACTGACATCGTCCAGGCTGTACTCTCGTGGCCACAAGGAAAGGGCTGTGCAGATCCTGACGAGGCTGCACTCACGCGACCGGGATCCCCACTCGCCCCTCATCCAGATCGAGATCCAGGAGATCGAGGCGAACATCTCACTCTCTGGAGCGGACAAACGATTCTGGGACTTCCGCGCCCTTTTCCGCACCGCCGCAGCGAGGTACCGGTTTGGTCTCTGCGCCATCACGTCATGCTGGGGCCAGCTCTCCGGAAATGGTCTCATCACCTGTGAGTGGATATCCGCGCGTCAGCGACAGCAGTGCTTGAAAACCGAGCTCACACTTTCAGACTTCCTGCCTATCCTGCTTCAGCAGGCCGGTATCACCAGCCCTGACCGCCAGCGTGTGCTCAACTTCGTCAACTCGATCACTTCGATGATCGGCGCGCTCACGGGAACATGCCTCGTCGATCACGTGGGGAGAAGGAAGCTCATGCTGTTCGCCTCGGTCTGTTGCATGTGCGGCATGGCCATCGTTGCGGGCCTGCTCAGTCCGGCGGGACCCCAGAGCACGATGCGGGCCAACGCCGGGATCTCCTTCATCTGTGAGTAATTTCTCAGCGCGTGGGGGTGAGACGTTAACAGAGTCTCTCAGTCCTGTTCATGGTGTTCTTCTCGAGCGGATGGACGCCTCTTCAAGCGTTGTATCCGGCCGAGGTTCTCGCATTTGAGAACCGCGCCAAAGGTCTCGCACTTCAGGGATGGGTCACCAGTGCCGTCAGTTGCATCAACACTTTCGGCCTCCCACCAGCACTCAAGGCGATTACATGGAAAAGTGAGCCCCGATTTAAAATGGATCACAAAGCTCTTCGCGCTGATACATGCTAGCATATCTCATCTTCATGTGCTGGGACGTCGTCGGCATCATCGTCATCTACCTTTTCGTCGTGGAAACGAAGCGGCTCTCGCTCGAGGACATGGACTCTGTGTTCGAAGCGAAGAACCCGAAGAAGCGGAGCTTTGAGTTGGCGAGGGCGGCAAAGGAGAGGGCGGCGATCGAGGACCAGCAGAGACGAGGCGAGGCTAGAGCGGAGCTGTAAGCGGGAGAGGGCAGGAGGTGGATTGGGAGAGGGCAGGAGGTGGATTGGGAGAGGAGATGTTTGCGGCGTGTAGTTCGTGTAGCTCATGGGGGCCGATGGGAGAGGGCGGCTCAGCTTGTACGAGACTGTCGATGCGAGGAATGGCAAAATGAAACATTGCAGCGTACGTAAAACGCCTTCGCGTCGCTGTAGCCACAGACACCGAGATAAGACAACGGAATCAAAAAATGTCTCGCTGCAGGATAGCATCGCCTCATTGTACACGATTCTACTTCAGTTGCAGTTCGAGATTCATGCTCTACTTCTCATCCCACCTAAGTCATCTTTGCCGGTAGTCTGCACCATCATGAGCGCGTCCTCAGACCGCGACAGCCAGCCGCCTCCAAAGCGGCCACGCATATACCGCGCATGCCTGCCCTGCGTTTCGTCAAAGACCCGATGCCAGGACGTCACCACCGCCGGATGCTATCGATGTCGAACAAAGCACCTCCAGTGCTCGCTCCTCGAGGGCGCAATCGAGCCGGGACCGTCGACGCAGGGCCTCAACGTGACGTCTGATGGCGAGGTGGATGAGCTGAGGTTTCGGTTGGCTCAGGTGGAAGCGACGTCGCGGGAACTCCAGGCGAGGGTGCGGCAGCTCGAAGAGAGACCCGCTCTAACCCGTCCCCACTCGGCTCACCAGATCCCACCCACAGCTCGGTTGTCCAGACAGTCGACACGCCTGCGACGGGAGGCAACCTCACCCGGATGCTATCGTGGACGGTCGTGGCTCCCGATTTCGTCTTTGACGAGCGTCTCCTCTGTATCAGTGACCTGCAGACCCCGCTTGACCCGGTCGCTCAAGGACTCGTTTCCAAGGCGCAAATGGACATGTCCTTTCACATGTAAGTGTCGGGGTGTATACATTGCTCTCGTGCTCACTGCATGACAGGCTCAAACATCAACTATCGCTCTTACTCCCCATCCCCTCCTTACTCCTCACATCGACCCCTACCCCAAATCATCCTTTCGTTCGCCTCGCGATCCTCTCCCATTCGTCGCTCTACAACGAGGCCATCGCGGACCATATCGACGCGAGCATCCGACATGTCATGTCCGGTGATCTCACTCGAGACACCGTTTTTGCCCTCCTGATACTATCCCTCGCCCCGCAACACGAGATGGACGCTGCGAGAGCCCGCCCGACCGCCCTTCGCCTTGTATCACTGGCATACGACATTGGTTTGAGCTTGGGTCTCGAGGCGCTTGCTCGCGTGGCTCTGCGACATGGCGATGAGCTCTGCCATCCGTGGTTCGACGAGAGGATGGAGCTCGTGCTGCTTGTGAGTGACAGTGTTATAGCTTTTGCACGCCGCGGCTCATGCGAGATACCGTAGTGGGAGACCGTCAAGAACCGTTACTCCATGTGAGATCGCGATGCATCGTTCGACGAGCACCTTTATTGACGTGATTTAGCCTCCATATGATCGGCGCCCGAGGAGGACAATCGCCCGTGTCAATCGCGTCGCTCATGCCCCGTCACCGCTCTGATCACTTCCGACAGTCGATCCGATACGTCCAGGCAGAAGCCAGGGTGATCTCGGCATTCGCGCACCTCAATTCGATCTTGGAGGAGGGTGAAGCCGTGACGGATGGCTGTGGGGCGGACGGACAGGATCTTATCCAGTCTTATTCCACGGTGCGATATCAGGTCGCGGAAATGATGGGCGGCGATCACGGTGAGCTTCGTCGTGTTGACATCCTGCTGACCGTCAAGGCGCCTTGTATCAGGACTATGTCTGCATCTCCGTCCTGATGGGCATCCGGATAGCAGGCTTCTTCCAGAGGATGCCATTCCCCGTCGATCCCCAACTGAAGCTCGCTGGCCTTTCCTTCATGGAACACAGATGCAGGCAGCCGTGGGAGAACTCCTGCGGGTGTGCAACTCCATGTCCCCCTCGGAACTGGCCGCACTACCTGCCTACAAGGCGACCGTTGTCATCCTTACCGTTATCCTCGCTCGACGCGTCCTGTCGTATGCCCCGCCGGGCGCGGACCCGGAGTGGAGACCTTTCACGACGGCAGAGGTCTTTGCCGCCGATGAAAAGGTCAGGGGACTCGGCGGCGCTGCTGCAATCATCTCCGGGCGGGCCGACGAGATGGAGTCGACATTCCGCAGTCAGGCCGCCCACTGGATGGGGGAAAGGGAAACCCATGCGACGACCGACTTCGGAAACCTCGAGGCACTGTTCAACTTTGATCTGTTTGGCTTGGAGGGGTTTTTCCAGCCTCTGCAACAGACACCGCTTCATACACAGCCCCTTGCACAGCCCTAGGCACATTCGAAGCTGTCTCATGCATAGCATCGCGTCGTTTGGCGTTTGGCGGGGCGATTTTCTGGTGTTTGGGGCAAACGACGGACCCTCCGGTGTTTCGTCGGAAGCTCCCCGACACGTCGGGGAAGTTCCCTCACGTTTCTCAATGGAACATCGGGGACATATTCCAAGCGGTGCAGGCATGCATGTATATATGCAAGGCCAGCACGCGTCGAGCTGAGCTGCAACATCTCCCAACAATCTCAAACACCATGGCGACTAGCGGACGACTCATGTGGGTTGCCCTTGGTCGCCCCTTGGGTCGCTGTGCTGAAGAACTTTTAGTACCGGCTACGTTCCGAAAGCGGGTCTCACCTACACCGGCCTGGTGTGCTTCGGCCTGCTGGCGCTTGTATTTTGGTTCCGTGAGTGACATCCTCGCTGGTGTCTGACGGCTCAGGTCTCTGGCGCCAAGGCAAGAAATGGATGCTGTGTCTGTGCATCGGCATGAGCTGCATGGCTGCGGGATTTGCTGCGCGTATTCCCATGACCAACAATCCCGGATCGCTCGGTATCTACATCGCTCAGACCATGGTGAGTCGACTCGATTCGCACACCGGATCCCGATTGATGTTCCAGTTTATCTTGCTCTCGCCGTGCGCCTTCCTCGCCCAGAACTACATCATCCTCCCCCGGCTCGCTACGTGGCTCGACTCCGAGGACTGCCTCTTCCTGCCCTCGAGGATCATCGTCCGCCTCTTTGTTTGGAGCGATGTCATTACTTTCTGGCTGCAAGGCGGCGGTGGTGGTCTCACCGCGGCCCAGAACTCGACCATGGCCAATATTGGCTACTACGTGAGCAATAGAAATTCTGAAACCCCACTCAAACGCTGACGAGGGCAGGTCTCACTAGCCGGGCTGATCGCTCAATTTGCATCGTACGCCACGTTCACGGCTTTATTGATCACCTTCGCTCTACGCGTGTACGTGCATCCACAGACTAGCCTTCGGTGTGCATGGTCAGCGGCCACTGACTGTCACAGCCGCTCGAGATACCCTTCCAAGTGGTCGGGTAACGCGTCCACCGACTACTACGGTGCCCCTCTTCGTCGCCGCATGTTTGAGGATTGGCGGACGCTCTTCTTCGCCATCCTCTGGACTTGCGTCGGTATCTTTGTGAGTCATCGAGATCCTTGGTCACCATATTGAGGAGGCGAGCTGACACCTCTTAGGTCCGGTCGATCTACCGAATCATCGAGTACGCCCAAGGATACAACGGCACGCTCCGCACGACCGAGGTTTACTTTTACGTCCTCGACTCGCTGCCGCTGTTCCTCGCCATGGCGGTGTGGACGGTTATCTGGCCTCCGAGCTTCATCTCGGGACCGGCCATGACGACCGAGCGGCCTTCGTCGCAGACGGTTCATCTCACGCAGCGCCAGGTGGAGGCGGGAGACATCGCCATGACGCAGACCAACTCGAAGGGCTGGCCGTGAATGCGACCAAAAGCGGAACGCTCGTGTCAGAGTGTTCACTGCACCGATACCCATTATACCTGATGTGAAAGAGGCGATGCGATTACATAGAGCACTTTGACGTAGCCAGACCGTAGACAGACCAATGTGAACCATCGATGCCGTGCAACACACACCGTCATTATAAGCCTGTGCACACGCTGCACGGTTCCTGATCAGTGATTAGGGGCAAGCATTAGCTTTGGGGATTTGGGTCAATCCCGATCAATCACTCCCATCAAAGCTTGTTCCGACCCTGGCCGCTGGACCCTGAGGTATTGATCCCGTATGTACAAGGTACAAGTACGTAATATTTATTATACGATTGTCACTCTCGGTCCCGTTTTCCCGGACCGGTTCTCGCCGGTGTCCTGGGGCCGAGAATGGGGTCGGGGTTGGGGGCTCATCATGACATGTGCGCACACATCTCGACATGACGCCCATGCATCCATCTAATCCTCATCTTCGGTCAGTCCCACACTCTTGCGCATCATGTCGTCCCTGCCCCTGCCCACCCTGAGGTCCGGCGCGAAGGAACGGATCGACGAGATCCTTGTGAGAACGGTCGAGGGCCGGACACTCCCAGCCATCTTCCTCGGCGCGACCAACGCCAAGGAGACCATCTACTGGAACCAGGCGGGCGAGCGGGTCTTTGGCGATGCGAGTGCCGGCGAGGTAGATGAGGACACGTACACGGAGATCTTCTCTCAAACCAAGTTCATCACCTGCGTATGTCGGCTCATTCTTCGTCAACGCGTCGCAGATGAGTTAACTCGTCGTAGCTCGCCGCGCTGCAGCTGGTGGACCAGGGGCTGGTCTCCCTGGACAGCGAGGAAGATGTCGCGAAGCACCTCCCGGAGATTGCCGACATCCCTCTCATCAAAGGCTACGATAGCGATGGACAGGCGATCCTGGAGAAGCCGAAGAACAAGGTCACGCTGAGGATGTTGATGTCGCACTCTGCTGGTGAGCCCGATCAGGTCACAATCGTGACGTCCGCGACCCCTTCGGGGGCACTCTGTTCAATCTTGGGGACGAGTGGTCTCGTGTCGCGACCGAGCTGACGACGCCAGGCTTTGTCTACGCCCACGACGACACCCTCGTCTCGCAGTGGTTGAAGGCCAACCCTACCCCCGGCATCTTTGACCCCAAGGCCGGTGTCGAGGCCCTGTCGACGCCTCTGATCTACGAGCCCGGTACATCTTACAAGTATGGCGTGGGCATCGACTGGGCGGGTATCCTCGTGGAGCGGGTCTCCGGCCTCAATCTCGAGAACTACTTCCGGCAGCACATCTTCGAACCCGTTGGAGCGAAGTCCATGACCTTCTACCCGACTACCCAAGTCAAGGCCAAGAAGATGGCTGTGTGCAGCCGCAACGCTGAAGGCAAGGTTCAGGTAATCCCAGGAGGGTTCGGTATGGGTCGCCCTCAGGAGCCCGAGCAGGTCGGCCTCCTTCTCGGCGGTGCGGGCTTGTTTGGCACTCAGAAGGACTATCTCGCGGTGCTTCGAGCAGTGCTGCAGTGTGACCCTCGTTACGTCGAACGACCGGGCAAGCCCCTCCTGTCCCCAAAATCTTACAATGAGATGTTCAAACCGTCACTCCCGCGCGGGGAGGGTTATACCGGGTGTGACCGCCTGTTCGAGATGGTCGACCGTCCGAAATACTTTGACAGCCCGTCTCCGGACAACGTCAACCACTCGGTCGCGTTCCTCGTCAACCAGTCACCGTGGAAGGGCAGGCGCAAGGCCCCCAGCGGGTGCTGGTCCGGCGCGGCCAAGACCCAGTTCTGGATCGACCCGGAGAGCGGCATCGCTGTGAGTGTGTGGTCGCTGCATCGGGGGGTTTGGGCTGGTTCGGGCTATGCTGATGGTGACCAGGCCGTTGTTGGCACGCAACTCCTCTCGCCCGCGCCCGACCCGTGGTTCGCGACGTATGTAGAGTATGAGACGGCGCTGTATGCCGGGCTGCAGTAGACTTGATAGACCTACATGCATGCATACAAGCAGTCCATGGCCCAGGCGGCAGCATGTCGCGCCGGCCAGGAATCCTATCGCGTGGCCGGTCCGGTGCTTGCCGAACCCCCAAGTGGAGTAGTGGACGCCCAACCCAAGTCGGTCCTTGTTCACTTGCACCCATCCACCGTTCTTTCACAAGCAAGTCACACCATGCCCGACGCGATCACTTTCGAGCAGCTGCCTGTCCAGAAGGACGGCCCACCCTTCAATGCCTGGGGTCTGTACGGTGACAAGGACGAGCTGGGGCGGCTCAACCTCATCACTCCCGAGGCGATAAAGCGGGGGCGAGACGAGATCCGCCATGGCCTGGTCATCAACCTCAAGTAAGTGACCCTCACTACCGAAGGCTGACACGCTCAGCTTGCCGCTATCGATCAAGTCGATGCACCCGGAACGCGCCGAGCTGCACCACAAAATGTGAGTGACTTGGCGCCATGAGTTTTACTCACGTCCAGCAATCACCGGAAGCACTGCAACGACGACATACTCACGTTCAACACCCAGACGTCTTCGCAGTGGGATGGCTTCCGGCACTTTCCGTACCAGAACTTCCCTGGACCGGGCGAGTACAGGTTTTACAATGGGTTGACCATGGAGGAGGCCAAGGACCCAAAGGTCATCCGCAACGGGATCCAGAGTGAGCGGTGTCGATCTCTGGCCGGGGTGACTCCAACTAATCAGGGCAGACTTTGCCGACAAACCCATCACTTCCCGCGCTCATCTCCTTGACATTCCGCGATACCTCGCACGACATGGGCTCCCGCCGCTCGCCCCCCGCACAAAATCCACCCCCATCACCCTCGACATGCTCCAGAAGTGCGCGAGTGAGGCGGGCATCCAGTTCGCTTCCGGGGACATCCTCGTCCTGAGGACGGGCTGGACCGAGGCCACGATCGACCTGGACGACGCGGCCGTGCAGGAGCAGCGCAAGTCGCGAGAGAGCTGCGGGGTCATTCAGGGCGAGGACGTGCTCAAATGGCACTGGGAGAATGGTATCGCCGCGGTCGTCTCGGACAAGTGAGTGCGGGTCTTGCAGTGTGGCCTCAGCTCAATCCGCAGCCCCGCATACGAGAACTTCCCACACCCCAACCCGTCGCTCCACGAGGTGTTCCTCTCCGGCTGGGGGCTGCCCATCGGCGAACTCTTCGACCTGAGGCTGCTCGCCGAGACCTGCGATCGACTCAAGAAGTGGTCCTTCTTCTTCACCAGCATGCCGTTGTATGTCGAAGGTGGAATTGCAAGCCCGCCCAACGCCCAGGCGATACTGTAACCGTGGGTAGACGAATGAGAATGCACAGAGCCAGTCGAGAAGACCGGGACAGGCTTATTGAGAGGCTGCTTACAACGATTAATGGACGTAACGGTGATACAACTCTATCTCGGCCATGGGGCTATTGCCCGCCATACAAATGATCCATCGAGAATCCGAGGTCGCCTGCCCCGGACCAGGCGGTTGCATCGCCATCCACGGGCATACCGTAGTCGCGGAAGATCTCGCGCAGCCAATCATCGAGGGTGTGATCTGTCGAGTCGGCGACGTTTGCACTGAAAGCGGGGTCCAACCAAGCCTCCGATGACGGAGGCAGAACGTTGTCAAGTGTGAAGTTGACGGCAGCTTCCGGAGGGGCATTGTCGCCAGCGAGAGAGGTGGGCTGGTTGAAGGTGGTATCAACATAAAACACGCCTGTACTCTGGTCCATCGCTGGCGCTGGCCCCTTCGGAGCGTCGGATGCTGCGGGGTCAAACGACTTTCTACTTCGATCGGACCAAGCTCACCTTCCGCCGGTGGACCATTGGCGCTCCCGCGTCGCCCAATGCCGTGTTTCGATCTCACAGCAGCGTGATACAGCACATTGACAATGTCGGCGATTTTGGCCCGCGACGGGATCGGTTGGTTGCCTTCTCGTCCTAGCGCCCAGCGGTCCATGGTCTCTCGCGCGACCTCCAGAGAGCGCAGAGAATCCGTATCGCCGTCGATCATGTAGTGGTAGTACCTGTCGGTCAGCGCCTGACGCCTGAGATGGTCGGAGGACGCACTGGGCAAGGGCAGAGTATGTCAAGGCGAATTTGCCTGGCAGCCAGCAGTCCAAGAGGACATCCCCGTTGACAGACATCCAAGAGATGGAGGCTTGACACCGCTGGACGGTGGTGTACCACCTAGCGGCGCTCGGGCGGAATGTGAGGTGTGGCGGTAGTTTGCGATTGAGTTTGACGAACGGTCGGAACAGCAGTATCTAACAAGTCAGCATAATAGCTACGCGTCGCGCTCACCTCGGCAGCTCCGATGAACAGGTTCAGCAAGCCTCCCTGGGTTGACGTGGAAGGGCCATGAAACGTGAGGCTTTCGGGGACTCTTGATATCCGCTGGTCGAACTCTGCGACCAGGCTGTGAAGGGTGTCGTCGGTACACCGTTCGAGCGCCCGAGGTCGATACACCGTTTGCGCTGGACGGAGTCAGCCCACGAACAGGTCGCGTATACGAAAGACGCACATATTTTCCCCAAGATACAACTGATCTACGCAGTCAGCACATGCATGCTCGCGACGACTCACATGGCACATCTCAGCCTGGAAGATGTGGAGGTCATCCATCATCTCCGGTCCCGATGCGTGGGCGAGTGGGTTCTCGCAATCCCACAGGTCGATCGTCAAGGGCTGGCCAAAGGCGGCGCTGAACCTGAGGGCATGAGTCTCAAAACCACCGCCCGACCCTCGCGGGACTCACCATCGGTCCGCCACAATGGTACCGATCCAGGCTCGAGCCTTATCCACATGGCCCTCGTGAGAGAATTGAGGCGCATTGAGCCGGTGCAGGCCGAGATCCTGAGCCTGCCGAATCGCCAGCCCTAGCCTCAGCCAGCAGAGAGATCCGCCTTCCATGTTGGTATTCCCATGCAGCTCGTGAGACATGGTGGAGATGAGTAAGGCGAGATATCGCTCAAATGTCGACCCTCGTTCGACGGTGTCGAGGACGTGGTCGTGAAGGCGTCTCCGGGTGCTCAGATAGACCGAGGTGGGAACGGAACGGTGTAGTGCTGACACGGCCAGGATGGAGAAGAGGACCAACGGCGACGAGTTGATAGCCTCGGCAACGCGATTGGGGGCGATGACGGGGTTGAATGGCGCGACGGACGAGACGAAAAACATGATGACTGCGGGCGTCAGTCCGCGCTCACAGCGGTCGCTCACGATTCTCCATCGCATCCTGCTGTATCTGCCTCTCGGTGATCGACTCGTCGATCATTGGTTCCGCCGGATCACCTCCAAAGACAGAGTCTCCCACTCGATGCAGGAGGAAGCGTCGGTCATGCTCGGCCACCGCGCCCTCGTCCTCAATTTCAGCCAACAGAGTAACGGAAGCTGTCGGTCCTGGACATGGTCAGAGGTTGTTTTGGCGGTCATCTCACCTTGTACCCTGGTCTCTCTACTGGATATCATCGTTGGCAGGGCCGGTACTCGATGCGACGCTCCGAGTTGGGTATAGCGGTCCCAAAAATGAGACGGCAACGGAGCGGATCCAACCGAAGTTGACGGGCCTGGGGCCGTTGGGACGGGGTTGCTTGTCGTAATGGGCGAGACGGACACCGCGCCGGATTGGATCGGGGACACAGGACTAGCCGGCTTGACCATTTCTGACTTCGTATCGATCTCTCTCAGGAGCAGCGCTGGGTCGCCCACCGCAGACGGCCGTTGTTTCCTGGGACGACCGCTGACGCTGTCGTATAGGCCTCTCCGCGCAACCTGCTCCGCAATCCACCGCCTATCCACGTCCGTCTCAGCCCTCTTCACAAGCGTCTGGAGCCTTCGCTTGTCCTGCAGGGATTAGCGGAACTCTGGAATGGAAGGATAAACCCACGATCCTCGCCGGCTTGACTGATTCGCAGGCCGTGCCGTGCTGCGGGCGATCAGCCAGACTTCATCCCGAAACCCCTCCTTGATCCCACCTGCTGACACGTCCGACAAGGCGTTGTTGGACTGTCCTCATCGTACTTGCACCTACGAGCGACCAGGTGAGTCGCGCACTGGAGCCTTAGCTCGCTTTTCGGGACCCACCTCAGCTTCTTGATACGACATTGGTCGCATGCTCGTCTCGCCTTTGGACGCTTCGACGGACGCTCGCCGCCAGACGAGGGTTCACCTGTTGTATCCCGGTCGCTCATGCTGTTACCTAGCGGCGCAGCGCAGAGCAGATGACGTCCAACTCGGGACGACCAGCTTGATATGACTTTCGGGATGCTGTGACAAGTCTCAAAGAGATGTTTGACGCAGGAACTCTCGGGACGTTTCTCCTGATAAAAGAGTTTTGTTACCCAAAGCGGCGATCCCTCCCCACTCCCGACTCGGGATGTTTCTCCCGCGATTGTGATTGCATCCAAGTCTTGGAAGCATCACGCAATGCTGTATCGCCAAGGCCATATGCTCACACTCTCCGAGGTATGAGCTATAAGACGCCCCGCGGTCCAAGCATGGCCCGACTCCACAACCCCGAGCGTCGCAGTCATGACCATTCCGATTCCCTCCCAGCCCGGTGTGCGCATCGCCGTCGATCGAGGGGGGACCTTCACCGACATCTACGGATCCATCCCGCGATCCAGCTGGCCCTCGCCGTCCGACGAGCTCATCGGTAACGCAACCATCATACCTGCCTCGTCTGATGACGATGATCGGGTCCAGGTCAACCTTAAGTTGCTGAGCGTGGACCCGCAGAACTACTCGGACGCCCCAGCAGAGGGCATCCGCCGGATCATGTCCATGATCCGAGGCCGAGCTCTTCCTCGCGACGAGAAGATCGACACGACCGGCGTCGACTTTGTCAGGATGGGCACGACAGTTGCGACCAACGCGCTACTCGAGCGCAAGGGCGTACCTTTCGGTCTCCTCATCACTCGCGGCTTCACGGACCTGCTCGAAGTCGGCGACCAGAAGCGACCCGACTTGTTCGACCTGAGCATCTCCAACAAGGCCAAGATGCTGTATGATCGAGACCATGTCATTGAGGTCAACGAGAGGGTGACCCCTGAGGGCTATACGTATGACCCACAGGCCAAAACGGCGCAGGACCTGCTTGCCCTGGCGTCGACCCGAGATGAGCCCGGAGAGGTTGTCGTTGGTGTCAATGGCCAGGCGGTCCGCGTGTTGGAGCCACTGGATGAAGTGAAGCTGCGAAGGGACCTGAGGGTGCTGCATGACAAGGGTATAAGAGGCCTGGCGGTGGTCTTTCTACACTCGGCCAACTACCCAGGTGAGCCGTCTATAACATTTTCTCTTCTCGTCTTATTCAAATCGCAGAGCACGAAAGGCGAGCCGAGGCCATCGCACAAGACATCGGCTTCACGCACATCTCTCTTTCCTCCTCGATCTCATCCACTCCCAAGGTTGTGCCCCGGGGCCACTCCGCTGCCATGGACGCATACGTCTCTCCCATTCTCACACAGTACATCCAGTCGTTCGAGTCCAAGTTTGTTCGAGGCCTCGCCGGAGACCGCTGCGACTTCATGAAGAGTGATGGAGGTCTTGTCGCGTCGAACAAATTCACCGGGGTTCGCGCTCTACTGTCAGGTCCAGCTGGAGGCGTTGTTGGATGCGCGATCACCGCGTACTCGAGTTCTCGCCGACGACCGGTCGTCGCTTTCGACATGGGCGGGACGAGCACGGATGGTGAGCGAGAGCGGCTTCCCCAAGCTGACCCGCAGTGTCGAGGTACAATGGGGCATACGAGACCAAGTACGAGTCTGTAACCGCCGGTCAGAGGGTTGCCGTGCCGCAGCTCAGTATCGAGACGGTAGCAGCGTGAGTTGAAAGTTATGTCATTCCTGACCAAGGTAGAGGAGGCGGTTCGAGGCTTTTCTACAAGAACGACCTGTTCGTCGTTGGGCCCGAAAGCGTTGGCGCGCATCCAGGCCCGGCGTGTTACCGGAAGGGGGAGAGGTAAGGACTCGACGATAGCTCCCGCTGAATTCGGCAGCTTGCCATCACCGACGCGAACTTGATCCTTGGCAGGCTCGTACCCGAGGAGTTCCCCGCGATCTTCGGGCCGGGTGCCAACGAGCCCCTGGATCGGACGGCGTCATTGGTCAAGTTTGAGGCGCTCGCCGCGGCGATCAATGAGAGTCTTCCTCCGGCAAAGCACTACACTGTCGACCAGGTCGCAGCGGGATTTATCAGGGTGGCAAGTGAGTGGTTATCCGGAGCTTGCGCTGATGATCAGACGAGGGCATGTCCCGCCCAATGCAGACAGTCACTCAGCAGCGGGGTTTTGCGCCTGCAGCCCACGATCTCTGCTGTTTTGGCGGTGCGGTGAGTGTCCCGGGGGACCCTACAGGACGAACTCATTCCTCCTCAGGGTGCACAGCACGCATGTGCCATTGCCAAGGGTTTGGGGATCAGCACGGTTATCATCCCCGCATTCTCGTCCATCCTGTCCGCGTACGGCATCGCTTGCGCCGAGATCACCGCCGAGGCTAAGGAGCCTTTCGTGGGGGCGGTCAAGGACACCAGTCTCCGCAAGGACTTGGCACTGCGCATCGTCAAATTGCGAGAGCGGGTCATCGCTGAGCTTCACGACCAAGGTGTCGATGTCGAAACCGCACAGCTCACGGTGTCGTATGGGTGAGCTACTGGCCCCGGTCAAGCTGACTGGATCAGTTGTCATTACGACGGCTCGGACACCATCCTGGAGATCTCTGAGTCCGAGGATGTCGAAGCGGCCTTTATCGAGGCCCACTTCCGCGAGACGTCGTTCCGGGTGGGCAGGCGTGTGCTGTATGCCTCGGTCATCGTCTCCGGTCGAGGTACTTCGAAGGGTGAGCCCACTGAGATGAACACGGCTGAGATGATCCAGGCGGTGTGATTGACAACCCCGACTTTGCCGATGAACTTTTCGAGGCGAGAGCCGCTGCAGTATCTGTCGAGCCCGCCCGCACCGTTTCCGCCTATTTTGAGTACGCGGATGGTGGTCACAGGTCGAACGTCCCTTTCCACCGACTGTCCGACCTGCCCCAAGGCGCGGCCATCCAGGGACCGGCGATCCTGGCCGACATGACACAGACGATTGTCGTCGAGCCAGAATGCGTGGCTCGGATTCTCAAGAAGCACGTCATCATCGATGTCGAGGCTGGATGTGATGCGACGACCTCCGCGACCTCCGCAATAGGTCAAGCCAACGGTTGTGCCGATATGCATGTCAACGGAGATGGCAACGATGAGAGCGAGTTAACACCCGATCCTGTAACCCTGGCCGTCTTTGCCAACCGCTTCATGAGCATCGCCGAGCAGATGGGTGTCTTGTTCGAAAGGACCTCGATCTCTCTCAGTATCAAGGAGCGCCTCGACTTTTCCTGCTCGATTCACACAGGCGACGACGGCGGTCTGGTTGCCAATGCCCCGCACATCCCGATTCATCTCGGCTCCATGGCCGACGCCGTGCGGAACCAGCACGAGATATGGAAAGGCCGTCTGGAGCCTGGCGACGTTCTTCTCACGAACCATCCCGATCTCGGCGGAACTCACCTCCCGGATATCACAGTCGTTACGCCAATTTTCGATACGCAGGATGCCACCAAGGTGCTCTTCTACATGGCGTCCCGGGGCCATCACAGCGACATTGGCGGATCGGGAGTCACGTCGATGAACCCAGTCGCCAAGCTGCTTTGGGAAGAGGGCATGGTCGTCAAGACGCTCAAAATGGTCAGAGCGGGGGTGTTTGATGAAGAAGCAGTGACCAAACTGTTCATGGAAGCGGGAGAGCACCCCGGGTGCAGCGCGACTCGGCGGCTCGATCACAACCTCACCGATCTCCGCGCTGCCGTCTCGGCCAATCAGCGTGGCGCCACGCTCATGCAGGGTCTCTTCCAGGAATTTGGCACGGGCAAGGTGCTCTTCTACATGCGGCATATTCAGCGGATCGCTGCGAAGACGATCAGGCAGTTCCTCCGGGAGACGTTCGACACATTTGGCGGGAGGCCGCTTGAAGCTGAGGATTACTACGACGATGGGACGCTGGTCAAGCTCAAGATCACCATCGATCGGGAGGAAGGGAGCGCTGTGTTTGACTGGACAGGGACGGGCCCTCAGACCCACGGCAACTTCAACGTGCCGATCTCGATATCATATGCGGCCATCATCTGTAAGTGATCGGCCGAGTGATAGCGCTGACGCGCAAGATTGCCTCCGATGCATGATCAGTCGTGAGTTTCTCGCAGTGGCGCGGGCCGAGGGCTGACAATGTAGCCGAGGTGCCCATGCCACTCAACCAGGGAGTTCTGGAGCCGATCACCAATATCGTTCCGCCCGGATGCATCCTCAACCCCACTGGCGGTGTTGCCGTGTCCGGCAGCACGGTCGCGTCGCAGCGTGTTATCGACACGATCCTCAAGGCTTTCGAGGCAGTCGCAGCGTTCCAAGGCGACGCCAACAGTCTCGGTTTCGGTACCGGTGGCAAGGACGCCTTTGGCAACGTGAGCACTCCTCATCTGCCGGACTGACCTGTCAGGTCAAACCAGGATGGGCGTACGGCGAAGCCATTGGAGGAGGCACCGGTGCTGGCGAGGGTTGGCATGGGAAGCACGTCACCTCGTGCCATTCGACGAACACGCGCATCACCGACATCGAGGTCATCGAATCCCGCCTGCCCTTACTGGTGGAGACTTACGGGATCAGGAGAGGCAGCGGAGGTGCCGGCAAGTGGAGAGGAGGCAACGGTGCGATCCGGACATTCAGAGCGAGGGAGGACGTCAGCGTGTCGATCGTCTCCCAGCGGAGAGTATTTGCACCGTACGGGCTCAAAGGTGGTCAACCGGGCGGAAAGGGCAGAAACCTGCTGTACAGAAACATGGCGGACGGCTCGGTCGCGGTGGTGTCTCTGGGAGGGAATGGCATGTCCAGCATGGCCAAAGGGGACAGGGTGCAGATTGAGACGCCTGGGGGCGGCGGGTGGGGCGTGGCGAGATGAACGTATGATATTAACTCGCAGCACATGTACTCGTACATGTATGTTTCCCAGCCCCCTTCGACGCGCCTGTGGAATGACCACAGCGTTCGATATCCACTACTTCGATTCTGTACTGGCATCGGCGAGGGTGACATAGGGATCCGTAGAGTCCCAAGCTTCAAGTGGCCAAGCATGAGCGATACCGTCGTTCAGGCGGTCGTAATGCTCCCTCAAGTCGCTGGGAAGCTCTTGTCCCTTGTTCTCCAACCAGACTCTGACCAGATGACGGGCGTTCTTCTCCGAGTCCTCGGAGGACGTGCGAGCTACAGGAGGATTAGCAGTTACTGAAAAGCTCCCCCCCCGGCCAACGCACCATGGAACACGGTCAAGTTGTTGAAATACTCGAGATCACCCTTCTGAAGGTCCAAGTCGAGGCTGAACTGCTCCGCGGTGAAGTGGACAGCGTCGAGAGCGAGATGCTTCGGCTTGGGCAGGGCGGGGACGTCGGGATCGGCCTCGTAGAAGCCAAAGTAGGGCCTCCGCGAGTATGACGAGATGACGTTCTTGTCGTCCACGGCGAAGATGAGTGGTTTCCCTGCGGGTTAGGCAGGCTACACGAACCGACACTCACCATTGGGGTAGACCTTGTTGACCCAATCGTCCTTGGCAAGCTCCCTCACGATGTCTCGTCGATTCTCCGCCAGGTGATTGTAGGTGCGAGCTACCGACGAGAGCTGGGACAGTCCGCCCGACTCGGCCACGCCGAGCGTGATGAGACCGACGATCCCCGCGCTTCCGTCGTTGTGGAATACTGACGATATTGGAAAGTGCCAGAACCGTATATCTTACCCTGGTTGCCGCTGGTTTGACCCTTGACAGCTGCTTCGTGTCAGCAGAGGGCTCCGAGCTCAGACCCAGGATCGACTCACTGATGGCTGGGCGCTTGTCCACATCGAGGTTAGTGATATCCCTGTCGCACCGGGTCAGCAGGATCCGACAACGGGGGAGGCGGCAACCCACCTCAGATGCACCACGTTCTGCTTTCCTTGTTTGATTCGACGACCTCCAATGTACGCGGAGATGCCTGCGAAGACGACCAGTTGCTTCGCTCGCGTCCAGGAATCCACCGGCAGACCTCGGAGCACTCGAAGACCCAGGCCGTGGTTGATCTCCTGCCGCGCCTTCTCGAGGGCTTTGTAAAGCTCCGACTCCTCGGATATGGGATAGGTGTCTCTGGCGATGACATTGTTTGGGAGGTTCAACGAGACGAAGTGGTCATAAGCCGCATTGATGTGGCGGATGTCCACCTCGGTGAACTGATACAGCCACTTCTCCGCTGAACACAGTCAGCACCGTCCTACCCGCAGGCTTCGGTCGCACTCACGTTCATTGACGAGGGCCTTGCCGTCCCAGAGACTACTCGGGCTCACACTTGCGGGGAAGCAAGTGGGGAGAGGATCGTCGGAAGGCTTGACATATTCCGCCTGGTTTGAGGACCACCACTCCAGCGACGGCTCGTACGAGGTTTGGAAGATGCGTCTCTAAAGGATGGTTAGAGGGGCGTGAGAGCAACGAGGTGCATCACTTGCCTGTTTCTCTCCCACGCTGAGTTGCTGCTTCACGAATTGCTTGTCTCTGTAGGACAGCTCGAGCGCCTTAAATGAATCCTGTAGGGCGCTGACGGGAGCCTGGACAACAGCGACGGCCATTGTGATGTTTGGTTATGCAGAGCGAAGGCAGGAAGTGTGTAACTAGAGCTGCACGAGTACAGCACGAAGCTGGATGGGAAGTATCCATTCCGTTCCACCCATGCCTAGGCCTTATAGAATCAGTCCGAGGATGTCACCACGTACATACTACTGGTAGCCACAATGGTGACATCTTTCTCGTCAGATGGCACCATCCCCCGCGATTATGGCCATGGGCGTCGGCCATACCCGGCAGAGACTGCCACGTTGTCTCACGATCAGCTACTGCAAAGCGCAGCCCACACAACGCTGCCGCGGACTACACGGACAACAGGGGGCGGCGGCAAGGGCCAGCAGAGCGAAGCGGCGATCGGTATGCATACAGTCTAACCGTCTTACATCTGTTCATCGCGGGTACATGTAGCTGATAAGTAGCGACCATGTCTGGTGACGTGGAATTCTTGTGTGGGCACTCGCGCGTCTCGTGACGATCTCGGATGAATGCATCCATCTTCGTCAAGCTGCTACTCACCACTCATCGCAACGGCAAGCAGGCTCGAGGACCTTGAAAAGGCCGGTATCACAGCACAGAATCTGTATCCCATGTCGGAGACACGACGGCCCAAAAGAGCTCAACAAGGCCAGTCTGCGCGTGCTGGAGTCTGCCGTTTGTCTACCGCTAACTCTCGCAGACACCGAAGAAGAGCACGCCGTCTCGATATCCGCGTCGGCGCAGGCTCGAGCCAAACGTCGAGTTCCGGAGGACCTCCGAAAACGCGTCGAGGTGTCCTGCGACCGGTGCAAGAAGCGCAAGACCAAGTGCATCCGTCTAGAAGGCATCGAACGGTCTTGCGCGGCTTGTTATGCAGCAAGACAACCATGCGAAGCGACGTTGCCCCGAAAACAGAGGATATATGGCAGCATCGAGTCTCTTGATGCCCGCTCCAGGCTTGTGCACGCAATAGTTCGCCGGCTCCTTCCTGGACGAGACGTGGACGACGAGGAATCCCTCCGTCAACTGGCGCACGAATACGGCGTGACCGATGACGAGCTTGAGCCCATTGGTTCCTCACGCCCCGGCGAATCATCCACCAATCCCTCGCGTACCGACTACGGTGGGGATGGAGTTCATGGCCGTGATCGACCCAGCGACAGCGACATCGAGCTCACGTGTATACCCGAAGGCGGGCTGATCCCAGCGCCTCGAGGTGGTTACCACTACGTCGGGCCGGCGAGCTCCTTCTTGTTTGCAAACACTGTTCGTCGCCTTGTCAGTAAAAGCAGCCTCCCGGCCTTTGACGATGCGAGCTTTCGCCGGTACCTCCGAGCCATCGAGTTTACCAGCTTCCGGACGAGTCAAGCACTCGAGGCGAGGATTCAGGGTCATCCAGCATCTGCAGCTGCCGACGAGGAGCTTCCGCCGGCCGAGGTAGGGGGTCTGACCGATCCGTTCCTCGGGGCGTATTCCAGCTACGTCTCCCCAGCAGACTGGCCGACGCCACGCAGCGTGCTTGACGCCAGGTCGTCAAGGGAACTGCTCCCCCGTCGTGACGTGTCAGACACCGCTATTGCCGCCTTTTTCGACCGCGTGCATCCCAACTTTGTCGTCTTCAACCGGGATCATTTTCGTGCCCGCTACGACGCAGTGTGGGCACCGACATCATCAGCCATGGCCACGCAAGGAGATATCGGGTGGACATGTGCCCTCCTCTTATCGGTGGCACTGGGGGCACAAGCATTGGAGTCGAGCAACCCAAACGCCAGCGAGGGCGCGTCGCTCGTGCAGTCTCGCTGCGTCTCACCGGTCATCCGTCAGGGATTCCAAAGACTGTCGCTCACCGCGAGCCTGCCAAACACACAGGCACTGCTCCTGCTCTCGCTGTACCAGCACAACGCCGGGGAGAGAAACACCGCCTGGATGGTTCTGGGTCAGGCCGCAAGGATGTCAGTGGCCCTCGGCATGCACCGGGACGGGGAGCACGCCGGCTTTGACCCCGTCGAACGCAACACGCGCCGCATGGTCTGGTGGACTTTGCACATGTTCGAGCAGACCTTGTCCCTTGCTCTGGGCCGTCCATCGGTTACAGACATCCGTGACATTACCACGCGGCTCCCGGACGAGGCGGCCGATGGCGGAGACGATTATCCATCTGGGTATCTTGCTCAATCCGTCTTACTCACGTCGCTTGCGACGAGCGTGAGGCGGATCGTAGCCGCGGTGTCGTCCGATTACGACAAGCCAGATTTTCTCATGAAGCGCATCGCCATTTCAGAAGACCTATCTTGTCAGCTCTCGAACTGGCGGGCTGCTCTTCCCCTCATCTATGCCCCGGCTTCCCCTTTGTCAACCGCCAGCACCGGCGCGTCGTCCTCTTCCTGCACGCCACGTATCATCATATCCGCTCGGTCCTCGATCGACCTTTCCTTCTGTGCTGGACCAACCACTTGATCGATTCCGCTACGGTCGCCAATACCAAGCTCAACGATCGGCTCGTGCTACGAGCCATGAACGCCGGTCATGACGCCAAGGAAGTTCTCAGGTTGATCTGTCAGCTGGCTGCATGCGGCCTGTTGGAGCCTGCGGTGTGGCTCGATTTTTACTATGTGCACCACGCCGTGCTCATCGTGGGCCTACGTTTCCTAGTTGTTTCCGAGACGCCTGAAGCCGACGACAGGGCTACGGTCCGCGCAGCGTTGTCATTGGCACGCGACGCTCAGCTCGCCCCGACGTATCGCATACTCGTCAATATTGCTAGACAATTCGCTCTGGTAACGGGCATCGACACAGAGGAGCTAGCAGAGGAGGCGGCTCTTGACATCCCACCATCGATCGCGCCTGCTGGTTCGGCTGATCCATACGCGACCGCCGCAATCGGCGTGACATCTCGGAGCTCTCCCGCCCCACCATTCGCCGACATGTACAGTTTCGGGCTGGTTGATGACCTCCATCGTGCTGGCCACGATGACTTCTGGAATTTCTTCGATGTCTCCTTGGGGAAGGGGGAGGACGAGAGGCCGGTGGTCCAGCAGGCTTCGGGTGATACTGTGCTTGATGGCTTGCTAGGGCTGTGAAATGCACTGCGGACACGTGTGACGCACCTGTACGTACTCATTACAGTATGCATACAGTATGAATTGCTGGAATCAGGGCGTCATCGACGTCACGGGTTTGTTTGGGAATGAGGTCAGCGACTCGGCTAGGAGTGCATCAGAGCATCGACGAATCACCGGCTCGATGGTGGTCATTCCCGACACGGATCGAACACTGGCAGTGATCTCGGCACAGATCCTCGCAGCGATCCATTCGCATCATTCGGCCGTGTTGGAACTCTTGAGACGAGCCTGCAGACCTTCGAACAGGCCTTCACAGCACACTCATGTCCCCAGTCACCACCCGCGCTGCCGACAAATCCGACCAGGTCGCTCACGGGGCCGCTCACATTCTCGAAGGCCAAGTGCCCAACGCAATCCTGATGATGGAATGGGTCACCCTCTCCACCCATCCACAGTGCACTGGCCCATCTCCGTAAGCTTGGGGGACCTCACAGATGCTGACTTGGTCAGTTTCTCTCGACCTCGTTCGGATTCGTCGCGTTCAACGCTCTTCCCTCATCGATTACTACGGCAGTGTCGCGGGTGTTACCGCCGTTACCCACACTACCAAAGCTCGCACATTATTCGGCTGCCGCCGGAGTCGTCACCGCCATCCCCGCCATTGTGACCGGTACCGGCGAGGCCTATGAGATGATTCGCGGGCAGGTCAAGGCCAAGGGCAGCGTGCGCGCTGTCATCCACGACGCCTGGAACATGAAGGATGACGCGGGGAGGAAGCTCAAGATGACCATGAAGCACGCGTCGCTCATTGACTTGGTGGTCCTCCTTGCCGCTGTCAATTGGTGGGTCTCAGAAGTCTGCCGAACACTCACAATCAGGTGGCATGGGTTCAAGTACCCAAGCCTTGCTCTTCCGACGCCGACTGTGGTGCTATCGGCGATCGCCCTGCCCGGCCTTCTATATTGTAGGTGTAGGGTCCGACCGGTCGATGATGTTTTAGCCGCCATGCTCGGTGGTCGGATGGTTTACGAGTACGGTGTTGGCGTGCAGCGTCAGGGACAGGGCAAACAGGTCAAGGACAAGTCCGAGTGACGGCTGTGATGCAATTCCACTATATGTTTGTGCCCTTGACACTTTATGAAGCACTGAACAGAATGGGACAGCAGCGCTGCATACGATGAACAGATATTGAGGTGATGTGCTCGGTCCTAATTTACCTTGGACAGTCGGGACTGCTTGACAGCCGCCATGATCTCAACATCGGCCCCGGGCTCCAGCGGGACCAGAGGAGATCGCACCGTTGCGTGATCAAGGATACCCCGGGCGACGAGAGCGTGCTTGAGTGCCACGGTTCCCTCCATGTGAGAGCCGCGGTGGTAGACGGCCTTGGTGACGGGGAGGAGACGATCATGCACGGCCCGCGCCTTGGCGTAGTCCTTGGCCTGACCCGCTGCAAGCAGCTCGAGGAGTTCCTCGGGAGCGATGTTGCCGTACCCCACGAGGAAGCCGTCGACGTCGAATGCCGTGTGGAGGAGGTACTCATCATGGCACGATAGGATCTGGAGCTCGGGTCGCTCCCTGCGAATGATAGGGATCTCGGTATCCCAGCGACGCATGTTGCGCACGCCGTTCTTCATTGCGAAGACGCCCGGTTGAGCCGCGATGTCGAGCATAGTCTGGAGCGAATACGTCGCCTTGGTGTTGTCCGGGTACTGGAAGAGAATGAGAGGGAGGCCAGAGGTCTCGTAGACGACCTTGTAGCGGTCCTGAGGTGCGCCGGGCTGGTAACCGAAGCGAAGCCAACCGTGAGAAGGGTAAAGCAGGCCAGCAGAGGCACCAGCTTCCCTAGCCCTCTTGGCTTCGAGGGCGGCATTCTCGGTACCCTCTTGGGTGATGCCGGCGATGATTGGGATGCGGTTGTCGACAGACTTGACGAAAGCGCGAATGACGTCGCATTGCTCATCGGGCGTGAGGAAGGTACCCTCGCCAGCGTGGCCAAGGACAACGAGGCCCTTGACCCCGGGGATCGAACCGAGCCACGACCCAAGGCGCTGGATAGCGGGGTAGTCGACAGCGCCATCTTCGGTGAAGGGCGTGACGGGAGCAGGGGTCAGGCCGCGGACATCGATGTTGACGGGTCCGTGAGAGATGCCGTTTCCGTTTGCAGCGGTCATATTTGAGCGATTGAAGGTGGTCGAGGTAGGTATTTCTGGTTTGATGGACCGGGGGGCTTCGAGGACTGATTGTTGTCTCGACTCATCTGTCCTCGAGCACGTCTTTTATAGGCCACGCTCAAGTCCCAGTACGGGGGAGACTGCTTCGGATGCGTGCTTCCGACTGGACCCCAGCGGTGCCCCCATCCTCGATTGCATGCAGCCGACCCCCACGAGGTCGGTTTGCATGCATCCGCGGAAGCATGCAGCCGAGCCAGATCCAGGGCTCCGCAAATCGCTGCCATACTCCCCGCGTTCATTCTGTGCCCCATCGTTAGCATACTCCATGGCGTAGTGGACGCATAAAAAGGACTTGCGTCTCAGGTCGAGCTCCGTCCAACCCGACAGCTCACACCGACAGTTCTTCATCGGCTCTCACGACACCAACCCCTCTCCATCGGCCATGTCCACTGAGCAACGTCCCACTCTGAACGCCTGTTCAAGGCAGAGCCTGGCCTTTGAGGCATCCTCTGTCAAAAAGGAGTCGGCCGACCATGTCGAGGTGGAGCATGACGATGCTGAAGAGGCTGACCGCGATCACACCACCGAAGAGGCTCGTCTCGTACGCAAGCTCGATTTTAGGATCATGTGAGTCTATACCCCTAGCCTGACACAACTCGGAGGTAATGTTTCCAGGCCCATGCTGTGGGCGATGTATTTCCTCAACTACCTCGACCGCGCTGCCATCGCACAAGCTCGCCTCAACAAGCTGGAGCAAAACCTCCACCTGGTGGGCTCGCAGTATAACGTCTGCATCTCGATCTTGTTTGTCGGGTACACCCTGGTTCAGATCCCATCAAACATGGCAATGGCTACCAAGCGTGTCCGACCATCCCTCTGGATGTGCTCCTGGATGATGGCCTGGGCGGTACTCTCGGCGTGTACCGCGCTGGCAAAGGACTACACTGGGCTGGTCGTCACGCGATTTCTCTTGGGTATCGCCGAGGCGCCGTTCTACCCGGGGGCGATCTACCTGCTGTCACTTTTCTACACGAGGAGGGAAATTGCAACCCGCATTGGCTTCCTCTACTCGGCAAACATCTGCGCCATCTCGTTCTCTGGCCTCATCGCCGCCGCGACCTTTGCCACCCTCGACGGGGCCCACGGTCTCCACGGTTGGCAGTACCTGTTCATCATCGAGGGCTGCCTCACTTTCGGCATCGCGTTCTTCGCCATGTTCCTCCTACCCGATCATCCTCTCACCACTCGATGGCTTACCCCGGCTCAACGCGAGCTCGCCCAGGCCCGCATGGACCGCGACACTGTTGGACTCGTGGCAAGCAAGGGTTCCATCGCTGGGCTCAAACAGGCCATCACGGATCCACGATTATGGCTGCTGGTGGTCATGCAAACGCTTCACCTCGCGGCTTGCGGCTTCAACTCGTTCTTCCCGACGGTGGTCAGCTCCCTAGGTTTCAGCAGCACGATCACATTGGTCCTCACTTGCCCACCGTACTTGGCCGCGGGAGTGATTGCCATCCTGTACGGAATGTCATCCGGCAAGTTCAACGAGCGTACCATACACATCACTATTGCATGTGCCGTCGCCGCAGTGGGATTTGCCATATCCTGCGTCACGCTCAACGTCGGTGCTCGCTACACCAGCTGCTTCCTTTTCACCATCGGGGCATACGCCTCTAATTCGATAATCCTGGGGTGGGTCTCTGCTACGTGTGGTCAAACACAAGAGAAGAAGGCCGCCGCGCTCTCAATCGTCAACACCTTCGCCAACGCCTCTTTCATCTACACGCCCTACCTCTACCCCAGCTCGGACGGCCCCAAGTACCTCATGGCGAATATAGCCAACGCCTGTTTCGTGGCGGGAACGGCGGCATGCGCTTGGGCACTTCGGGCATGGCTTCGCATGGAGAACAAGAAGCGCAAGGAGCGGAACGAGACTTTGTTGTACGCATATTGAACGGTCTTGGGGGAGCATTGCAACGACGCCTGCATGATCATGAATGCATCCAATGCATCGCACGAGTCAGTCACTTTGGCATCGGGCCGGAGCGGTCCGGTAAACGTCTCCGACCTCCACTCGGCGCAATCTTGGTCCGGTCCACGCCATGCCATCAACGCTCGAATACATTTATGCTGGTATCAAAAGTCATCATCAAACAAACCGCTGCAGCCTCACAACAAGATGGAACCTCCTCGCGAGTGGATCGACGCCGATACGGGTCACAAAGTGACACGCCTCTCGGATGAGCCTGACAGCTCGAGCCTGTATTTCAACTACAACTGCTTCACCCCTCAGGGTGACTTGCTCATCCTGGAGACGCCGACCGGCATCTCGAGGGTCAACACGAAGACACGAGCACTAGAGCAGATCATAGCAATCCCCGAAACGTTCCGCCTGCTCTTCACCGGGCATTCAAGTCGACTGGCGTACTACTCGGTGCAGCCAGATCGAGGTCAGCGCGGCGGGCCAAAGTCCATCCACGCCGTGGATGTCGACACCGGTGTCTCGCGGCTGATCGCCGAGGTCAGCGGCGGAGACATACAAACCATCAACGCGGATGAGACGCTACTTGGAGGGGTCCAGGCGCTGCCTCATCCTCTCACGGCGACGCTGCAAATATCTAAGCCGAGAGACCCCAAGCTGGACCAGGTCGCTTTCAGCGCGTCTTGGCCGGATGGCCGTCCAATGACCTACGCCGATGCAAAAGAAGTCGCTCTAAACGAGCGACTCGAGGCCGGGATCCCAATGAAGATGTTTGTGATCGACACACGCACAGGCGAGCGCAGAGACATCTACGGGTCCACCGACTGGCTCAACCACCTGCTCTTTTCCCCGACCGATCCCAACGTTTTGATGTTCTGTCACGAGGGGCCTTGGCACAAAGTCGACCGCTTGTGGCTGCTGGGGCTGGATCAACCGGGGTCATCTCCCGTCAAGATCCACTCCAGGACGATGAACATGGAGATCGCCGGCCATGAGTGGTTCAGTCACGACGGCAAAACCATTTGGTATGACCTGCAGACTCCTCGCGGCGAGGACTTCTGGGTGGCAGGGTACGAGATCGCGACGGGCAGACGCACCTGGTACCACCTGGAGCGAGACGAATGGTCGGTCCACTTCAACTCCTCGCCCGACGGCCGATTGTTTGCGGGAGACGGCGGTGACGAGGAGATGGTCGCACACGCCAAGGACGCAAAGTGGATCTATCTCTTCACGCCCCATGGCATACCAAACGTTGCCGGGATCAAGGCCGACGACGCCGACTCTCTCGTCACGCCCGGGTACTTTACTTCACACAAGCTGGTCAACATGAAAGACCACGACTACCGCTTGGAGCCGAACATCATCTTCACGCCCGACGGCACGTCGATCGTGTTCCGGTCGAACATGCACGGCCAGGTGCACGTGTATGCGGTGGAGCTGGGGAAGGAGACGGCGTAGGAACTCCGGCGGGAAGGTTGGGCGACGCGGCGAGCGCAGTGTACCCAGCTCGGACCGTCGCAGATATGGTTCATGTTGGCGCAGGTCTACATTACGTACTGTATTACACCTCGCCGATGCTCCTCACTCGTACCCATCGACCCCGCCGACAAACCTGCTAAACACTGTGAGGTCAAATGCCTCGGCCATGAGCTTGTACCCAGTGGGGTTGAAGTGAAGATAGTCGCCAATCCCGAGAGTCGCGTTGATCTGATACGGGGCGGAGTTGTTGCGAACGACTGCGTCAAAGTCGACAACATAGTCGTACTTGCCACTGCTGCGGATCCAGTCGTTGATCTTTTGCCGGTACTGCTCCCGAATGTTACCAGAGTACTTGCCCAGCGTCACGTTGTAGTTGGGCCCGTTGAACGGCGTGATCGTTGCCCCGAACACAGGGATGCCGAACGTGTGCATCCTGGTGATCATCTGTGAGTACGCCTGGACGAGGCTGTCGTAGATCTTCTGTTGGGCCTCGACCGTGTTGTCGGCATGTCCCATGTCGTTGACGCCCTCAAAGATCATGGCGTATGCCACACCGGATTGGGCCAACACATCTCGTTCGATACGAGAGATACCAGAAGCCCCGGAGCCATCAAGGAGCACCTTGTTGCCGTTCCAGGCCTCATTAGCGATGGCAACGTTCCGGGCCGTTCCATCCCCTTCGCTCTGAATGCGTTCGAGAAGCTGATCCGTCCATCGGTTGTTGGCGTTGACCGTGGTGCCGACCCCGTCTGTGATGCTATCTCCGACAATGGCAAATGAAGACGACTCGGGACCGAGCCAACCTTCCACTGCGGATAGGAAGTACCATTGATTCGCGGCCAGGACGTTCCCCCCTGTGATGTTGTACGCCTCGGTTTGGTCCCCAAAGCCGAACCAGCTGGTGGTCTGGGACGTCAAATGGCCCGTGATGTTCGACCCGCCTTGACCAGTTGCGAGGTAGATGCTTATGCTGATCTGGCTCTGGGAATTGACCGGCAACGAGATTGGGTCCGATACTCCGAGCGCACCGTCCGGCAGGGAGATGCTCTGATTCCCGGAAAACGTGACGGACTGGAGCGAGTCGGTCTGGACGAACGGCGATCCCGTGCCGGTGGAGGTGCCTGTTGCATTTGGGTCAAGTGACTGGCCCGGGTACCCGACCGTCATCCGGGTGATGTTGAGCGCTTGATTGCCAAAGTTGTTCGAAACGCGGATGCGGATCGCCGGAGCGTCCAGAGTCACGCGCAGGGTCTGCCGGATGGTCGAGTTGACCAGGATCCCGGCGGTGGTGTTGAACGGGCCGGTGAGCGAGCCAGCTGCAGGGGATGGTTGGGCCGTCCAAAGATCGACCCAATGGGAGCGGGCGGAGAGCAGCCATCGGGTCGGATGAGGCACAGCGATCACCGGAGCGACAATAACAAGGGCGGCCGCTACGGCGACACGGAACAGCAACAGCAGCATACCTAGCCGTAGACGACGCCTTTGAGAACGAAAGGGGACGGGGGAAAACGACCGCCATCGTGGACAGCTTACTGGTGACCTTTATGACCTCTGCGACCATACAACGACATCGTCATGTGTTCACAGCGGTTGCGGGCCGCTCGGAGCCGGCCGGACGGCTCACATGGGAGTGACTGTGAGTAGGGCCTCGCAGAGCGGACCGATCTTGCTCCGCGCGCTAGCATTCGCAAGAGGTACAGTATGAGTACATGTACGAGATACATGTGTGCGTTAAGGGCAACACGTGCCACCGGCAGTGCGCTTCGCCGCGTGTCTGTTCTCCTCAATTTAATCCATATCGGCCTGTCTTTCGCGAGCGTGTACAGTATGGAGTTAGGCACAGCGTATCGTCTTGGATGTCAAGCTGCTGTGTGACCTATCCGTCTAACTGTCTAGAACATCTGCCGGTCACGCATTTCTACGGGAAGGAACACCATGACAAGCGCCGAAAGCCAGATGCCACCCGCCCCGAGCCAAAGAATGCCCGAGCTGCTTGAAGCAAGATAATGCTGTCCTGTGAGATCATGAGCTTGAGCCATCAGTGGTAAGGCGTCGAACCCACCTGCGAAAGGTGCCACGATACCAGCCAGTCGTCCGAGACAGGACAGCATCCCGCTCGCGCTGCCTCGATATGCGGTATCGAAGAGCTCTGGCGCAGAGGCGTACAAAACGGCATTGAAGTACTGCAGACGTCAGCATGAGGTCGGGTCGGACCGTTACGATACTGAAAACAGAGTGACATAGGAAACACACCGTCTGCATGATGTATTGCAGGGCGTTGAGACCAACATAGCCCGCGGTCGTCTTGACTTGGGTATACATGGCCATGCTCAACCTGGGGTCAAACGTTAGCGGGATCAGTGCCGGCGGAAGGACCTGGCTCACCCTTGCATGGCGGCGGAGAAGACCAACGACCACTTGCGACCGACCAGAGGAAGCTGCACTGATAGGAGGGCGAGAACGGCGCCAAGAATACCAGGAAGGTAGATGTACACGTATTGTCGATAAGTGTCGGTCACCGTGCCCTGCCCCGAGGACACATTGTTGCGGAGTAGGACAATGGGCAAAAAGCTTCCCGCGAGGTTGAAGGACCAGTAGTCGCCCTGGCAACCTTCAGCATAGCGTTCTATGTGTTGGTGGGCACTCACGATGTAGGCAATAGCGAGAAGAACGAAGATGACCGCCTGAAGCTTGTTTGTGAACAACGCCTTGAGATGGCTCAGGCTTCGGACCACGTCCCTTGCCACCTTCTTGGTTGTCTGAGCGGTCGAGAGCTGGCCCGTCGGGGTCGCCGTCGTGCTCTGCGACTGGGCTTGGTCGATCTCGGCAAAGTGTTCGATTGTGAGGACCGGCGGCGGGGCTCTGTTGAACTTCGCAATCTTGTGAAGCACGTCTATGGCCTCCTGCTCCTTGCCCTTGCTGAGGAGGAACTTGGGGGACTCGTAGAATGTAAAGACGAAATACCGCAGGAAGAAGATGGCGAGTGTCATGCAGCCAAGCACGATGACCAAGTACCTACACAGGTCAGCGGACTGCGCGTAGATACTAGTGCTCACCTCCAGCCCATGTTCGACGAGACTGAGCAGCACGCCGCGCCGGATGCAACCGCGTTGCAAGCCGGCAACTCGACGTCGCAGCGATACTTGGCGGCTGTCCCGTACGCAATGCCTGAAGCCACCACGACACCGATCGGCTGCCACATGGACAGGAGCGAGACAAGGTAACGTCGGTTCTGAGGAAGGAATTCTAGAGCGATCGTAGCGTCGATGGGGATGTTGCTGTGACATCAGCACGGGCTTTGAGGAGACGGTGGACGCGTGCTCACCCTCCGAGGCCGATGGAAGACAGGAAGTAGATGCCACAAACCGCCTCGTAGTTGTACTTGGGGGCGGCCTGTCCGCGTTAGCAACAAACACAGCAAAGGAACTCACCAGCAGCATGCCGAACATCGAGGTGATCAGGCAGGTGAGGTTGAACGCCCACTTGCGGCCGATCACATCGACAAGGAGGCCAAAGCCTAGCCCTCCGATGCTGAACGCTGTCAGCATGTGACGGGCCGGCCGTACCCAATCAGCGACTCACGCAAGCCCAGCGTTGGCCATGGTGAAGATCAACCCGCTGTGCATATCAGCAATATTTCCATACGTCCCCGCTGTTGACTACTGACGTGCGGCCCGCCGGTACGTTCATCTCCTGGCTGCGACGGTCAGCGTGGTTCGGACTGAGGAAGTGGTCGACCCACTAGATCGCTGATGCGATCAGACCAACACCCTGGGCCCATGCAAGATCGAGAAAGTATCCAAAGCCGGTCAAGAACCAGATGCAGATTTGATACCTCCCAAAGCCGAAGTTGTCGAGCTCGCTGCCGCCTCGTCAGCACGTCGACTCGACTGATACACTCACGCGTTGATGAGCGCGGCCTTCTTCTCGAAAGCATTCGGTGCGTTCGCAGCGGTGCCTCTCAGCATCGAGCCCACCGTGAGGACCTCTGTGTGAACGAAATCGACATCATAGGGAGTCGAGCCATTGCCGGTCGTCATTTCCTCGTCCTGGCGCGTTGCAGAGGGATCGCGTAGGGCGTCCGCCTTGGGTTCGTAGCTCATAGCAAAATGGACAAGCGCGGGCAGCGGATTATTTGTATACGGCGATGTGCGGCAAAGTCGCCAGACGGTGGGGATCGCTCGTTCTGCATTCGCTCGAGACGCTCACTTCATATATACGAGTACAGTGCGGTCTAAAGACGATCGATGACTTCCCGATTCAAGGGGGACATGATTACGGTAATGCTGATCGCCCAGATATGGTAAGCTGGATGCAGCTTTCCTTGGCGACGTCCGCGTGCCTTGTTCCCAACCTTCTGATCATCGCGATCTCGACGGGCGCTCTGCTCCCAGGCCAAGCCAAGCAAGACCCAGTCGATGCAGCCGCTGACGCTGGATCGGAATGGTACGCAACCAATAACCGCTTCTTTGGGCGATTTGTAGACCCGCGGATTCGGCACCCTGAAGGTGGTCCACACTCTTCGCATCGGCTGGCGACGGAATCGATCGAGTCCGCATAAACAATGCGGCGTTTGTACGCACCGTCGAGAAGAGAAGAGGAGTGCAAGAAGCATCGAATCAAGGAGGATAGCGAGCTTTCCGATACATTCTGACTCGCACAGGGACTAACCAGGGTACTCATTCCCGACAGCTCAACCCCGGCGCTTCGCCGATGCCGCTTCAGATAGAGATCTATGCAATAGATCGAGGGTCACACGCCTTCTTATAGAATGCTACCGACGCCGCGCTCGGGCTTCTGCTTGACGCCTAAGACCCCACTAATGCCTAGGGCTCCTCGCGCGCACCGCCATCGATGTGGCATCGCCGTGATGAGCCTCACCGACCACGTTCACCGTTGCCGGCATACAATCGCGATACCGGAGGGTTGCTCCCGTGCCACGGCGCGGGCCATGCGGTGCATCCTGGCCATCAACCCTGGACTTGTGCCATCAGTGACTGGACGCTTCCATTACTACAAGAGAGTGCTATAAGACCCACCTTAGGACCATTCGTGTCGAAGTTGACGGAACGGGAGCGTCTTTCGGAGTCGACGATGTGACCGGCACCAAGCAAAGCGGTCCCCGCCAGCTCCGGTACCGATGCTGCGAGGGTACCCGGGAGATGACTGCCGCACGAAGAGCGCATCGGAGACGCTCCTCATCCGAAGTGAACAGGAACCCCACCGCTAGCCGGGACTGAGTACGGCATTGCAGGCGTGAGCGCTCTGAAGTCCACCGCCTTTCATATGATGTCCAGCACCAGGCGCGGAAACTCTGCAAGTCAGTCAAGCAGGACGTTACATCCACTCACCCTGACAAACCCTGATGACATCCTGCTCTATCACCACCGGGCCATATCCGTAACACCTGACCTTCTCAGTGATTCGACTCGCTACGGCCTCCGCGTCCGCCTTGCTCAAGTCCACCGAACATAGCACACACGTCCAGACGTCCGCAGCGCTCAACTCGAGGCCCGGGGCGGGATGATCTGGCTCGAGGAAGGGGACGGTCAACGGCCCAGCAAGACGGGGGGAGGCAGGAATGAATGCGGCAGGCGGATTGAGGGAAGCGAAGTCGATGCCGAAGTCGGTTGTTCCGCGGCTGATCGTGGAAACGTGGTTGGAGCCGCGGGAGGGGTCGACGAACGCTTTCCATATGTTCAGGGGGCGGTTCACCGGCCTCGGGGGGTGCAGCGTCGGCGCTGCATGTAGGTGGCCCCTACTTTGGCTGAACTTCTGACAAACGGCGTGGATGGTGTTGAGGTGAGGATCGCACACCGATGCAAGCACGGCCATAAAGGCCTGGCGACAAGCGTCGAGGTCAATGGTAGCGCCCCTCGGATCCTGCGGTGTTGTCGCGGATCGTGAGGGTATGGAAGATCCGTTGGTCAAGGATGGTGTGGGCGGTATGTTGCTCGCGGTGTCCGCAGGGATCTCGGGAGCCTTCACCCTCCGGTGTGTAAGCAAAGCCCGGCGGGCCGCGGGAGCGAGAGGAAACCTTACTGTGCCTCCAGAGCCGACTTGAGCAGTTCATTCTCCTCTCGCAGCTCGCGTAGCAGGGAGTCCTTGACCAGCCGTGCCCTCTGTTGACTCTTGCGGTTTGTCGCGCGACGCTTTTCCAATCTCTCGGCTGATAACCTGCCGGGTGAGGACGACCCGTCAGATTCGGTCGTGCGGGAGAGACCGAGAAACTCGTGCAGCCGTTTTGACGGAGACGAACTCATGATCAGTCCTTGGCGGTCTGCCGAGTCGACGAGCGTACTGCGTCGTGACAGTAGTGGTGACGCTGCGACAAGTGGACAAAGGCATGGATGAGATGGGTGCATGACGCAGAGAACTATTTCTGTATGGGAGCTGGTCGTTTACTGAATCGGGAAAAAGCCGAGGCGACGTCGAACGCCGAAGTGACCGGTTGCCCGGCCAAGTTGTCCTTGTACAGTCAGCTCCCCAGCCAGCGATGGCCCATGTACAATGTACTCGTACACTGCACATGTACATCTTGTACAGCCACATCGTTGCGTTGTTGATCTGTCAAAGTGTGGTACAGCAGGTCGTCGAGACGAGAGCTGTGGTGTGATCTATCCGGATGACTGTACTTGGGAACGTCTTCGTGTGCCGACTCGGTGGACTGACGCAGCGCGGAAAAGGTATATAGCGTCGATGAGGGCAACCCACCCACCCGTCACAACTGATACCACAACACCTACTCACTCGCAGACTTCCCCGTCTCTACCTATCACACACAATGAGCGTTCGCGGCCTGTTCGCTTTGTTCGTCCTCGGGTTCACCGCTGCATCGCCTGTCAAGAAGTGGTATCCCGAAAGTGTGGGGGCCAAGTGAGTGTCTCCCACATACCTCGCTGAACGGGTAATAGCTACTTCCAGACGAATGGATTCGATGGCAACCAGCTCGTCGCATCGTACATCCTCCCTGACGGCCGCCTTGTCGCAGGCTCCGCTGTCTGGACCGCCGGGAATGGATCGGCTGGCATCAACGATCCTGCCCCGTTCGAGAATCACGTGAGTTGCCCGGTGAATGGAACGGTAAGCTGACATATAAGGCCGACCCGTTCTATAGCAGCGGGTCAGTCATCGTCTCGGGCGAGCAGGTGTTCGCCGTCAATGCGGGGTCCGATTCGGTCTCCGTCTTCGACATCGACCCACTCGACCCGGCACAACCTCAACTGAACGGCACGTTCTCCTCCGGAGGCGAGTTCCCAATCTCACTCGCAGCAAGCCCCGACGGAAAGATTGTGTGTGTCCTGAATGCAGGTGCCCGCAACGGCTTCTCGTGCTACGGGGCGGGTGATGACGGCTGGGACCACATGTCGGGTTGGGACCGGTCGTTTGGGTTGAACTTGACCACACCGCCTCATGGGTAGGTATACTGCTTCTGGTACACCGACCTACAGTAGCAGTCAACTGACAGGTGATCCGAAGGCCTGTTGGCAACACTCCGTCCCAGATCACATTCTCCTCCGACATGTCTTCCCTCATCGTGGCTGTGAAAGGTCAGCTGCCAACCGATCTCAACAATCCTTCCGGCAATATGACAGGAGGATGGATAGCCACCTACAACATCGGTCCCAACGGGACCTTGGCCGCTGAGCCTGTCAAGAGACCTGCCGCCATCCCGTTCTCGATCAATGAGGACGTGGACCAGAAAGGGGTATTCTTCCTCAGCGATGTCTCATCAGGATTTGCGGCCTACAACGCGGACGCCGACTCCGCTGTGGTCCAAGGAGCTATCCCCGCTGAGGGCGCGGTGGGTCAGATTCGTGGCGTGGTGGCGTGCCGGCTGACAGTGGCGTAGACGTGCTGGGCTGCACAATCAGCTTTGAGCAAAAGCTTCTATGTCGTGGACATTACGGGAAAGAGCAACATTACGGAGATCTCCCTCGACCCCACCACGCTCAAGCAAGTCTGAGTTTGCACTGATGGTCGTGCTTGCGCTGACAACTCGGGTAGCGGGACCATCCTCTCCAGTCACTCACTGGGAGTTAACGCTTCGGGTACCGATCTCTCGGTCTTCTCTGGTCGTGGTGGAGATTGGATGTACGTCAACGCGCCGGGATATCATTCGGTACACGCGTTCAAGATTTCCGGCCCGGGAAAGTTCGACCTGTTCCAGCGCTTCAGTCTCACGGACATGAGCAGCGGCGTGAAGGCGACCGCAGGATTCGCGGTGAGTTGACCAAGCCAGGGGAAGTGATGCCCCAAATGCGTTCTGATGTCTTGCAGGGTCAAGCTGTGTACTACAAACCACGGTGGTGAAGAGAGATGGCGTGGCAGTTGAGCGTGGCGAGCCGACGAGGTGAATCATCTTACTTATACGCGTCATGCGACTGAGTGGAGACGACATTGTGATGGAAGCTGCCGATCCTTGACCACCTTGTTCACTGTTAGAGAGCGGAAGAGTATATCGACGTCCTGTTTGACCTTCATTGGCTATAGTACTCGTGCTTGTCAAATATGCTCACGCATGTTACCATGGTCGCCACACATCCCGCAATGTCTCTCTGTCTTACTCGACTAGTTTACACACGGCTCCAAGCAGCGCCCTGAGGAGCTCGTAAGCCAAGCGAGTGCGGACTGACAAGGAGGGAGACAACTCCTTCGGTCATCATCGGCTTCGAAGGTTTCACAACCCAACATTTCACTACTCTTCGGTCGGCAACCACACTTGCCGTCGTGCCGTTGCATTGCCTCTCAGGAGACTCATACGGAAAGGAGGAGCAATTCTCATACGGAGCTCCTACGGTGAGTACCGCAGCGCTTGTACAGGCTCGTACGAACGGTACCTGTCCAGACTGCACAGATATGATTGACTCGACGCTTCGCTTTTTCATGCACGGTATGTATTGGGACTGTAGTACTGCCGACTTCAACCACGCCCGATATCCTAGTGGAAGTCCGATCGACTCTTCGTGGGCACCACCATCGACATCATCCGTCAGGCTTCGCCATGATGACCCTCATCGATCACGTCCACCTTGGCTTGCTTGAACCTCCACGCTGGGGTGCGCTTCTCAAACAGAATGTCCATCTCGGTGTAGGTGATGCCCTTTGTCTCTGGCATCCGGAAAGCACACCAGGCAATCGTGAGTACTGAGATGCCGAACCAGACAAACGCAGTCTTCCCCTTAAGCCCCGCGGCAGTCGGATTGATGAGGTAGGGCTCGATCGTGTTGGTCACCAAACTGGCGAGCTGATACGTGAGCCGCGCCAGGGAGACCGTCTGAGAGCGTAACCTGGTGGCCGAGACTTCTGCGGCAAGCCCAAACGACTGCGGTCCAAGAGTGAGCGAATATAGACCGAGCCAGACGACCGTGAGAGCGGCCTGGGTCCACGTCGCTGCCTGATGGTTGACGTAAGAGAGCACGCCGATGAGGAGCAGGTCCAGCGCCATCGCCGAGAAGCCCCACAGGATGAGTGTGCGTCGTCCAAACCAGATCATGAGGATCCACGAGCCACAGGTGGCCACAAATGCAACGGCACTGGCGCCGAAGTTCAGCTTGTACGAGTCGGCCGAGCTGAGACCGGCCTGAGTGAAGAAGTATGTGCTGCCGTACGCAAAGGACTCGCCGGAGAGTGCCTGCGCGGCGAGGACCATGCAAGCGATCTCGGTGCGGCGGAGGTTCGTCCCCTTGAAGCAATCCCACATGCTGACTTCCGTCTTGACCGCCTTCTCGAGCTTATCGGTGTGGACCATCATCGCGAGGGTCTGGCGAATCTCCGTTGGCGTTGAACCAGACGATAGCCGGGTGAGAGATTTCTCTGCGCCGCCGAGATTGCCGCGTCGAACGCACCACCACGGAGAGTCGGGAGCGAAGATGGCAAGGATGAAGATGGGTACAGGCCATGCCCACTCGATAGCGAAAGGAATACGGTATGACCACTCGGTTGGATTCCCGACCAGAGCTTCGAGTACACCAGAGGCGACGAGCTGCCCGATGATCCAACAAATGTTGACGAAAGAGGTGAGGAAGCCGCGAAGAGCCAGAGGGCAGACCTCGGATGCGTATGCGGAGCCCATGATGCCGAACACGCCAGTCGGAATTCCGCCCAGAGCCATGGCGGCCGTGAGGACCTGGACATTTGGTGCGAAGAAGGTCATAAAGTTCAAGGCGACCATCACGAGCAGTCCAGCCATGATGACAAGCCGATGGCCAAACCGATCCGTGAGAACGCCCATGAGCAACAGGCCCACCACGTTGCCAATGTTACCAACGTCCGACAGGGCCACCTGCCAGTTCGCCGGAATGACCCAGGTGCCCGAGTCAGCCTGATATTGGCCGTATTTCTTGGCGAACGAAGGGTATGCGTAGAAATTGCCGAGCAAATACGTGTCGTAGCCTTCCATGATAATGGTGAAAGAGATGGCAATGGCCCAAAAGAAAGACGCCGGATAGAGTCGAAGGGCTTGGCGAAACGTGAGCATGTGTTCACGCTCGGTAGCCAGTCGAACAGCATCGTGGAAGCCGTCGGCGAACTCGAGTTCCTCGACGGGGATCGAGTCCACGTTCTTGACGTCGCCCGGGCGTGTTGATGACATTTCGACGAGAGCCTTCTCGTCGCGCGCCTCGTCGATCATGGGGAAAGAAGACATGTTGCCGGGGTGGATGAGATGTTGTTGGGGCTCCTTGTTCTGGATTATAGTCTTCCTCGTCCCTGGTGGATCCTTATATGTATGTCCACCTGCCCCGGGGCTTCGGCGGTGACCCGCTCGGCGGAGCACCAGCTGATCGACCTCCGACCGGGAATTGGTATTCTTTGTGACCGTTCCGTCGATTGTAGGTACCGACCTCCGACCGAGAATGGTCATGTTCGGCGCCGGCCGACACTACGCCACCTGCTAATTTCAAACATCGGCGCCGAACGAAGTGGAGGTGGTTTCGTAGGCAGCAGGGCGGATTCAGAGTTCATCGGGAATCGAGAGGTCTTCACGAAGAGGCCTTTGCCCGTAAATAGTCAGTCCTGGGCCCACAGACATCCGGTCCCCTTCCACATGGACACAGCTTCAACAACTCTGCAAACGACGTCCCAGATGCCGGTCCGTTCCCAACCATTTACTACGACCCCTCTTCCCGAGGACTATCTCGAGCGTGTTTACGCGGGGGTGCTGGGCAAACTCATTGGTGTCTACCTCGGCCGCCCGTTCGAGGGATGGACTCACCAGAGGATCATGTCCGAGCTCGGCACCATCACGTACTACGTCAACGAGAAGCTTGGAGTCCCCCTGGTTGTTACCGATGACGATGTCTCGGGGACGTTCGCGTTCGTTAGGGCGTTGGAGGAGCACCCCTTGGGGGAACTCTCGAGCTGTGCAATTGGCAAGACCTGGCTCAACAACGTCGTCGAGAAACAGAGCGTGTTCTGGTGGGGTGGCAGAGGCATCTCGACAGAGCACACGGCATTTCTCAACCTCAAGCAAGGAATCCCCGCCCTGACAGCGGCAGCATAAAGGTCAATGGGCGGACGGTGGCTGAACAGATCGGAGCGCAGATCTTCATCGATGGGTGGGCGATGGTGAGCCCGGGGAGACCAGCTCTCGCCGCTCAACTTGCCGAGGCAGCGGGTAAAGTCAGTCACGACGGCGAATCGGTACACGCCGCCGTCCTGTGGGCCGCGATGGAAGCGGAGGCATTCGTCTCGACGGATGTGAATCACCTTCTCGACACCGGCCTGCAGTACATCCCCGTGGATTCTCTCACCGCGCGTGTCATCGCAGACGTCCGATCCTGGGTCGAGAAGGACAAAGGAGACTGGCTCAAGACGAGGCAACGCATCGAGGATACCTATGGCTACGACAAATTTCTCGGCAACTGCCACGTTGTCCCCAATCACTGCATTATGGTCATGTCACTGCTGTACAGCGGCAATGACTTTTCTCGTGCGATGGAGATCGTCAACACGTCGGGATGGGACACCGACTGCAACTCGGGTAACGTCGGCTGCCTCATGGCGATAATGCTTGGTTTGAACGGGTTTGAGGCAAGTACACACGACTGGCGAGGCCCAATCGCCGACCGTGCCCTCATCTCGAGCGCGGACAACGGCTACTCTATCAACAACGCCAGCCGCATCGCTGCGGACATTACCAACATGGGCCGTCGCCTGGCTGGGAAGGCGACCCTTCCTCCTCCCAAGGGCGGGGCGCAGTATCATTTCACTCTGCCAGGCTCGACGCAAGGTTTCCGGCGGCGCGGAGCGACAGCTGACAGCAGTGTCTCGCAGTCTGTTCACCCGACGCATGGTCCCGGACTGCACGTGATTGCGACCACCAGCGAGACCGAGGTGACCACCATAGTCAGCGCGCCCAAAGAATACCTGTCGATGCCGTCGACGTATCCTCTCTGTTCCTCTCCGCTCATCTACCCCGGTCAACAAATCTCTGCCACCGTGCGGTCTGGCGACGAGCTCACCCACCCTGTCGAGGTTCGACTCTCAATCAGGGCGTTCGATTCGGCCGACCAGCTTATGCGAGTCACCAGTGAGGCCATCTTGTTGTCCCCGAAGGACAACCAGCTACACGAGATACAATGGACCGTCCCTCAGATCCCTGGAGGTTATCCCATAGCCGAGGTCGGCATTGTGGTTTTGGGTGAAGATTCGAGCAAGGACGCCAACGGCGGGGAATTTTCCGACTCCAGTCGGAGCGTGTGGTTGAACAGCCTAGGCTGGACGGGGCAACCCGACCTGACTCTGGAACGACCTAACGCTCCACGACCACACACATTCTGGGACTTGGCATGGGTGCGGAGCGTCAGCAACTGGCAAGCGTTCGGGAAGTCGACCATATACATTGCCCAAGACACTGGCGAAGGGCTCGTGACCTATGGCACGCGGGAATGGACCGACTATAGCATCACCGTGAACGATTTTGCGGTGATGCTCGGCAGTCAGGCAGGGGTTGCAATCCGAGTGCAAGGGCTGAGGCGTTATTACGCCTTGGTTTTCACTCGCTTCGAAGGTCAGCCACATGTCGCCTTGATCAAGGCGTTGGACGAGGACCGACTTGTCATTTCGAAGGCCAAGTTTGATTGGGCGCTCGATGTACCGCTCAAGGTGTGTCTGGAAGCGAGAGGATCTAGCATCGTGGGAAGTGTCGACAGTGTCACCCTGACTGCAACGGACAATCAGTATGAGGGCGGAGGCTTGGGATTCATCATCGATACCGGAGCTTTGTCTACCGGCAGTATAGTAATCCAGCCATCGCAGTCAACTGTAGTGTAGAGAGATCGCTCGTACCGGGCCAATGTGATGCAGACGGGATATAGCCAGTGGTTTCTGTTGGGTGGGAGCGCATGGGGCCGATCCCAACCATGCAAGACAAGGCGAGAGGAGAAAGACGACGGGACACCGGGTGAAACGTGACTGTAGTCCAAATCTACCTCGCGAGCTATGGAGAATCTAATGAAGCCAGAATGAGCTCTGGGCCAGAGCCCAAATGTCATCATTGTCGCTCGGATCATACTGGAAGGCAAAGTTCTCCGCTTGTGACGAGGAAGGCGGTTCTATCGGCGGGAGAATGGCCGCTTCTGCGTCTTTCATCAGCGCAGCTTGTTGAACAAGGATGCGAAAGCTAAATCATCCCAAAAAGTTGTTTCACTCGCCTTGGGGATGGAATGGAAAAGTGCCGTTTGACTCTTTAGGCGCCGTATCCATGGACGTTCCACCCAGGAGACTCATCCAATCCTCGGAGGCGAAAATGTCCTCGGCGACCGAGAAGTCGAAGTCGGTGACGCCGAGATCAGAATCATCTCCCACGGCGCCGTGGCCAGGATGATCCTGGCCGGCATCATTCATGGTCGGGCCAATCCGAGGAGAAGGAAGACGCGACAGCGGTGGCAGTTCCCTATTGCGCCTCGCTTCATTCACGACGTGATGGAGGAATTGGGAGAAATAAAAGTCGGGGACTGGAAGGGAGTGAGTCGCAAAACGCAAGGTCCGTCTTTCTCGACGCACATTGCCCCAGTTCATCGGCCAGGAGCTCTACATCCTTGGCAGCCTGACGCAAATCGATTGCGTCAGGTAAAAGGCTTGCCATACGAATCAGATACCGCGCGGCAAGGGCGAGACCGAGGCCTGAGCTTCAGCACAGCTGGGTTATACCCCACGGGTGTTTCCACTTACGAACGTTACGGTTGCCTGATCGATGTCAGCGACTGAAGGGAAGCCTCACTCACCGTATCGAAGCTTGACATTCTGCATGCTGAGTATCCATCGTCACCGTCTGATGGCATCGCTCACCTCTGCGCCACGAGCTGCCCTAGCGACGAGCTCCGCGGCAGCCCTCACAGCCTGGACCAAGTAATGCCGGCGTTGGCTGGACATTTTCTGAACGGCACGTTTACTCTTTATGCCAAACAGTAGTGCGCCGTTGACTTCGAGTCTGTTGATGTCTCAGTCGGGCTGTTGGGGCCTCCAGTCCAATACTATTCACATCGTGTAGTTCTTGATGGTCACCACTATCACGACGACTTGAGCAATCATATAGGTCAAGCGAAGAAACTGCCTTACACTCCGTCACCAGGAAGTCGTTGGCAGAGAGCCCCTTGCTAGCTGCACCGTCAATTCATGTCACCCGTACACGCCTACCGTAGTACGCTTGCCAGTAGGTCTCCCAAGCTTCCAACTTGACCATGGCTTCGGCGATCAACCGATCGACGGACTGGCCATATACTCGATGGCTCAACACGCGGTGAAGAGGTTCCCTCATCGAGAAGATCTCGCAGATGACCACGCATCTGCTGTCTTCCACGGTTGCGAGCGGGTGTTCAAGGAAAAGGCGACCGAGTTTGACCGACTCGTCCCCTCGCATAGAATAGGCCGACCGTAGTTGATGCACATCCTGACGCCGTTAGCCACGGCAGCGGACAGGTACATACTCTGTATGGGTTTTGCAAGTCTTTGCCTTCAGCTTCTCGGCAATATCAGAGTGAGCGGAGAGCTCACCGCCAGCCACACCCTCGCCCCAGCAACCAATGGTCGCTCAGTTTCAAGCTCTTCGACGGTCTTGCCACGCCCCATTCCCGTCTTCGCGAGATACGGCAAGCAGAGATGCAAATCCATGTCGGAGCTATGTCGCCTGAGCAACGTGTGCGCATATAGAACACTCACGCCAAACTGAGGCTGTGACCTGACAACTCAGCAAGTCTACAGCAATCGTCTGCTCTTCTGAGAAAACTCACTTCCCAGACGCCAGGCGGTCTCTCCCCAGTTTGCAAGAATGACTGGAACTTCTTTGGCATGTCCGCAGATTCCATCCAAGAGGCGCGCGACTCACCCATGGCTTGAACGGCTTCTAGACTTGCTGCTGGTGAGAACAGAGTTTCGCCGGCTGTGGGCATGCCTAAGCGCCGCTGATGACCGGATCGAGACTCACCGATCTTCTCGGCATGACTCATGAGCCGCTGCCTGAGGACGCTCCCGAACCCCGAACGATCGGTCACACCCCGTGGTATCGACGAAGCGGATGTGAGTGTCGCATCTTCGCCCACCGCCGCAAGCTGTCCGGCCATTAGGATCGCAGTTACGCAGAAAGCCGACCTGGATCTAAGGCTATAGGGATGAGCCGTGGGTATCTGTACTTGTAGCGCCCGGCGGGGTCACCTACCTCTCCCAGCTGTCCCGGGAAATGTCAAAAACCGGTAAGAACGCATGAGCGCCTTGGAAAAACCTGACATAATGAGCTGGTGGCTTCTGCATATGGCCACTTACAAGTCAAAGAGGCGGCGGCCTTCCTCTTCGGTGCAGTAGCCAAGTTGGATAGGGTCGGAAAAGTTTCGCAGACGATCACCCCGTTGGATAGGAATCGGCACACCGATTCGCCGGAACGGGTCGCGTTCACGCGCCTGGGGATATCTGCCCGTGCCCGCCAAGCTGAGTCGGGATCCGCCCTGCGTATGAAGCATGCTCTCCTGGCGGAGCCGCTCTTCCTCATCTCGGTACAGGATGTCCTTCATGGGTGCCCCATGAGCCGCATCGATAAGAAAATCGTCGTTGTCCTGGTCATGCTCGTCCGCATCGACGGGGGGTCCGGGAGACTGTGGAGGATGAGCTTCAGATTGTATGATACGTACCTGTCGTGAGACTATCTCTGGCAGTCCGCCGCCGGCCACGCCCCCCTGCACTGGCCCGTCATGAGACCCTGCGGCAGACAACACCCATTCGTCCAGAGTCCTGGGAGCATGAATTGCGCCACCCTCACTCGACTGGGTGGAGCTCCCTGACTCCACCAATCGCCGAATCATAGACTCCATGTGCCGCATATTTTTCTGAACGGCGTCCATCTGGTGCTCAAGGTGTGCGACACGACTGAATCACTCAGCACCGCTTCTCAGCCCCGCCCTGAACCCCACCGGTTCCACTCACTCCTGATTCTTTTTGATCCTGTATGGGGACGGGTTTTGGTCGAGCGAGAATGTGCAGCGAAGGTTCATGTCCGAGCATCGTCGACAAGGTGGGGTGTCCCGATCGACGCAGCGGATCTTCATTCGATGACACGAGTCCTATCCAAGTCAGTCTGTTGGCCGCGCGTAGCCCTCGGTTCGCTCACGCAAGCCCCTGACGTGGAAGTCAGCTTCGACGCAGCACGGTTCGGAAGTTCGACAATACTGACGACTCGCCCCCAGACTGATCGGCCGACTGTCAGTCTTCGGCATGTCTGACAACTAAACAAAGCCTCTGAGAGTGCCGAGAATTCAAACGAGTAAGAGTGGAGCAACATGATGAAAGGGCGACCAGAGAGTCGGTTTCGGTCCATTCCTCGACGCCGGCTAATACTCGGGCCGGGGATCCGGGTTGAGAGTGGAGGCGACATGCCGTATACAGCAGTATATATGTACTGTAGAATAACAACTGGCAGGAACCACCTCACGTCCCCCTCGCCAATCCTTTGTCAGCGAAATGACTACACACTGCTATCACAAGACCTCCTCCGGTCATGGAGTCTACATGACTATGCACGGCACGCAAGGACCGGCCCTCATCACATTTCATGGCGGCGGAATTGTCAATGGGAGCCGGAGGGATGACTACGTGCCGAAGCCAATCACAAGTGTGTCCCTTCAATTCTCATTCGGCTTAGCCATTGGCAAATTACAACTCGCCGTCTTTTCGAGAACAACGTGACCGGACCGAAGTGTCAACATTTCTCTCCTGACGACGAGCTGACTCTATTGCTCCCTCGTCTCCAGCTCTATGGCCCGGGATCCTTATCGAAGCCGATTATCGCCTCTTGGTTCCCTCTTCCGGTCTCGACATCCTGGCGGACATGAAGGCGCTTTTCAGCTACCTCCTGACTCTCCCTATCCCTCACCATCAGCTCTTCCTTGCGGGCTTCTCCGGCGGTGGGTACCCCCTGCGCCTAGCTGCTGTACTCGCTGCCGAGGAGAAGCGGAGGGCCGACCCGAGATTCACTGTACAGGGCTGGGTGTCGTTCTTCGGCATGGGGGGCGATTTTTTACTGGATCATTGGTTCACACCTCGAGACACTGTTACAAGACAGCCGTTATGGCCGGATGGCGAGCCACACAAGGCGGAGGCGTGGAGTCATATTCTCGAGGAGTGGTACGGAACTGACACGGAGTACTCCGATCTCCCCTACACCGAGGGCCTCGACGGTCACATACCTTCCCGCGGACGAGTGTGGGAGTCTCTACATGGGCTTGCCTGCTTCAACGATGCCTTGACCAGCGACAGGGGCCTCAGCGAGCGACTTGCCGCTCACCCCTATACGGAGCGACCCGCGACGATTCCGGAACCATATCGAGCGATTTACCCGCAACTGTACTTTGAGAGCGGATCGGATACGCTACCGCTTACGTTGTCGCCGTGTCTCTTGATACACGGCGACAGAGACGACGTCGTCCCATACGAGGAGTCATTACGGACATCGAGTGCTCTGAAAGCATCGGGAGCGAGCGTCGAGTTGATGACCATTCGGGGTGGGGACCACAATCTCTGCGTGGACGGAGCAGAGTCTCCGGACGCGCTCAAGGCGTACGAGTACGCGGTCACATGGATGCTCGGTCTGGTACCGGCTTTATGAGCGGTCATATGGGCCCCCTTCTTATCGAGTCCTGTCAGCAAGTGGGACGCGGCGTGTGTCAATAATGGATACATATATGGCTTCTCCTTATGAGACCAGCACGAGATTTCGTGCCTCACCAGCACACCGCTTCATGCCTGGGCCTCGGTGTATTCAGATCCATCGACGCCGTCTCTATGGCGAGCTGTGCCTCTCGTGAGCAGCTCGGGGACTGCGTTGGGCTGCGGAGCGAACCCACTCTGATGCCCCGACCTCGACGAGTCCTCTTGGTCGTCCGATTGAGTTGCCGCGGTCTTGCTCCACTTCGGGTCCACCCACCGTCTGAGCACCCAGTTGGTAGAGACAACGACGGGCCAAGTCATCGAGATGCCGTGCAAGATTGCGACCAACAGTAGAGGCCAGAGCGGGGTTGTCGGGTACCGTAGCTGGATGCCGTAGACAACGCTGGGCCATACCGCGCCACCCGGAATAGACATCACCGCTATGGTCGCAGCAAACTTGGTGTGTCTTCCCTGCCCTCGCATGATCATGGCAAACAGGGTTGGGTAAATAGGTGCCTGGAAAAGCAAGTACAGAATGAGCAGCATGAGCGCGGCACTGCCGGGAGGGATCACAAAAGCAAGGAGCGATGTGAGGAAGGCTCCCAGGAGAGAAAGACATAAAATAACGCGCGGCGGAATTCCGACAAAACAGAGCCACGCGGCGAGGAACCTGCCGAAGGTGAGGACGCAGCGGGCAATGATAAGATCCCAGAATGAGTTGGAGCCGGGCTTGACGTATTGAACAATAGGCGTCCATGAGTAGTTGACGGCCTCTGTGCCCTGGGAGAAGAACAGCACGAGGGCTCCCGACCAGAGGAGAAGTCGTCGGGCGCCAAGGGAGAACGCCTTGGAACTCTGGGTAAGACCGGCGTTGTAGAGTCTCACTTCGGCTATCTCCTCGATTTCGTCGTCGCTGGCTTCGGAGAGGGGGCAGTAGTAGAAGATGAGGGCTAGCAGGACCGCAAAGAGACCAACGGCAAGGTAGCACCATTGCACGCGGAACAGATCTTCCTGATTGATGCTGGAAAAGAGCGCCTTTTCTGCGACAATCGGGGATACGATGATACCGACGCCAAAGAATCCCTGAGCGAAGTTGAAGCGCGCCTCCGATAGCTCGCTTGGGCCGGCCAGGATGATGAACAGGTTGGCAGCGAGCTCGAGGCAGGATAGCCCGAGAGCTAACATGAAGTTGGAGACCACAAAACCGGCGTAAGACAGAAGGACAGACGAAGGCCAAAAGGCGAGGGCGCCCACGGCGTAGATGGCGAGACCGGTGATGAATGTGGCCTTGAAACCAGCGAGGTTGAGGACCCAGTACCCGACCAGCAAAGGTCCTACGAAATAGGCACAGTAGAAAATATTGTTGAGAGCGATGGTGTGAGACGGCGAGGATCCAAGGAGGGTTTGTATTTGTGCACTGAGCCCGCCAACAAGACCGTTGGCAAAGCCCCAGAGAAAGTCGAGAGTGGATACTGAAATGAGCCCGCGGTCAGATATGGTACTCACCGATCACGATTGGCCACCAAGCCTCCCTAGCGGTCAACTGAGTCAAGGGTGTCCTGCTCTTGACTTGCACGAAATCGAAAAACGTCTGTGTGGGTCCTTGAGACATGTCGGTCTGTACGGTGGTTCGAGTCTGTCGACGGTCACATTCCATCGTATTCGGCGTAGGTTCGCAGCGTGATGACATCTGCAACGGCGATCGCAAGGAGTCGGACGGAGGTGGGGTCGGGGGATTGTCTGCCAACATTTGGAAAAAATCCATACTGTCGCCAGCGCCTTCCGAAGTGTCTGGGTGTTCCTGTATGGCGGCGAGTGTGGGACAACCGGGCGACAGAGGCGATACATGCGAATCGACTAGTCTCAGCTCTCCGGCGGCCGGGGAGCCAACAGGCATGTGGATCGAGGGAGTGCTCGAGTGTGACCATCTTGGCTTGGACGTGCTCGAGTGAGAGACCAACGGCGGCCGAACAGACGCCGTGCGAGGCCCGTTGATTAATCTCGGCATTACGCGCATCACGAGGGGCTTGAGAACAAGAATGCAACAGCACATGATGCCTACCGACACCTCGACCACCGACCACATTAAGGAGAAGCTTGCGTAGTAGGTGAAGTTGGGCGGCGAAGCCGTCCCGGTAGACGCCGGGACTGCGACCAGAAGCTCTTCCTTGAGCGCGTCTTGGAGGTAGACGATCCTCACGACGCCCACAACGGTGACGAAACCGCCGATGACGAAAGTGAACACCAGGATGACTTTTTGCCTGAACTCCATTCGCAGCGACGTGAGAATTGGGAGCGGGAGGACCAGGATGGCGACGTCAGTGAGGATGTTGATCGGGGTCGAAGAGAGGTAGAGCGTGATGATGTCGATGCACGTCCCCTCGACGGCTGGAGAGAAGGCGGCAGTCACAGGGCGACACTGGAATATACAGAGGAAGGTAAGAACGACACCCGCAATGTTGACCACGGCCATGGTCGAGAGCGAGGCGTAGCGAAGGAACGGGTGAGCAGCCCCCATGCGGTAGTAGAGTATCAAAATCGAAGTCTTCGTTGCCATGATAGCGGGGCTGTACAGGACGGTGAAAGCGTAGATGCACCGCTGGAGACGCGGTTTCCACTCTGGCTTGATTTCTACTGGGTTAAGCGGATTCTATGCGTGATACAGTATCGGCTCATTGATGGCTCACCTGCATCTGGCGCGCCCAGTCCTACTTGCGTTCCAATCATGATGCACACTGAGAGCCCCACCGCAAACACCCAGCCAATAATGATAGCGAAGTCATCTGCGTTGACTTTGCGGGTGATGCCCCACTTCGAGATCATCCGCAGGACGACAAAGCCGGTGGCGGCACTGATGAAGGCGAGGGTGACTCCGAAGACCGTTGGTCCGCGGTCGCTGAGGACCTGCATGTCTGAGTTCCTGCCGAGGGCCGGGAGAACACCATCGGCACAATGTCGTTGCAGTACCGGTGGAAATTTATGGGGGTCTATACATTGGGGCTAGGAATGCGAGGTTATGGTCACCAGTGGTGCAGTGAACTGAGTCTCGCGGAGTGGAAGCAGTGCGCAAGGGCGCGGGCACATGATCTTCCAAGGAGGTTTTGGAGGTGATCGATCGGCGACAGAAAACGGGAAGCAAGGCATAGATTAGCATCCGACACAACACGTGACTATTTATCCGCCTTTCGCCGTGACTGGACAGCAAGAATGCTGTAGACCCTCCGCATCCAGGAGGCTGCTTCCGCGTGAGGGGCCCCTCGCCGTGGTCAAAGGCTGAGCACGTGGGGTAAGAAGAGGGGGAAATACTCTATGGACATCCAGGATCGTCTCATTTCCTCAAGCGAGCTCCTTGTCCGCATCAACTTTGCACAGACTATAGAAAGATCTTGCACACTGGTAATTAGCGTCATCCTATCCGTTCCAACTTTCCGGGAGGCTCTGGACGCTACGCGGAGGGAAAGTACAGTACGAGTACTTGTCCATGAACAACAGAGGAGAGGCTAAATGTGGTTCCTGCCTCCCTGCTGGCAAAGGCAGGTCTGCGGTGAGCCAGAGGCCCACCTGTTTGCCCTTTGAGATAAGGGCCAAAAGTAGCATGCATTGGTCCTGGAGAAATTGCTTCGATACACCGTGACGAAAGACTTGTTTAGGCGTGAACGGCGTTTGGCTTAGGAAGCTTGCAGGTTCTGTATAGCCGGCCGTGAGAAAGGAGCGTATTGCCGAGGCAAATGTCCGAGGTAAGAAAAACGTTGCTGCAGAGGGCACGGCTTGTGTTATTACTCGGGAGGATCTGTATAGCCGGCAATGAGCCTAAGTATCAGGCAGAAGTCTTGTCTGTATGGACTGGCAACGGTGCATCACGCCGGGTATACTGCTCAAGCAAGACCTTACCGGAGAGTCGGGTATTCTCCTGCCGGTGAATCTCGCTAGCTGTCACGAGCTCGGCCTACCCGGCTTGACGCCTGAAAAGGATGCCTCGATAAAAGGATCAGTATAAAATTGGCAGAAAAACATATCCGGTCCGCTGATACAAACAAGCACGAAGCAATATGACCAACGCCATTGTCAACAACAAGACCTTGATCAATGGTGACTGGGTTGGGGCAGATTCAGGGGCTGTGTTCCCCGTATTCAGTGAGTGTGTTGTGGGTTACTAGAGCTAGGAGAACGTTGACTGGGTCAGATCCTGCTACGGGGGAGACTATCGGCCATGTTCCCGATCAAAGGGAAGGAGAGACGGTTCGAGCTATTGAAGCGGCCGCCGAAGCTTTCGAGACCTGGCAATGGTCATCCGCAAAGGTGAGTAGATGTCTTGCTTTCTCGTCCCTAATGCGTCAGGGCTAACTTGACAGGCGAGATCCGACTTGTTGACAACGTGGTTCCAGCTCATGAAGGATAACGCAGAGGAACTTGCCCGACTGATTGTGAGTCCTGTTAGAAGGCGCACGGGGATTGGCACACCGTGCACCGCACGGGGATTGGGACACCGTGCACCGCACGGGGATTGGGACATCGTGCACCGCACGGGGATTGGGACACCGTGCACCGCACGGGAAAGAGCTGTACTCTGTGCATAGTACATAAACTGGTTGGTTAGCGCTTCTTGCCCATGCAACTGCCTCCCGGATATCACTTACAGATTAAGAGTCGGCTGCCCTACCTACAACAAGCCTGTCACCACCATGTCGACCGATTCTGCTACTCCCACTACGCTGTCGGCCGTGCCGAAGCTGCGCGGGAACGCCAACTACATCGAGTGGCGAGAAGCCATCGAGGAACAGTTGCTGGCTCATGACCTACTCGACATAGTCGAGGGAACGGAGGAAGAGCCATTCGGTCAGAAGGGTGTGAGGAAGAGGAGGGCGGGATCCGTCATGCCAACCGGTGGTACAGGGGACCCTGGGGATGCTCCCAAAGCTCTGTCAGCCGTGGAGGTGAAGCAGTGGAAGGACTGGTCGAAGCGTGAGTCCAAAGCCCAGGCTTGGCTTCGCATGACCTGCACGGAGGGACCAAAGCGTTCGATCATGGGGATGCTCTCTGCCCATGAGATGTGGTCCCACCTGGAGAACACTCACATGGTTCGTACCATTGAGCGACAGGGACAGCTTCTCCAAACCCTTGCCTCCTTCCGCCTCTTGTCAGCCAATTCGAAGGCGATGACGACGCATATGGAGTCGTTCCTTGTCACTCTCTCGAGGTATGAGACTGCGGGAGGAATCCTACCAGAGAGTCAGCAAATTGTTCTCTTCCTCAACAGTCTCCCGGCCGCCATGGAGCAGTGGAAGGACACCTATGCAGCGCTGGACGAATACCGACAGACCTGGGTTGAGCTCGAAAGGCTCTGGAACCGCAAGGTTGAGGACAAGGAGAGGTACGAAACCTCTAAGGGATCCCACTCGAATGGGGACGCATTGGCGACTCATGGAGGGAACCATGGCCAGAAAGGGAAGAAGACGGGAGAGAAGAAGGAGAAGAAGCAAAGGGACATGTCGAAGGTGAAATGCTGGACTTGCGAGAAGACCGGTCACTTCAAACGCGACTGCCCCGATGCCGAAGACTCGAGCAAGAAGGACAAGACGGACGGCCAGGCGAATGCTGCAGTAGAAGCGGAATTTGAGGCGTTTGTTGGCCAGGCCGTGCAAGATGCGACTGGACTCGACAGCGAATGGGTTATCGACAGTGGTGCGACTCACCATCTCTCGGGTGACCCAAAGGTCTTTGCTTCAAGGTCCGACTTGCCTGAGCCCTTCAGCTTCTCCCTGGCGGGACAGGGGTCTCTCACTGCCGAGCAGATGGGGGAAGTGCCTCTGCGTCTGCCATCCGGTCACGGACTCAGCCTTCAAGACGTCTACTTCACACCCAGTGCAAGGCTGAACCTGTTGTCGGCTAGCCGCCTGCTCTCTCGTGGTTGGACGATATCCCTAGCGCCCTCTGGTGGTCGGATCAGCAATGGAAAGGTCGATGTTCCGCTGGAAAACCGAAAGGGGCTGTGGGTGCTCACCGCCAAGTCGGCGAATCAGGCAACCCATGGTCGCGTGCTTGTGACAACCGGTGCAGAGTCGCTTCATGCTGCACTGGGCCACATTCGAGGCAAGAAACTTGAGGACGCCGCGGCCCAAGCGGGCCTCAAGGTGGCTGATGTTATGCGATCGGCCGAAGGTTGCTCGACCTGCGCAGAGGCGAAGGCAACGAAACAACCGAAGGCGGGGACAAGTCCCCGGGGAGCATACGCCGGCGAGCTCGTCCATGTCGACATTGCGGGTCCATTCCAGCCTGCGAAGGCAGGCGAGGACCACTTCCTGGCTTTGGTCGACGACTGGAGCAAGATCAGCTTGGTGGTACCAATGGGCGGGAAGACTGAGGCCTACCGGCATTTGCGCGCATTCGTCTCGATCATGGCGCGTTTGGCTGCCCCTCGGGCTGTGCGGTTTGTGCGCAGCGACGGCGGTGGCGAGTTTGGCAGCCTGGAAGCCCAAGCTTGGTACCGGGAGACCGGAATACAGCACCAGGTGTCGCCGCCATACACACCTGAGCTCAATGGTGTAGTCGAGCGCTTTATGCGCACGGCGAAGGAGATGATCACGGCGATGCTGAAAGGGTCAGCCTTACCTCACGAGTACTGGACGCATGCGGCTCGGCATGCGGCGTGCATCATCATGAAGACGACAAAGGTGCAAGGGAAGACGGCATGGGAGAGACTCACTGGACGTGAACCGACCCTCCCGACAAGCCGTGTCTTCGGCCAGAGCATCACGGTCGCGATCCCGCGAGCGGTGCGAACCAAAGGGTCTCTCACCAACGCTCGCGGCGTCAGGGGGACGCTCCTGGGCCAGCGTTGGGATAGAGTTGGTTGGATAGTGGAGCTCGAGGATGGCAAGGTGATTGAGACCAAGGAGGTGAGTAAGACGACAACGAGCGCCGGCGACAGTGGCATTACGGGAGGATGGCGCCACATGGGCGCTATTCCCGTGTCGACACCGCAGACGGACACCGTACGTCTACCAAGCACCTCCTTCGACACCAATGACAGCGACCTTGACAACGGCTCCGTTGGGGACGAGGGGGACGAGGGAAACGGCGACGAGCAAGATGGGACCCAAGAGTACGTCCCCTCCGAAGCCAACGTCCATCGGCCGCCTCCAAGCCAAGATATTGCAACCCAACCGACGGCAACATCGGCCCCTCCTCGCATTCGACACGGCTGGACCTACGAGGTGCGCACGCCGGAGACGCAGCGCAATGCCATTGAGGTCGAGATTCTGCCGACCCGCACGCGCAGCGGACGCACTGGCAATAGTGGCGAGGCGAATTGGCTCAACTGGCAAGGTCCCGAAGCGGAAGAGCACCATCTAGCGTCTTCTGCAGCTATGGCATTGGTGATGACCAACCTCGATGACGAGCCCGCCAACCCGCACGAGGCCAAGCGCACTGGCGAGGCAAAGCAGTGGCTCGAAGCCATGGCAAGCGAGATCGCCAACATCGAGAGTAAGGGCACCTGGAGAGAGGTAGTGGTTCCCGAGAACCGCACACCCATTGGTGTCCGTTGGGTCTTTAAGAGAAAGAGGGACGAGAAGGGTCAGGTGGTGAGATGGAAGGCTCGCATCGTCGCCAAAGGGTATAGTCAAGTCCCCGGTGTCGACTTCGAGCAGACCTACGCCCCCGTCGGTCGCACAACATCCCTGCGCATCCTACTCACCCTCGCAGCCCAAAGGGATTTGGAATTGCGACAGGCCGATGTCGAGGGTGCATATCTCAACGGTACGTTGGAGGAAGAGATCTACATGGCCTTCCCTGAGGACTACAAGCCCAAGAACGACCACGCCACAGGCCTGCGACTCGTCAAGTCGCTGTATGGCCTCAAGCAGTCCGGACGGGCTTGGTGGATCGAACTCGGCACCGCCCTTGCGGGTGTTGGGTTCAAGAAGCTCGAATCGGACTGGGGTCTCTACTACAGAACGGCGACCAGTGACTATGGCGAGGCCTTTCTCCTGGCTTATGTGGACGACATCCTCATCGCAGCGACCGCGAGCAAGACGATCGACCACATCATGGCTGCCCTCAAGGATCGCTGGAAGATGACGGAAATGGGCGAGGTGCGTATGATCCTCGGCATGCGTGTGGATCGGGACCGCCCCTCTCGCACTGTCACCCTCTCGCAGCCTGCGTATGTGGATAAGCTACTCGAGCGCTTCACCCCGTCGGGCAAGAAGAGATCAACACCTCTCGCGATCCTCAAAAGGCTGGGACCAGAGTACCTGGCGGCGGCCAAGGAAGAAAAGGAAGCAGGAGGAGCAGGGGGAGCGGACAAGGTACGCTATCAAGAGATCGTGGGATCCCTGCAGTGGATCGCCACCTGCACTCGCCCCGACCTCGCATTTGCCGCATCCTGGCTCGCTCGGTACACCAGTGCCCCCACCGCCGGTCACCTCAAGGTTGCTCTCGAGGTAATCGATCACCTCGGAAGCACCCGCAACATGCGCCTCACCTTAGGCGGCAAGACGGCAAAAGCAGAGCTAGAGGGTTGGGTGGATGCAGACTGGGGAGGCTGTCACGACACTCGAAGGTCAACCACTGGGCACATCTTCATGCTCGGCGGCTCTGCAATCGTGTGGACATCCCGCAGACAAGCTACGGTGGCCTCGTCGACAGTTGAGGCTGAGTATGTGGCGGTGTCAGAAGCTGCTCGTGAAGCGGTGTGGCTCAAGGGACTCTTGGACGAGCTGGGTGTAACCCCCAAGGAACCCACTCCCCTGTGGTGCGACAACCAGGGTGCGATACGACTTGCACGGAACCCAGGTACTCACCGACGCACCAAGCACATTGCTATAAGGTGGCACCTCATTCGGGAACTCATTGAGGACGGTGTGGTTCGGCTTGGATACGTCCCCACCGCTTCTCAAGTGGCGGATATCTTCACCAAGGCCCTCCTTCCTGCGCCCCATCGCTCGCTTCGAGCCAGTCTCGGTCTGGTCCTCGACGGCGAGGACGCAGACCTCGAGGGGGAGTGTTAGAAGGCGCACGGGGATTGGCACACCGTGCACCGCACGGGGATTGGGACATCGTGCACCGCACGGGGATTGGGACACCGTGCACCGCACGGGAAAGAGCTGTACTCTGTGCATAGTACATAAACTGGTTGGTTAGCGCTTCTTGCCCATGCAACTGCCTCCCGGATATCACTTACAAAAGCTTCATGGTAGAGGTGAGAGCGCAGAAGAAGACGACGATATTGCGCAGACGGCGAGTACGTCAATCCGAGACCAGCTCGAACTCGACGCACACTTCCGCACCAACCTGATCGGCATGTTGCGACATGCTCCCAGCCGGAGGCGACTATTTACTGGATTTGCCACCATGGCTGTTAACCAGTGCACGGGCCAGACAGTCGTGTGGAGTTACAGTGAGTCGGACCTGTGTGATTCGCCATGCCATGGGCCACTTTAACGCGCATAGTGGTCAACCTGCTCCGTGGGATGGGCATACAGGGTACAGGCCCTTTATTGGTTCTTGCCGGCTTCATGACGCTTGGCGCGATTTGCAATGGCCTGGGTGGCTTCATTCTGGACTACCTCGGACGACGTAAAACGTACCTCATCGGTCTGGTAAGTGCAATTTTGCCCAGTATCTTCCCCATGGCACCCGTCCGCTAAACAAACCAGTCTGGCGTTATCACCACCTTGTGCATTCACACCGCCATGATCGCAGAGTACAGCGGCAGCACCAACAAGGCAGGACAAGGAGTGGGCGTTGCCATGCTCTTCGTATACGTCACGTTCTTCGCGGGCTGCATTGACGTCAGTGAGTTAAAAAGCATACCATTCTTGTAGCTTCATCGCGCCCCGCCGAGCCAGTCCCATTGACTATTGCACTCAGCAACTTACGTATACTGCTCGGAAATCTTCCCCACTGTCCATCGCGCCCAGGGCATGTCGTACTCGGTCAGCTTCTTCTTTGCTCTGTGTGCCATGTGGACGTCCATGGCCCCTACCGTCATGGCCAAGATCCATTGGGGCTACTACTGCAGTGAGTGGCGTCACACTGTACCCCGCTCTTCTCTATGGTTGCGACTTTATTCGCTGAGTCTCACAGTCTTTATTGGTATCAGCTGTTTCAGCATCGTCGGCATCTACAAGTTCTTCCCCGAGACGGCCCACAAGACACTCGAGGAGATCGGCATCTTGTTCGGCGACACTGTCGCCCCAACCGCTGGCGATTCCGACGGAGCGCACCGTGCCGTCGAGATTAAGCCCGCAGACACGCCCGATTCTCAGGAGAAGTACCGAGTTGCTCATGTCGAGACTGAATTGCGTGGCAAATGATCGCCTCCCTTCTGCTTCTCGTTCAAACGATGTTCTTAGTCTCGCAGATGGCGAATGCACGCCTCACCGAATGCTTTGAAGGGTGATCTTTGGGGGCTTACATCTCGGGGCTAGTTGTGCAACATATATCTCATCTACTCTTCCAGGTTGTCTATGGCTGGTGACAGGCTCTCGCAGTGGGCGGGCAAAGTGGAGAGCTGCCTGACTAGGCTACAGTAAAGTCCGCCCTCCTTGTTTTTCAGAGCTTCAAGGCTTCCCTAGCAGCCGGTTGCATTATATCGCCGCGGGAGGGGACGTAATGTCTGCAAGGGCGGTTCGAGGAAGGGCTCCGGTGTCGTTTTGGCACGGGACGGCGTTGCGTCTTTTCTCGAAGCGTTTGGCCGTTCCGTTGGGCTGCAGAGCCACCCTCGGTGGACATCAAGAGCAGTGTGGCTGTCCGTGGATTTTGTCGATGTCTTGATTTTGATTTCCGCTGAGAGGAGAACCGAGAAGCATGATGTCGCTGCGCCCGAAGACAGGTACGAAGGTTTCGAGGTCGACCCGGACCCCTTCCACTGTCGGCAGGGCGGTTCGAATAACGCGCTCCACCTGTTCATGTCTCACCACTGCCAAGATGGCCCTCATGGCTTGAAAAAACTCGTCGAAATCGTTCATACAGCTTGAGGCCTCGAACCTGTCATCGCGCTGTGGCATTCTTGAGTCTCGCTGAGTGTTGTCGCGACTGACGGTCTACAAGAACCTTCTCGGCATCCGGGTACTGGTCGCCCCTTACGTGTGGACGAAAGGAACTCTTCATGCAATCGAAAGCGGCAAAAAGACCGTTCTCGACACTAACCAGTCAGACCCAAACCAGCCTGTGGTACATCCCTGCCCATTCATGTTAATCTCCGCTCCACGAATGGTGTTGCGAAGAACGCTGCCCGTCCATAGAATAGCCGCTCAGTGACGCTAATCGAAGAGTCCCTCCACCGCTTGTAGCACGCCCACAACTCCTGTGCTAGGCATGGATTCGACACCTCAAATGGTGTATTTGAACGTCGGGTGCCTACGAATCAGCATGTTTGCGGCCTATTCGAGACTCACTTGTCACCGAGTTTGAGGATCTCTTTGGCGGTGTAGACTTGTCGTTCCTGTCCCGGAGTCTCCAGATAAGTAGCCCGACGTTTGTTCTCCCTCATCATTCGCTCTCGTGAGCAAGGCCACTGAAAGCAGATTCTCCAGACTCACAGATGTTTGACGGGATAATCGCACCGAAATTGGAGCTATCGGATGTCAGAGGGAGCGACTTTCCAGCTGTAAAACCACTGACATCCCAATTTCGAAGGCGACTCCCACTGCACGCTCAGTTTGGCCCGACAGATTGTTTGCAAGCAACGCGATCAGATTCGGTTGAACAGCATAGGCGCCACACTACGCAGATCAGACGATGACCGGGCGGTCCCACTCTACGTACAGCTGCCGGGAACAGGCCGAAGTATTTGCCACCAGGGGGAGTTGGAGCTACTGCCAGTCAATGTTTGTCTGATTCCTCGGCTGATGAATTTACCCACTGTTCAACACGTAGCCAATGACAACCAAGGCGAAGTTGATCATGATGAACATGTACCGCTTGCGAAGGCGATCGGCACTTGACAAAGTGGTCAGTGTTAGGCGCGAGTCATTGAGCAGTGCTCTTACATTATCCCACAGCCAACCACCCACGCACACGCGACAGCGTACACCGGGATGGTCAACAGCTGAACTTGAGCTCGCTTTTACTGTCCGAAGGCTATTCGCAGCGTTAGTCGTGACCTTGTGGGCTGCTCGTTTAAGCGGCCAACGCACTGGAAATCTACAAGCTGTAAACATACGTAAGTAACATGTGTGAAAGAGACTCACGATGGTGGGCATGAACAACGCAATTCCATAATAAATCGGTCAATACATTACGGCTGTTCGTGCTCGAACCGCGCTTACCAGAGCTACGATTGCCCATAGATGGGAGATGGTATTGAGGATTGTCTGCCAGTTCCACACAGCATCCTTGATGAAACTGAGAGGAAAGTCAATAAATGACGAAACCGATGTGGTTGACATACCTGAGGGAAAAGTGCTCGGCTTCCCCGTATTGACTGGCATCCATCTGTTTCTTCCAGCTGACGGAGTATCAGCAAAGGTCAGATTCGGCGGCGTGATTACGATTCAGATCCACCCATGCTTTCTCCTCGTCGGTCAAAAACTTGGCGTCCTGCGCGAAGTCGACAATGATCCAGTACGCGGCAACTCCCACCGCGACTGTCAGGAGTCCTTCCCTGAATTGTAAGCAAATTTCTGAACGCCGAGGCTCACAGAATAAATATCCAACGCCAGCCTGAATAGCCGCAGATCCCGTCCATGAAGCCGATGGCGTACGCCAGTAGGCCAGAGAAGGACCCGGCCACATTTTCGGAGCCAGAAAGATCGCCGCCCGAGTCTGGAACATATATCGGGGATACCAGATACTAAGACAAAGAATAACCCCTAGATATAGACCCGACTCGGCCATGCCGTGGTGAAATTTCAGTCCCACAACAAGTCTCATCCACTCACGAGAAAGAACCGCGTGGCACACAGCCCCTGGTAGTTCTGGACAACGCCCATGCAAGTCATGACGATACCCCAAACGACACAGATCGAGGATAACCCTTACTGTGTCAACTGATTCTCTTCGAATGATCGACAGCTGGTGCATGACCTACAGGTCGAGGGCTTCAACTTCTTCATCATCCTCTCGATATGTAATGGTCAGCACTCGACTCCATTGTGAGGCTGTTGGAAGCGGAGAGGGAAAACACCAGGGTAGCTGTGTGAGTGATGATGCTAGTCCACGGTCTACTCACTTCATCCCTATCCTATTCCACATACCTGACGGTGAGCCAGATTCGTTCCTTGCCGCGCCCTCAAATCTGACATGATTGCACCCTAGAGCCCCACTTCGACTGCGTGCGCCCCTCGACGGAATTGCCCTTGATTGAGGGGTCGGACCAGTAGGACCGGTAGGCATTGTGCGCGGTGAGGGAGAGTATGCTGGTGCTCTCAGCTGGAGGGTTCTCGGTGCCTGTAGGGGACTAGATGGTTGGGTCTCTGCGTGACCGACATATCGTGTGAGTTGACCAAAACTCCACAACAATAGCGCTTCAATCCCAGTAGCGGAGTCCGGCGGTTTCATGCGGTTCCAAACCTCCACGGCCAAAAACACACGGGCCGACGTCGCCGGAAACCCATTCCTTCGAGGAGGACCACGGGACCCGCTGCTTAGTCACTTGACCCAGAATTAGCATGTGAAAGTACGAGACTTGGACGAGGACACGGTTGCTCAAGTCACAATCCCAGGATCAGGTGTAAAGCCAATCGGGCCTTTTGATGAGGCTTCAACTGACCTCCACATGCGGAGTCCGCAATGTTGCCCCGCTCGGAAGTGGAGATGCTGGGGTCACTGGACTCGGAGCACCAAAAGCAAAATACAAGGATAGAACTCCACCGAGTCGATGAGGTCGATCGATTAGGCACTGGTGCGAAGTCACATGTCCCCGCGAAACGGGCCGTTTGGTGTCAACCTCCACTACTTAGAAGCACAAGCCAAGAGAACTGGAGCCCGCAACGTGGGCCCGGTAGAGATTGGTGGCTATATATACCGCAACCACTTCTGGCTCTCCGCCCCGTGAATGACAGGGTCAACAAGGTATCTCCAACATGTCCAGCATCCCGAAGCCTACCCTCGGCAGCGTTGAGGCAGAACTCATTACGTCAGACGAGAAGACTCTGGGCGTCGAGCATGTCGACAACACCCATGGGCACGACGATGGACTGAGCGGGGCCCAGCGGACTCTCGTTCTTGCTGCTGAGCAGGCCAAAGCCAAGCCCCTTGGTACCTTCACCGCTATCAAATATTATTGGGTCGCGTTCCTGTGGTCACAGTACTGCTCTTTTGGGGCGATCCTAGTGGGTTATGACGGGACGGTGAGGTTACTTCATTGTCCGTATCAGACTCGGACGCAGCTCAGACAGGTTGCGCGCGCAGGTAACCGGTGCCGTCCTATCCGTTCCAACCTTCCGTGAGACTCTAGGCAGCTACATTGACGGGCAATACATTATCTCGGCTTCCTGGCAGGTGCGTGCCACATCGCGTCGCGGTCTGTCCCAGATTGACCACAGATATCAGGTTGGTTTCAATGTTGGCGGTACTGTTGCGTCAATCCTCGGCTCTGTGTTCTATCCATACCTAGGAGAACGTTTCGGGTACGTCTAGCACTCGTGTGAATGCCCGTACTGAAGTCGAGGACGCTTGCAGACGGCGTGGCTCCTTGCTTTTTGCCTGCGTCGTCTCAATTTGCGCCATCTTCATCGAGTTCTTCGTCATCCCGGACAAACAAGTCATGTGGTTCTTTGGCAAGTTCATCAACGGCATTGCGTGCAGTATCTTCGCCACGACGTCATCTTCCTACGCCATCGAGGTGTCACCGCTGCAACTGCGCGGCGTAACCACGGGCTCAGTCAACCTGTACATCGTCGTCGGTCAATTGTAAGCCTGGGCGTCTCCTCACTCTCTGTTGATCCGCGGTTCACCTTCCTGGAACAGCATTTCCGCCCTTGTCATACAAGGGTGCGGCACTAGGGCAGATCGATCTGCGTATCAAATCCCTATCGCGGTACAATGGTGCTTCTCAGTATTCATCCTCGTTCTCCTTCCCTTCTGCCCCGAGTCACCTTGGGTTCTGGTGAAACAAGGCAACGTCGAACAGGCCAAACGCTCACTGAAACGACTGTATGGCAACACCGAAGACGACCTGGACATGCACTTTCGGGTCATTGAGGAGACCCTCGAGTTCGAGGCGAGGCTACATGCCAATAGCAACTGGAGCGACATATTCAAGTGCGTCATCACCGGCTTGGATGCCGTGCCGCGGAGCTCTACAGTACTGATTCAGCTATCAACAGGGGCACCGACAGACGACGTACTTGGATCATCATGCTGCTCTATCTGTGCCAACAGGTCACTGGAGTTCAGTTTGTCCTCGGTTACTCCACCTACTTTTTCGAGCTGGCTGGATTTGCCACCAGCAAGGCTTTCGCTCTGAACGTTGGCACTTTATCTCTGGCGGTGAGTGCAAGCATGCAGTCATGGCTCGAGGGGGCAAGCCTTAAACTTACTTTTGCTTCGGGAAGCTCGTCAGCAATTTTGCGGGTATCCTGCTTACCAACACGGTTGGAAGGAGGAACGTATTCCTATCCAGCGTATATGCGTGCACAGGCGACTGTCTCCTCATCGGCATCCTCTCCCTCATCAAGAACAATGCGCAGGCCGTCTGGGGCATGGCGATCTTCACTATGCTTTACATGCTAACCTTCCAATTCGGGCTGTGAGTGCGATCGTGGCCCATGGCCCATGTCGTCGTGGTCCGGTGTTGACTTGGTCGTCCACCGTCCAGCGGACCCTTGACCTACACCTACACCGCAGAGATCGGGTCTGCCCGTCTTCGATCGAGGGTTATAGCTTGGGGTAACATGTGTAATCAATTTTTCGGGCTGATCATCAACATCATCAACCCTTACATGATCAACCCCGACGAGGCGAACCTTCAGGGCAAGGTCGGTTGGTTGTTTGGAGGAATGAGCATCTTTGCCTCCGCCGCCGCCTGGTATTGGGTCCCCGAAACTGGTGGCAGGACCACGGATGAGTGAGCAGTCCTTGGAATGTGTTGTAACGTCGATCAGCAGAAGTCGCTGATCCCGCTGTCCCGCAGACTGGATCTCATGTTCAAGAAGAAGATTCCCTCTCTCAAGTTCGGTGATTACGAGATTACCCACGAGGACCGTCTCGAGATGGAAAGTATCGGTAGCAGAAGTTGATTCGTGGGAATGTGATGTGTGATGTCCTACACGGGGTGGAGGTGATCCGGATGAGTGAGCTCTAGGGGATCGGGGGTCGAGGGGATGTTGCCCCACAGAGTTCTATGGTGGTACATATGTACTCGTACTGTCATTTTATAGCTCACCAATTACTCGTTGAGTAGTTGCTGCATGCATCCTAAGACGCCTGCAAAGCCTTCCCGACAGCCTACCCCTTGATTTTCCAGACTGCTGACGAATGTCTTCAAGGCTTCACTGTACACCACGCCACTCGCTTTCGATTCTTGTTCGTCCCGGGCCATGTAGGAAACGGTGATGCCGAGGCAGGCGCCACGTGCCTGCACTGAAGCAGGTGTGACAATATGTAGATGGAAGATGTTGTCCGGTCGGGCGCAGTTGGCCGAAATGAGATACCCAGTAAGGCGGAGGGATTTGGGGCGGCTCGGCTCATGACTCCGTTTTGTGGTCAGCCGAGACTCTTGACCACTTGCTCGTACGCCTTCATACTTGCGTGGACCGGCACGGTACCAAACTGATGTTTTCGTTGTTGGTCAGCGCCGAGATGTTGGAGACAAGAGGCGGTGGTGGCATACCACACTGGGGTTGCTGATGGCACAGCCCGCTGCACCTGGTCTCGGCTTGAAAATTGGAGTGTGAACGAAACGACTACCAAGCTCGTGACTCCACCAGCCGCTCTGCCTACGGAGGAGTTCGTTCATTAGCTCGGTTGGAGAATCCTCGATTCGCTCATCTCGGACGGTCAAAGTGCTTTTCGTGGACAACGATCGCGGTAGTGGAACCCGGCCCAGAAGAAAGGTACATGCATTGTCTCAGCCTGTGACTTGCCTTGTAAGTGCACCAAGATGCGAAATCCACGTCCCAGTCATGCAGTGTCATGCGCACTTTGCCGGCGGCGTGGGCACAATCCCAGTCCACGATGGATCCTGCCGCTTTTCCTATGGCCATGATTTGCTGTATGTCCAACCATTGGCCCCGTTCCCCAATGCTCGGCCCCAAAGAAGAAGAGAGCCAGTGTCTCGCCATTCTCCCTGATGGCCTGCAGTATGTCGTCGAGTCGCAGTGTTTCTTCCCCCGATCGAGGAGTGAGGCCAATGAGTGCATCATCCGGCTCGCATCCGGCCAATCAGACATGCTAAGCTAGGATATTCTGTGTGTTACGAAGCGACGTCGACCAGCAAGGGACCCGTGGTGTCCGACTCCTAAGGGCAGCGAGGATCGTCTAGATTCGGCGAACTTAGGCGATTTTTGATGGCGGATAGCGTGAATGACCTAAGGACCTCGGCGGCAGCTAGGTCAAGGCTGGTCAATGTAGCGGCAAGGTGATGCGTAGGATAAGGATAATAAAATCTGCGACACGAGGATAATCTAGACCAAGACGGGGGAACAAGGGATACTATGGTGGGCAACAATCAGGAGTTCTCAAGGGTCACAATGGATCGTCTACTATCGCCTTTATACTTAATCGCTTCGCTTATGGCCGTCCATCAAGGTCTATGCTCTGTGTGTCATCGTCCTCGGCTCCTATGGGCAGAAGTCAGTGACCCCTGGAGAACGATAGGCGACCCGTGACGAATGTAGCTTATTGTCTTTGAAGAACAATAAGGCTTAGTGGTCGTTCGGCTTGGTCGGAACCGATGGTCTTGGTGGAGGTGTCCTTGGCGCATCTTGGTCCCGTGTTTCCGATTGGCTTCTCCATGGAGCATGTCCCCCTTCGTCTATCACCGACCTGCTCCTATCCTAGTCGATTGTTGTCGTGAGTCAGCAGGTGGTCAGTTAGTCCCGGCGATGGTCGGGTCAGCTCTCTGATACCGTGCCACAAAGCTCCCGAATCAGGACACCGACCCATCCCGGCTGCTCCACAAGTACCTTTGCCGATCACAAGGTCCGGCATCGTCCTACAAGCAGCCGTGCCTTCCATCCCATTGTCCCCTCCCTCAGAGGTATGATGAACGGCAGCACCACCAAGATCTTTGCCTCCTGGAAACAAGTTATGACGCGCGGGACATACAACCCCATGCTCAAACGTTTGAGCCTTTGCCATTTGCAGGCGAGGGTCCGCAGCTTTGAGCAAAAAGGCTTTCATTAGAACACCGTAGACCAGATAGACGCGCCATGCACCCCGCGCAAGGCTTTGCCACCCCTCCCCTCTCCCCCATCTCTTTCCTCCTGCCCGAGTTGATACCCGCAACTCGCAGCCGATCGAATCCTCACTCCTGGCCCTCATTAGAACACCTTCATCACAGTATCTCTTTCGCTCAGTTACCTCGATAATGAAGACACATTCTTCAGCCTTCAAGCCCTATCAACTCCCTTTCCCTCAGTAGTACTTTCGTCGCCCAACCTGACCGACCGCCTGCTGGTCCAGCTCCCCGTTCGGGAACCCCAGATGTCCCTGCCGAGCGTTTCAAACCCATCCGTAACGAGATGACAAGTCAAAGACAATAATGTTTGTCCCGAAAGCGCTGCGAGGCCGAGCATGATCATGACGTAGCCACCTGCGAGAAGTACTACGCGGCGAAGCCGGATCAGATTGAATGATTGTTTCTTATGTGATCATCACACAGAGTTTGGGGGATCGGCGAATGCTCACCTAGTTCGCGATTACCCACACGAACAGGTATGAACATAACGAAGAGAGCCTCCTTCCAGTATACTATGACGATGATCAGTACCGTTTCGCTTGACGCTGCCAGTACCAGGACCTTCTCAGACGGTCTCTGGCGGGCTGCTGTACAGCGCATAGGGAGCGCGTGGTGAACGTACCCGACCACGCGGTCAAGAGAGCGAGGCCCAATCCGAGCTCCACCTCAGTCCTGCAAAAGCACATGAACAAATCTTTACACCCCTCAGTGAAGGCTTCGGACTCCGCTCTGATACTTGCTACCACTGGCGGTGCCTTTCGCGTGTCCTGGCTTTCGCCGTCCTCGACATCGAGGAGCTCTGGAACATTGCCTGTATTCGGGTTCTCCACGAAGTCCACGAGCTCCAGCAGGGTGAATGCCATCCAAAGAATCGAGGCCGCTACGAGGGCCGAAATTTGCTTGAGAGGAGCCTCGAAGTCAGGGGGCGCTTGCAGTATGAGGTGACCTGGAGGAGAAGCGGTCGGTCTTATACCAACATCATGCCGAGGCGGAGCGCTGCTGCGCATTGCCGATGCGGGGTATGAACTTACGAGATGACGAGATCAGCGCGAACTCGCGTCCGAAAAGTAACAGTGTGGCTATGAGAAAGGCCTGGATCACAAGCCGTATGGATTGGAAGGCTGGGTACATGGTGTGTAAGGAAGTGAGACAAGCTGGTACTCCATCACGATGATCTGAGAACCTGGTGGCTTTAAGGTGGTGGGAGTAGGGTTGAGTTGCTGCACCGCGCTCGAGGGCGTGGCGGACGGGAAGTGCTTGCGTGGGGGAAATGGCTCATCGCGTCGTGCGGGAGCGGGTGGATCGTCTGCTACAATTGCACAATGTGTATTTCCAAGGGATAGACGAAGAGTTCAGTCGTTGGCGGTGCGCTCAAGGGCGCCGAAAAGGTCCTGGGCTGGTGAGTCTACACTGCCTGTCGTCTGATGGCAGCGGTTCCGAGCCAAAAGCCGAGGTGCGCAATCTCCGTGTTGATAAATTCCACAAATGGCAAATCGCGGTAAAGTAGATATCTGTGCCTTAAGTGCCAACCCGGTTGTTGCGTCTTATTCTGTTCTCTGCGGAACACGTCACGCGGCCAGCAATATCCTGACGCGAGAAAGCGGGCCGTAAGCCCTCATGTGAACTCGATTGTTGCAAATAGGTTCAAAGCATGGAGACTGACAGCCTGCGGAACCTGGTGGCTTGCTTCCATTTCCGACCCCAGGGAAAGCCAATCTACCCTGTGAGCAGGCTGGAAGCCTCTTGGAACAGCAAGAACGGGGAGACTGGCGGAAGGCACACTCCATGACACCATGGACATCTTCCGCAATACATGCCAAAATTCTCATGCATTGCCACAGATCCAGGCCAACTGTAGTACTCCAACATCCAAAAATTATGAAGCCTTATTTACCAGCCAATCGGTGATGTGCCAATATTCACCTCTGCGTACCCGTTCCGGGGCGGTGGTACTGATCGGGCCGCACAACTTGACACCATCGTCGCGGCGAGATTTCACGCGAAAAAGAATCCCGAAGAGCGGCTACAGTGCATCGCCTCAAGCTTGACCATCCGGCCGTTAATCGGATCCGTCAAGCCGCGTTGCTATTCTGAACAGGCCGCTTTCAATGCGACCGCTCGTGATCCTGGGAGTTCTTTCTTGTAGCCTTTTAACTGCCGGCTTTCACGTTCTTCCCTCTCCCCTCCGGTCAAATCCACACAATCTGCACGAAGAGCGTTTTCTTGCCAAGGGGAGTGAAGCTGACTAGGTAAGTTGGCAGCAGTGAACATTTCAAACGCCCGGTTCTTTCATGTTCGGTGTTTTACCAGCGAACCGCCGGGGAAATCTTGGCTGTGTGGGTTGCAGGAAACGCTGTTTCCTTCAAAGACCGCGGCTCGATTTCGGACGCGCCGTCACGGTGACATCGTTAACCTGTGTTGCAGCGCAGAGCTAGCCATTTCCACCCTCTACCCGCCCTCCGTTTCTCATCCTCCAACCACTGGGACCACGGGTCGATCGCCAACCTCAGTCTGGTTTCCTTCCTCGCCGCCAACCGGGCAACCAACGTAAATTCACTTCGGTAAGCACTCCCGCCTGGCTTTTTCCCTTTCCGATCCAGTCCATGTGGTGTTCCGGCGTTCCGGGACGGTCCTGATGCCGACTGCAGATCAAGCACGGCCCACCGCGCAGCGCACCCCACGCTCCATCTCACTCGCTTCCCAGCCCCAAACCCCTCGCTACATCATCCCTCGGGCCAGTCTCATTCGCCAAACTGTTTTGCCCCCGGAACCCATTCCAACAACATTCACTATGACGTGGTGGAGTCTGCTCGCCATTGCCTCAACCAGAACCTTACCGACAGTCACAACCCTCCTTCTTCTTGCTCCGCAGTCGCTAGCTATGGTGTCTCCGACACATTCGCAGCAGTCCCTCGAGCGACGTTCAAACGGCGCGATGGCCCTTCAGTTCCAGGAAGTGGGAGACACCGGTATCTCGGCCCAGATGGTACGTCAGAGCAATGCTCCGAAGCGGCCGAACCAGGGGAACGCAGGCAGCTCATGGGTGCTATCCTCCACAATATCTGAATGCTGTAGATGTTTCTCTCGCAATCCGGCAAAGTGTACGTCCTCGACAAGGCTGAAAATAACCCGGTCAACGTCACGGGAAAATACGGCACCCACCCAGCTTGGGGGGCCGAGTATGACCCAAATACTAACACTTGTGCGTGATTTAAGAGCCGACCGTGACTCTCACATGCTGAGCGCTCCAGACCGGACCATGGATGTTTACTCGAATACGTTTTGCGCTGGGGGGGCCGTGATGGGGAACGGGACATGGGTCGTGTTTGGGGGTAATCAACGTACGTCTACGATTCGACGCGTGCCTCCACAGTGCTGATTGGTTTCAGCCTACACGACCAACGGGGTTGCCACCTCCAGCGCCGGAGCCTATGATGATACGGACGGCGGCACGGCCATTCGCATGCTCAACCCTTGCAGTGACGAGTCATGTAACTGGTTGCAAGGAGAGACTTCATTTAACGCCTCTGCACCAGACACTGGAGGCTGGCTCCAGATGACCGGAAGGCGGTTCTACCCCATGGTAGAAGTCCTGGAGGATGGCACGTTGATAGTTATTGGCGGGGACACGGTGGGCGGGTACGTCAACACTGCAGCCCAAGACAATCCGACGTATGAGTTCTTCCCGCCACGGGGAGCGGGCCAAGCCGTTCCACTCCAATTCCTCTCCGACACGCTGCCCCTCAACCTATACGCCCTCACCTGGTTGATGCCGTCTGGACTCTTGTTCATGCAGGCCAATCTGTCAACCATTCTCCTCAACTACACATCCCAAGTGACGTTCAAACTACCGGATATGCCATACGCCCCCCGCGTGTACCCCGCATCGGCAGCCAGCGCCATGCTTCCCCTCACCCCGGACAACAACTACGAGGTCACCCTCTTATTCTGCGGGGGTTCTAACCCTCCTCAGTGGGGAAACGATCAGGGACCTGGTTTTAACATCACAACTGTTGCGGCCGACCACACTTGCGTACGGATCAGCCCAGAGTCGAACAACACGCAGTATCAAGATGATGACTTTATGGTTTGTGGGGTGGCAGGTGTTCAATCCGGCTGATACCCGCTAGTTCGAAGGTCGAAGTATGGGTCAGTTCGTCTACCTGCCGGATGGGACCCTATGGTTGGGCGGGGGTGTTGGCATGGGCACCGCCGGCTACGGTGCTGGCATGAGCATTGGCCGTAGGTGACTAAGACTCTCACTCCCGGATCATCAAGTTGACAGCTCCTTTCAGAGTCTTATGGCCAGAACCCAGTCTACATGCCCGCGATCTACAATCACAGTGCCTCACCCGGGTCGAGGTGGAACCGCACCGGTCTCACCGCCTCTGATAACGAGCGCATGTACCACTCAACCGCTATCCTTCTTCCGGACTCGTCAATCTTAATCTCAGGCTCGAACCCCAACCCAGACTTCACGACCGTCCAGTGGCGCACAAGAACCGACACTGAGCGCTGGTATCCATGGTTCTACAACAATGCTCGGCCCACACTGGTCAACTCCCCTTCCATTCTTTCATACGGCGGCGATTCATTCGACCTTCCCCTGGGTTCGCTAACGGACGAGGCCACGGTAGCAACGGCAAAGGTGGTTCTCATCAGGGGCTCCTTTCACACGCACGTGGTTGGATTCGGTTACGTGCGTTGATCCTTCTTCCGCGCCCATGTACTGATGACACTGATCGGCCGTCAGCGCTTCCTTCAGCTTCAGTCTACCTACACGATCGACATGAACTCCGGCAACGCTACACTCCACGTTTCGCAGCTTCCTGGTAATCCGGGACCGACGCTGTTCCAACCGGGCCCCGCCCTGATATTCCTCGTTGTCGACAACGTACCCTCGATCGGCCAGTGGATTATTGTCGGCACCGGTGAGCTGGGGCCGCAACCCATTCAAGCCAACGCTCCTCTACCAGCCAGCCAGATCAAGGCTGTGCAGAATGTGGGCGGAAAGAGCGCTCCCACGGCGACAGCTTCATCCATTGCCGCATCCACTTCGAAGTCGGCAGCTCGGCGCTTGGCGTCTCCACTCTTCCCCCCATCCACCACTGTCTTCACTCTCCATACGCTACTCGTTGGTTTGTTCTGTGGCGCGGTAGTCATTGCATGGAGTTCTGTGTCGATTTAACAAATCCTGTGATCCTCAAACTTGTTGTAATCCCCTCCCGGGTGTCACTACTCTTTGTAGAAGTTCTGTCGCAGACCCATTTAGAAGGATCTCTCAAGCTCTGTGACCCGTATACGAACAATGCATGGAATACTAGCCACCATGATTCACGATTTGAGAACCTTCAGACTTCCAATACAGTGTGGCGCGATGCGCAATAATCAATGCGGCTGGCGAGGCTGTGATGGTTTGGGCTGTCCAGATCCGATTACTCTTGCACAGTGGGATCTTGCTGAAGTGATCGTACGCATGCGAGTTATTTCGATACCAGGAAGCTGTCACAGTTTCGATTGTGTCGGCCGAGTACGACGAAGCAGAAGACTTACGAGATGCAATCACGACGCTGCTGGAGGTGTCATATAACGTACTTCCGCCCTATACTGTACGCGGCAGTGTTGGTAACTCGGACGCCAATTCGGTTCATAGACCGCGGCAGAAGTCATTGATGTAGACCCTGATTTTCTTTCACGATTGCGCGAGATAGCATGTCGCGAATACTAAGCCCGTAGTCACACCCTTCCGATACCGCGATCGCACAGCACGCATTTGCCTGATGGGAGCTCGCTATGCGCCCACGGATCTTCCCGAGAATTATGCCAGATACGCAAGTGCTGGAGTATCGCAAGCTTGCGCAACCGCCGTCGCGTATCTAAACCTGGTTTACTGGCGGCGGGGTCTTCCACGGCGGCATTACAGGGTCCAAGAGGTAGCGTCCGACAGCCAATGATGTAGAGAGCCAGCTGTGTGCTTCCTGACCTGGCAGGATAAAAGGAGCACCGACTATGTACAGCCGTGTTACAATCTCCCACGTCGCCGAATTCTGGAATCACCATTCACCGGCGCACAGCTGCCACATGAGTCCGACCAAACACGGCCAAGACAATCAGGTCGGTGGGCTGATGCAGAACCCAGTGCGTATTACCCATTTTCGTTGCCCCTCCATCTCTCCATCTAGTTCTCCGGGGTTGGTGCCCTGGTGTTTCCTTCCTCTTGTTACACTTTTCGCAACCACGTCCCCCTCCCCCACGTGCCATTTCTTCTGTTCATCTTCCTGAATAATGTCTGAGCCTTCGACCCTACGAAACCCGACCACCGCCGGCCCCTCTCCAACAAATGAACGTTCTGCCCGAATATCCGTATACGAAGCATGACCGACAAAAGCAGGAGGAGCGTGACCGCCGCCGCCAGGCCATTAAGGAATTCAAGCAGGGTCGGGCCATGCTACGTGAGGCCCATCAACAGGAACGGGCCGCTCTGCAGCGGGAAGGCCTCAACGGGTGGGCTCGCGTGAATGCTTTCCGTCAAATGCAACGTCGACATAGTCACGACCTCCAAGAGCTCGAGGCTCAATTCTCGTACGTTCAGAAACTCTCGTACGTTCAGAGATCGGAGGGCGCCTGGTCGCACGTGGACTGGCCAACTTGGTTGCGGCGAATTCAAAGCGCAGGCCACAGAGCGACTGCTCCTCTTTGTTTGTCTAATTGGCGTCGTCGGTAGAAGAGTGCTCCAGAACGAGGTGAGTAGGAAGGCAAGCTCGAGCGGTAGATTGTTTACAACAGAAACTCAAAGGATCCGCCCCAGGGCATCTCACGAGGCGTAGGTAAACGTGGTGTTTAGGAAGATCGAGAAGTGGTTTGTCTGTTCTTCCGAGACGTTCAGAACTGTGCACCAAACGAATCGATGCATTCCCAGATGTGTGGTTACGAGAATTGTAATCGGGGGGCCAAGCCTCACCCGTTTAACCGTGTCACGCGGAGATATATGCATTAGACTGTGAGAGAGTGGACCGTGACGGAGACGGAAGGGAGATTTTGCGAAACCCACTTGAGGCGAAAGCCCTCTCAATGGGATATTTCCAAACGCAGGCTTCCATTTCACTCACACCGTGGCGACTAGCTATCCATGTCGAGACGTTGGCCGCACTGGGCCAGGTGGAAGCGGCAAACCTGGAGCAGGCCAAGCACAAACTGGAACCGACTCCTAGTACCATAGCTGCCACCTGACAATCCTCGGCAAATGACGACCCATTGACCAGCGCGCATGCTAGATGGGAGGACGGGGGAAAGCAACTCGCTGAACCCAGTTATGAGGAGGATAGACAACGAAAGCCTCCATACTGGCTAAGCTACAAACATCTCTGGCATTTGGTCGGCCAAGACCGTCATGCCGCGATTGATGATTTCGTCCAGCGTCTCCCGGTTGTGGGCCCACAAGTTCTGTCTCTGCTTTGCAAAGGCTGCCGATGGCACCCGCCAGCCGTTCCTCAACATCTTCGCCACCTCCGACTGCAGATAAACATTCTTACGGCTCGGATACTCCTCGCTGACCAACTGCTGTATCGCGGGCTGACTCATGCGCGTGAAATCAAAATGGCTGTATTTCCGAAATAACCGGATTGCCTCCATGTCCGAAATTGAGTTTGGGCGGACGACCGAGACACCGTCGAGGAAGGTGTATCGCTTCTGGACCGCCCGAGTGACCATCACGGGGACGTCGACCTCGAGTGCTCGCTGGAACGGTAGGTTGGTAAGTCAATCGGGGTGATTCCGTCTCGCGAGACTTACGTAGGTGCCTCCACTGACTTGTCGAGCGTAGTCTGTCGCAGATGAGAACCAGGTCGTCGCGCAAGAAGGAACTGCTCACAAGGGGCATCGGGCCACCAGGCTGTCAACATGACATCGCTGTACGCCATGACTTTGTAGAAGTCATCTTGCGACTCGCCAACGATGATCTGCACCACGTTCTTTAGGTTTCCCAGTGCGAATCGCTCCCCCGGGTGCTGGTCACCGATCAGGACCAGCTTGAAAGTCGTCGGGTCCAACTCGTCTTTGGGCCTCCACTCTTTCTCATTGTTGTCCCAGTGATACCCCCAAAGATCCGGGTCGGCTATGTCTGTATGAGCGACACACTCCACCAACTGCCCACCTTCAATGTTCTTCTCCAGATCATCGAGAAGGGATCTGTAATCTCGTCGGGACTCCGAGATCTGCCCTACCACCACCGCTCGACATAGCATGGTATGCTCGTGACGGGGTATCTCGTGTACGCCCTCGGCAACGTACACTTGGTCGATCACGTCGATGACTGGGTGCACAATGCCAACTCGGACGTGTTCGTAGCCGAAACCAGCGAACCCGGGCTCTCTAGAAAGCTCGTCAAGGTGGGTGAGAAGGCTCTGACGGACCCTACACACTTGTCAGCTACAGACCACCACCGGTGGTGATGTGGTGGGCGACCCTACTGTGAACCGAGCACCAGGTATTCCTGAAGAATCAGTGTTTCCAGCCCTCTTTTTTCTGGGCTTACCAAAGCTCCGTTACGAGCCCAACGCATCATCCTTGTTTCTATATTCTCCGACGGCACGTGATATATCGGTACGACCTTGAATTTCTCACCCGGCGCACGAGCTTCCCATGCCCGCCACAGCTCCTCTTCCCAGTGCGGAACACTGCTAATGGGTGAGCCTCTCTCGCTCCGCCTTTTGTCCGTGGACCAGCCGCAAAATACCGGCTCACTCTGTGTTCTCGGTGGTCAATACGACGACATCCGGTAACCGCCCGTTCACGTCTCGGTCGTTGAGTACTTTGATGAGATCCCCTTTCCGTGCCAGAGCTACCATGCACCGTCAGCTTTGGCCTACCTCCGCGAGTCGTGGCACGCACGCCCTTCCCAGACACCGGCCTCCACCGCCGACTCCAGCAGCCCGTACGACACGCACGTCTCGCCCGGTGCCGTCCAGTCGCATTCGGCAGTGACCGTCACCAGGTACCCCATCTTGCGTAGCGTCGATCCCAGCCATATCCACACGTCGTTATGCCAGGGAGGCTGATTTGCCACCACCACATGATGGGCCGAGCGGTTCAGAGTGCTGTATGAGAAAGTAGGCGTCTCCAAGTCGCTGCATGATCCATTTGGGGTATCGACCATGAGTCGTTTCGTTGTGCACAACGCAGTGTCAGTACATTTGACCTCGTACAGCACGCTAGCTGAAACAAACGTACCAGCCAGAACACCACGGCAGCCCACATGATGCAAGAGCGGAGGGAGAGGGTTGACCGTAGGAGGAGTGTCATGGTGGGTGCTGACTCGGACTGTGCGAGGACTCGCCTGCGGTACGAGAGACTCTCAGCACCTTCCTGGAGATATCGATAATCTGTCGAGCGAAGCACAGAACCTCCATTCAGATCAGAAACATTGGTAAAGCGGCTTCTGGCACGACTTTGACACATGTGGAGGAAAGGGTAACAAGGCGGTGCTGACTCGTCCCTCAACTTCCCTAACTGAGCCGCTCTTTCTCCAGAGAGGGCTCGAGGGATTATGACGAAGGTCCAGCATTAGCTCTCTTCATTTAAGTCTCATCATCACACTTGCCGCTCGACTGTGTTCACAGCCAGGAAGGGGGCCCAGCAACCCGCACAACTTGCGACTGGCCAATCCGCCCAGGTTTTCTTTCCGGAAACTCGCCCACCCACCAGGCCTGGGGTGCATCTCCGTGAAACCAAAGAAAACGCCCAGAACCGCACACATAGTACCTCTTAGCACCGAGATCGATCGGGTCCGATGAGTTTGCTGCATAGCCACTGATCACCATCGGCAATGTTTACATGCGGAACTGGAAATGACGACATGCCGGGTTATCAAGTGCCGACGAGGCGTGGACGACTTTCCCACCGTGTGCCCGGCGAACACCGCAATAGAACGACCGCTTCTGGTGGATAAACGACACCAACGCCTGGGCCAATCCTAACGGAGGCCAGGCCTCAAGCTAGCAGTTCAGACCACCGCATTGCGGCGTTGTTACTTCAAGTCGGACAGCCCGCGCGTTTCACACGGCGCGCGGCGTCATGCAGCCCCTCTCATTCCCAGTTCTTTATCGCGTCGCAACATGAGAACCGGGGAAGTCGGATTATTTGAGGATGTAACTCTCGGAACATCAGTCAGGCACCCGCATCGTGTCGCACGCAACACCGCCTGTGCCGCGCAAACGAGGAGCGATAGCGATGAGCCGCAAGGTGCTCTCGAAACTCCGGGGCCTGAGCGGCGTCCAGGATGCAGGGAGGCTCCTTTCGGAGGCTGTTTCATCAGCGTTGAATCAATAATTCATAAGCGTTGAATCTATAGGCAGCGCGTTGCGCTTTCCTAGGCCAAATACAGGGGCATGGTGTTGTGGTGGTCGTTTTTGGCCTCTCGCGAGGAGGCGTTCATTGGTCCAAAACAAGTTGCAGGAGAGAAGGCATCCATGTCTTTGGGATACAAGCAGTTCCGGGGCGAAGTGGTGTGTTCATATGAGGAGCAAACACCTCACTTCGGAGGAACACGAGTTGTACATGTAATGTCCATTCAACGGCTCCCTCGCGTCTCTCACTGGCACATCCTTTGCCTGCCAATCACCTCTCTCACGGAAACGACGCTCGACACCATGGTCGAGTCCGCGTGTCCCATAGAGATGAGCATGTCGTCGTCGAGGAAAAAATGATCTGGCAGGTAGGTGACGGGGAGGACCACGGGCTGCAGCGAAGTATCCTTGTCGCTCGCCTCGATCGGTGTCAGGGTGAGGACGTAGGTCGTCTCATGGACGTCATCCTGTCCATCTGGAGACCAGTAAGTCACGATCACGATCGAGAATATGTCAACTGACTGATTGAAAACTGCGGCCCAACGCTAATCAGGTTGTATGGCGAAGAAACGTTGTAGGTTGCGACGAACCTTTGGGGGTTAGCCAGGGTGAACGTCGATTTCCGATGTACGGAGACCCAGAGAGCTCACTCACTTTGCGTAGGTCGGTCGACTCTGTATGTGACTGACTATGTGATTGAGGGCTACAAAGACCGTATTGTGCTTGTCGGCGACGCAGCCGCGATCGCACAGGGTCAGGCGGTAAAGCGGTGTAGCCTGGTGGAACGTGTCTCCTCCCCAGGCGGGGTGGTTGTCGTGCACACAGCTCGATGCTTCTGGGAAAGTTGGCTGGGTGTTCTCGTACAACACCTTGCGGAGCTGAACAGAAACCGGTTCGAGGGAGAGGTCGGGAACGAGAGTGTAGTGGATATGGGGATATACACTGTGAGGGGAAGGCTGGAAGCCGGGGTAGAACGCCATCCACTGGTTCACCATCAGCTTCGTTCTCACCTTGGCCGCCAAGACGATCACAGGCTCACGTTCTTCTCCCTGGAGAGGGCATCCTCAGCAAGACAATGATAAGAGCGACAGTCACTCACAGTCCGCGCTGATTGTTGGTGCGCCGGAGTTCGTGATCGTTGCCTTGACCAGGCGGGCCTCTGCGCATGAACGGCAACACACCTTGCACCGGGTGGATAGCGTCTTCGAGATCCGGGAACAGAGAACGCACGTCTCTCACGAATCCAATTCCTCGGCAGAGGTCAGGGTGATCAGAGTTCCGGCCATAGGTCAAGGCCGGTGTCCCGGCGTCCTGGAATATTAACCCTCAAGCGTCGTGACGGCAGCTCACCGTCCAGAATAGACGAGGATCCTCGGCTCCGTACGTCGCAACCCATTCTCCTGTCCACAAACAGCCCTCTTTTGGTGCCATGGGGAGATCTAGAGTTTGTGCGGGCGTGACTGTCACGAGCTCCCCATAGGAAGTCATATTCAGCCCCATCCTACCTTCGTCAACTTTCTCCTTTGACCCATGCCAAGTGTATTCACGCCACGAGAACCTGCTCTCGTGATTCGTATCCAGACAGTCTCATGAACTCCCTCCGCCTGGTTGGCCCCCTCGCCACACCTAGAAAACCCCACTTGCTGCCGTGGGGTAGCTTTAGGACGGCAAGATTGAAGGTCGTGCCTTCGTTGAAGTCTCTCACGGGCTCCCCCGTCTTGATGTCAATAATTTTGCTATCATCAAGCTCGATATACGAGGCCGGACTGCCGAGCACGGCGAATCCGTTCAAGTTATCATCGTCCTTGGTGAACGCTAGACCTTTCTGGTGAGGTAGTTCCGCCGTGAGGACCGTCGCAATGTTGACTGGGGTCGGCTTGACCAAGATCGAAGGGGAGTAGAGGCCAGTAGAGAACATTGGAGGGTATTCAGTTGCGTGCCAGATGAATACGAAGGTGACCACCATGACGATGATAATCGAGAGCGCGTAAAAGGAGTGGGTGTAGCGCATGGCGTTTGCAGGAAACGAGACAATACGAACGGCCGGGCAGGTGACAGATAAGGTGTTGGGTCTGTGCCCGCCAGCCGGTTGGAAGGTCGAGCCCTGGGTAGGTGAAGGGACACAGTGGTAGAGTGAAGGAGGGACTGTAAAAACCACACCACAGTAAAGTAGCATTTTTGCATGTTCGCAGACAGGGGACGGAAAACAAACACCCTGGGGTCTGTGGCATGGAGTGGCTGGGTAGGAAATCGGCACAGGGCGCGAGTCCCGCCATTATTCCAAGTTCACATGCCGTAAAATACACACCTTGAGCTTCATCATCGTGACTGGATTGCGTACAACAGTGAGAAAGTTGTCACACGCGATCGAGTATCGGAAGTTGGGGGTACGCGGCAGGGAATACACTATGCCGCGAGTTCTGACTAAGCTACGATACCGTGGACCGTTATCTTTCGCATAAGGCGTCACTCCTTATGCCTTGATAGAGTTGTCATTATGGTTCTCTCTAGTTGGGAGCTGGACAACAGTGGAGTTCCACTGCCGTCAGTATACTTTCAGTGTCAGCCCATGGCGCATTATCTTTGACGTAGCTGGAGGGCTCACCGTCGGGCTAGATGTGTATCAAGCAAGGTCTTGCATCTGGTCAGTCTGGCCGTCGGGTCTGGCCGTCGGGACTGACCAGATGCAAGCTGCGCCTGAAAGTCTTACTGTCTCGCGGCCTCAAGCGGAGAAGGACGATCATGCCGCACATGCCAGGTCGTCCGCCCGGCGCACGTGTGACTGGCCGTATCAACAATACATGCGGCGACACCCTAGCTCTTTCAGCACATGCCGGACCATCATTGGGGCTCGTATAAAGCAGAGGTCTAGAATGCGGAGAGGCCAAGCGGAAGCCCATCATGTAGAGCCGCGCTGTGCAAGCTTGCCGGGTGGGCGGGTGCATGTGGTGCCCCAGTTTGCGGACCCGATGATGAACAGCGTTTCAACGGGTTGTGAGCCGAAAAGGCGAGTGCAGGTTCCCGGTACTGGGAACTCCAGCGAAGCAGTCTCCGAGTTTAAGTTTTGAATCTGCACTGTCGGAGACAGCCGGGTGCGGTGTAAAGGATTTCATGGATGGTACGAAGCAAAACTTACAGTTCATTGTAAGGGGGAGATAAGCGTGGAAGCGCGCGTAGGACCTGGTTGACCACCCGCCAGAGTTCTCACGATTGTAAGTTTTGTTTGGTTATTTAGCACTCCTGGATAAGCATCAGATTGGTCTCATCCCTGCGGCTCCATGGTGTTGAACAACGAAAAGGCCTCATAAAGAGGGCGACTAAGACCGAGATACTACGGGACGAGCAGGACAGAGAGCACGAGGACTGCATGGGACCGGTGCTCTGCGGAGACGGTTGCCTTCGATGGTAGGAGCGGTGCATAGCTTCCGCTGTTGATGCATCGCCTGCGATTGCAATCTTGCGGATGTGCTGTTTCGGAGAACATGGTTGACAAAATAGGGAAAAAGGCAGATCCCGCGCTGTCAGATCGTAGGGCATGCGTACAGTAGACCGCGGAAGGTCCTCGGGGACCGAGTCTGTGGGTGGCCGCGCTCAACGGGAAGGTTCAGCGACAGGCCATCCAGTCGACTGGAGTCAGAGTTCCCTCTTTGTGATCGACAGAGTAGCCCTTTCAGATGCTACTCGAGTCCAGTCCAGCCATTCATCCGCACAGGCCATAGATAACGCGACTACATATCTTCGACCCGCGTTGCCCTCTACCCCGTTGCTGCTATCGTCGTTTGGCGCTCGACTCCTCTCCGTCCAGGTTCGTCTCGACGTTAAGGCAGCGAAAGCTCGGTCCGCGTGAGAGAAAATCGCTGCTCTCGAGTTCTGATTGTTACAAACAATGCTGCTGCGGAAGACGGCTTCGACCAGGCTGCTAGTCACGGTGGTACTCGGATGCGGTGTGATCATTGCGGACCTCTGGTCGAACCGGCGAGGTTTAGGAATATATGTGAGCGCAATGGGAGACATTGAACTTATTGGGACCTCAAGGCGTTGGTACAGGACCTGGCCTATGCCTTGCTGACGCCCAACCAGGGCTTGTCATTGCCCACATTCCACTGCAGCCGACCACAGGACCTGGCCTTCATCCCTTTACATGAGGACATGCCCGAGACGACATGGATCACGGGTGTAGCGGGATTCAGTGCGTGTCAAAACTCAACAACCTTGACCGGCCAAACCTTCAGCTGACTGACCGTTTCCTCCTCAAAACAAAACGACTTGTGCCGCTCGAATCGGCCCGATACCGTTCACCGAATCCACGTCCGCCCATATGATACCCAGATTACTTCCACAACATTTACTCTGTCTCCGGATGTTATGTTGCCGTGACCTCTCGTCCAGAGACCTTCCCAAAGGAAGGCGCCGGATATATTCTCTCGGCGGAACCCGGGCCGGACGATGAGACATGGAACCATCCTGTTGCCGGACCGGATCTATGGACAATGGTGAGCCCCCAAGAGGCGAGGCATCTCCTAGGAAGTGTGGCCGTTAGAAAGCGGGGGCTAGGCGTGAGTCTATGCCATTTTGCGCCTCACGTAAATTTCGTGTTTGGGAACAGATGGCAGGGCACGGCGCCGCTTTGACGGTACTGCAAGGCGGTCCCGTGCTGTTGCAATGCCTCGAGTCACGCAAGGCGGAAGCACCTGTTAGGGATCTGCTGAACGGACATATGTACTTCAGTGACATGACTGGTCTGGATCATTACTACCACTGTGGGTTTGTTATTCCTCGTTCGAGCCGGAACTCATCGTTCATCAGTCGGTGTGCTCTCCTCCCCCTGTGGTCGGTCCTCATATGGCTGACACCCGCCCCTCCTCTATTGTCACATAGTGGGTAAGTCAACGCCAACCTGTTCCGATCTACTGCTAAATTACGCTCACGACCTTGCAGGAGAGCTGTTCCTCGCAGCATGGCGCCTTGTCAGCTCGACAGGGGAGCACGAGTTGCCCACGAGACTCATGTACCGCGCGGCACCCGAAGCCCGGGTACGTCATATTGATTGTGACCTTTGCTGAACTTAGCTGACCCCTGCAGGGAGATAGACCAGGTAGGCAGAACGGTCCTCAGGCCAACGCGAATAGCCCTTCTAACGTCCTGCCGTAAGGTCAGACGCACTGGTTCCAGCAGTCGGTGATGCCCAATACGGCTATTGAAGAGAACACCATTCTCGAAGACAGGGCCAAAAGCGGCTTAACCTTCGTGTATGACCGAATCACCATCAGCGACGTAAGTTGAGTTATCGTGTCTGGTCGGTCGTGATTTTGTGCGAATTGACAGCTGACCCTTGCCGTGCTCCTGTTCCTATCGATGCCCGTTGACCTAATCCCACGATCCACCTTCGTGTTGTACGCTCTCCTCTTATTCTGTGATGGGCGTTGCAGCTCTGGGCAGCCCATCGGTTCGGCAACAACAGCAACTCCTGGAACAAGGCCGCGGCGGACCTGCCATTGTTGGCAGTGGACAAACAATGGATCAAGCCCCTACGCGACGGCCTCAGGAACTTCATGCTCGCCGAGGGGTGCTCAATCGAGAGGACGAGGCATAATGTGCCAGTTGTGACGTATGTCAACCGGTGAGCAGCAATTCGACCGCAGCTCACCATCATATCGACCATGCCCGCGATTACTTCGTCTGATCATTCTTCCGCTTACTGAACTCGACGTAGATAGCTCACGAACCGACGGCTTGCGGCCCGTGACCATGAGGAGCTCATCGGGGCCTTAAGCGTGTTGCAAAATCAGAGTCTAATTGAGTTCCACGACGCAGTGATGGAGACGATGTCGCGAAGCCAACAGATGGGTTCATCACTTCCTCTCTGCCTCTGCCTTGGGCGTCCCGTCATTTGCTGACTCGCTCTAGTTTTGTATGGCGTTGCGGACTGATGTGAGAAACCAAACCAGATTGACATTTCCCTGTTGAAATGCTGATGTCTGGCAGATCCTGATAGGGGTACCCGGCAACGGTCTCACTCATCAGTTATGGATGAAGCCCGGTAGCGGTGTCGTTGAAGTGAGTCAGGGTGTTTCGCATCCAGATCCCCCATCACTCATTCACTGTACGGTTTCACTGCGTCAAGAAAAAGCCGCCAATGGTTTGGTTTGCCGATGATTTGACCCAGATCATGGACGTCGGGGGGTTCTCCCGCGACTACAGTCTTCTTGCTGACCTCGCGGGACACGAGTACTTTGCCATCCATCGAGACGCCATCTTGCCTCGTACTGAGTGGGTCCGGCCTGACGGGTGGGTTTTGCAAGAGACCCAGGGATTTCATGGGCCAGCTATCGGCGTGAGTGGGGGCTCACACTTAGGCATACCTGCCAGTTGATTTCTGGTTTCTCATGCAGCTCTGGAAAGAGCTGGCTTGCGGGGCTGCAATGCGTCGGTGGTCGAAATCGCTAAAAGAAACCTGGCAGGCCGACGCTCCCTTCGTTTCCAACTTGGTCAGAGAAATGGCCAGGGGCAGGCAAAACGTCCACGAGCCATCGCCGAGTCTCTCCGGACGTGGATTCACCAACGATGACGGAGATGAGTGGGCTCAGATGGCAATCTTAGTGGATAGTCTGGGTTTGGGGCGATGAGAGATGGAGAGAATCGCGAATGGCTAATGACGGGTGGTGCCGTGATGAAATGGATCAGATCATTTTTTGCGCGATGTTGATGTCGTCAATGAATTTCACGTTGCTTGCTGAACAGCAAGGTCGAGAACTTTAGCCCGACACAGGTTCGGAGGCGATTTTGCATACAGTAGTTCGTGATTGAGGAGACTGAGCCGGCTTGCAATCCCGGGGCACGTAGAGTTTTGCTCGAGTCTTGCCTTATGCTCAACGCATTGAGCACTCCGCCAACAACGTCAATCCAGGACCATAGGCACGAATTTGCTGGCGTCACGCATCGCGGAGAAAATATATCAGACCAGGTATCCCGGACTATTGGCGGTTTTGATGCCATGCCCACTCCCACCCTTCAGGTATGGAGTGTCCCCAACTGATCCACCGGCCAATGCCTCCGTTCCAGTCGATGACTCTTCTCATCGCAATGATGCTCACTGCAATCTCAGCGCCACCCCTGCTTCCCCAATATCGCTCGACGATTCTGACGCCGCTGACGCCGCGCCACTCACTTGTGCTGCCGTGAGTGCCCAAGAACCCAGTGGCTCTGGAGAGGATGACTTTGTCAAGCAAAGTAGGAAGCCTCACATCATGTCAGCATTATCCGCTCGCTTTAAGTGTGGGGCGGCTATCGGCCGGGGCTGGGGCCGACCGTGTTGACGTTCCGCTCACCAGTGACCAAACTTGTCCCCAGTCTCCATGGCGTCATGGTCTACGAAGTGCCCGCCGTACGACAAGAGCGGGGCCCTGGTGCTCGAGCAGCGATGTCAGCAGACTGATCGGTTGGGACAATAAGCGCGAACAGCGTGCGACTCACCTCCAGTTTGGATCAGGCTCGTCGGTGGTGAAGATGATGTGCTCCAGGTGAATCCCAAGAACCGCTTCGATCTCACGTAGGGCCTCCCATGCCCCATGAGCGTAGTGTTCTGCTGTTGTCGTCGTGAGCCACTCGGGGGGAAAGTCTTGATCGTGGTGAATCGCCGTCAGCTCTCAAGTGGTCATTACAACCAGGATGGGGGTATTGCTGGCTCTTGCGAGACTCACCGCCTCGGCGAATGTGCACGGCGAAGAAAGGCGGCAAGGTCTGATGTGGTTGGAGGCCAATGGCATTGCGGAGGTAACGGTCTGCGAGACCAACCAATGCGGGCTGGAACCTCAAGTACTTGCCTGCGATTGCCCAAGCCCCAGTGCCTAGGCGCCATTCGGTGTGAAAGTCCCACCACTGCGGCTGCTCAGAGTACCAAAAGAGATCATCGATGCAAAACAGCTCAGGGTCCGGAAGCAACGATGGCCGAGGGATATTGAGCTGGTCCAGCGCTTCGAAACTCTCCTGCGGGACACCATTTGCGTCCCTCGCGAATCTAGACAATTTGAGAAGGTCCGAGCCGCTCTCGGTCCAGTAGCCCTCCGCGTACAAGCTCCGTGGAAGAGGCAACCATTGAACGTCTGTCAAATTGCATTCTATTCAGCTTCGCATGGGGCAAGCGCCTTTGGCGGGGACCGGCAGGTTGTAAGGGTGGGTCCTTACCGTCGAATCCGGAGAGAAAGGCAGTGCTGCCATGGTTGAGGGACCAGCTCCAGCATGCTAGCGTCTCCGTCCCGGCCGGCTCCGCGACGATCAGATCTCCCGGTGCCAGCGGCCTCCCCAGCTTGTCCATTTGCTCAAACTCGCCGTCAAAACTGACCACCTTCAGGTGGTCCTGTTCCAGGGCGTGTTGCCGCAGCTCGTGGATTTCAACAATGGGCATTCCGTCGAGGACCATGGACACCCTGCTGAGATCAAACACGTCCGAGACGGGGAGCTTGTGGGCCGGTCCTCCTATCTGTTGCGCATAACCAACAAAAGCAGGAGGATTGGGATACGATTCGATTCGCGGGCGAGATAGATCGCTTCGGAAGGTTCAGCGCAGTGTTTCCACCATATAAACGATGGAGGCATTTGACCAACCGTTGACCATCGACATGAACTGGTTGGTGAGCCTACGCAAGTCAGCATAAGCGAGACCGCAACTCGTCTGCTCGTTCTAACTCTACTTGACTCACCCCCCGGAGCCCGCCGACATCAAATACCGTCTGTCGTTTCGGAGATTCTCCCTCAACCTCGCCTTCGCGCCTTGCCCCTTGAGTGCTCCCCAGCTCACTCTCCTCGTTTCTCCCCGGATGCTCTTAATGCTCTTATTCACCTCCGCCAACCATCCCCAGAATGCTCCGGGCTCCCCGATTGGGAGGCTCCCCCGTACTTCGTGGGGCTCACCGATCATCCATGTCGGACGATTTAGATCCCTGAGGCTAGATATAACGAAAGCGACCCCTACAAGCCCACCAAGGAGGAATCGGAGTATGATGCGACGCAGGGCGATTGTTATGGACTTGTTTATTGTCAGACGAATTCACAGAGAACACCTATTGGGTGGTTCCACCTCAGCATGGACAAACTAAGTGAATCATCCCACATCTTTCAATCACGTGTATTCCGCGGCCGGTATTATCGCGGGTTCCTGGAGGTAACTAACCGAATGAATGTGGACCGCAGGGCCGTGTGACAGGCTTGCAGATGGCATGATGGACAAAAGCAATCGCGTATCAGTCTTTGGGGCCTAAGCACAGCCCGACTGGGGCAATTAGATCTCCGCTTGGGTAGGCGTACGCTAAGTACTCACGCCGCCACATCGGGAGACTTGATAGTACATATCTCATCTCCCACGGCCCATAGATTTCTCACCAAAGTGCCTCTCTGGCTTCCTATGGACCGCACAAGAAATGCCCAGCGAGGTGTGGATGTTCGCCTCCACCAAACCACTTGTAGGCCTGTTCTCAAGTGCACAGCCTTGGTCAGATGTACGAGGCCGTGACAGAGGGAAGTGCGGCAAGGATGCGTCGCAAATCCATGGCACACTGTTCCGCCGCGGGGCTGTGGGGTCGGAATAGCTTGAACCGGCATTTTTCCACGCGATCCAATATTTTTCAGAACGTATGCTCTTCGCACGCCACGACATTGGGAAAAGAGTTTGAAAGATTAACTGTTGCATTTGTTGTCCATCTTATACAGTAAGAGTCGATCGCAGTGCAGTATACTGCAAGAACACAAATACAGTTTTGTACTCCGACGCAACCTGTGGCTGGCGTCCGACGGCCGGCGGACGGGAACGGAAGACCCGCACCCTCATCCACACTCTGGAAGCTGCACACTTACATTCAAATGTAATCATGATATCAGAGGCCCGAGGTCAGTCTTCGCTTCGCCCAGCTCTTCATTTAAAGGCCTGGAGACCACTCCTCCGACCTATTCGCCCTTTGCAATGGTAGTCCAGATGCTGCTGTCACACATGTGTTGGGCGCGACTCCCGAGACGCGCCTTCTCTCCATCAACCATTCTACTGGCTTTCCTCAGCGCTGGACTTGCAATTCGCCAGCTACTCGTATTAGTCGGCGGCGACGAGCACGTTTCTGCGTCTCCGGACACTGCGATTTTTACGGCCAATAGACTCGGAAGCTGGCTCACCTATACCAGCCCTCGTCGCCCCCGAAGAAGGGTAATGGTGGCATCGTCTTTCGGGGCTCACGACGATGGTGCGTAGCGGGAATCGAAGCATTCCGAAAGTTCTCACACTCTACACAGTTTACATGTCGGCCCTCATCACACTCGAGCGTCTTCTGCCCAAAGGTCAAGTCAAGCGTTTCGGACCGGATCTTCGGTGGGGTCTTTTCGAGCAGGTTCTCCGGCCCCTGGGGTTGTACAATCAGACTATCGTGCCCATGGCCATGGACCAGGCCACCGAAGTCAACGGCGAGTGGCCAGATGGGCACGGGGCCCAATTGGTGATTCTGGGCACCTGTGAAATCGAGTGAGCCTTGACGAATACTCTTGGACGAATCTGACTGCTTAGCATGAGAGCATACAGCGATGCATTATTTGAAGCTTGGTTGAACCGACCGGCCAATGACAAATTCGACCTGGTCTGCAGTGAGCACTTCGCTCTCAATTTGAACCACCGACTGAAGTATCGCACGCAGTCGTCCACAATAATCTCGATTGGAGTTGGGTTGAACAGTACAGTTCCGATTGGGCTCGCGTGGGAGCACTGGGCTTGATGCCGATCTCCGAGCAGTGAGTAGGTCGTCCGCTGGGGCCTTTCGCAACGCTGAAACGAGGGCCGAGCAGTGTGGCTCGTACGGACTTGGAGAGCCTGGTGGAAATGGCGGATAGGTCCGCCTACCATCATGTCGGTTTGCAGCACATCCCCATTCGACCGCACATTCCCATCCTTCCGATCGAGCGCCTACTATCCTTCAATTCGCATGGGACCCATCCGGGAAATTACGTTATCAGCCCAGCACGAGACGGTATGGGTGAATTCCGAGCCATGGAGGGCGTCAAGGGGGAGATGTGGACTTGGGGCAGGAGGGATGGGTCACACTTAAGGGATGTGTTGATCCAGGGTGAATAGCGAGAATACATTGCGGGACAGAAGAGCTGATATCATGGACCAGGGAACTTTGAGGAAGGGCGCCGAGACTACCAAGGGTTCTTCGAGGATCTGCTGGCGGAGATACAGTGCTAGTCTTGGTGGCTGCGCAGGACTGAGGACAGATGGTGCTGACACGTCTGCAGCTGATCCCGCACTCTGGGGCTATGATTCCGGACCAATCTTCAAACACGTCAATAACGACGCCTTTCGAGTTCATTTGGCGGGGGGTGGTGGAGATCCGGCTTTCGTACCTCCCGAGCTTGCAAACGCAGTCACAATACACCGAGATCTCAGTTACCCAGATTTCTTCTCTCTTGCTGGCAGCGTTGACGGCAGGTCTCTTTCTTTGGCCGTAGGATCCGGCTGAACTGTCTGCAGTCATTGTGCCAGCGTTTAGTAGCTCGGGCAACTGTAAGCAAAACCACTCCGCCCCACTCCATACTCTCACGCACTTGCAGATCACAGCGCTCAAGCGTCTTCAACGGTTGCCATGGCTATGCAATGCGAGGCACGTCGGTCCTTCCGGCGATTTTCAAATGCTCACGTATGCTTTCTAGACCCCCCTTTTGGCGAGCGACCGAATGATGGCTGCATACACATACCTCACTCCGCAAGTGACTATCATCCGACCGCAGAGCATGCGTGAGGCCGCAGCACTGGCCGCCTTCCGAAGAGGATCATATCGCCCGCCCGCTCGCGGTTTCGATCACGCGCACGAAAGGTTCCATGGCTCGACTGGGGCCGGCAACGTTGCAGAACACTTTCTCGTCGAGGCAGAAGCCAAAGCGATGCTCGCGAGGGGGTTCGTCCGTCCCGAAGGCAATTGGAGGAGCTTCAAGAAAGCTGTGAACGGCGCAAATGAGGAAGTGATGGTGAACTGGTTGTCGGGGTGACCTATCGCAGTACGGGGGTTAGGGGGTGCATAGCGTGTCTGTCTGATCTACGGAGTTCTACGGTGGTATGAAAGCCTTATAGCTCAAAGCTGCGGACCCTCGCCTGCAACAGACAAAGGCTCAACCGTTTGAGCATCAGGTTGTATGTCCCGCGCGTCATTACCCGTTTCCAAGAGGCAAAGACCTTGGTGGTGCTACCGTTCATCATGCCGCCGAGGGAGAAGACAATGGGGTGGAATGGGAGATTGCTGGTTGGACGGTGGCGGACCTTGTGATCGGCGACAGAGTCGAGGGGGTGCATAGCGTGTCTGTCTGATCTACGGAGTTCTACGGTGGTATGAAAGCCTTATAGCTCAAAGCTGCGGACCCTCGCCTGCAAAAGGCAAAGGCTCAACCGTTTGAGCATCAGGTTGTATGTCCCGCGGGTCATCACTCGTTTCCAAGAGGCAAAGACCTTGGTGGTGCTGCCGTTCATCATGCCGCCCAGGGAGAAGACGATGGGGTGGAATGGGAGGTTGCTTGTCGGGCGGTGGCGGACCTTGTGGTCAGCAACAGAGTCGAGGTACTTGTTGGCCAGCCGGGATGGGTCGGTGTCCTGATTCGGGAGCTTTGTGGCACGGGCCTCCTTGTTTGCCAGAGAAACAACTGTGAGATCGTACTCGGCATTGGCTAGCCCTGTGGCCTGAGACCCGAGCAGAGAGAATACCTGGATGTCGTTGCGTCTGCTGGTCTGGTGGCCGAGGGGTTCAAGTCGGACTCGGGTACCAGGGGTCGAGGCAAGGGCCTGTCCCATGATGTGCTTGGCTCCTTCATGTCGGGCTACCCTCCTGAATCTCCTCTGGAGGCAGACCTCGGGGTGACCGAAGAAGTTTGTTTCCCCGCAGTTGGTACAGTGGGCCTCTCGCTCGCTGGCCAGAGTACGTAGCTGGAGGGCTGCTGCGACCTCAAAATCGGTGAGGCGGAGGGAGGGCTGGAATGGTATCGTGGTTAGCCATACCCTACCTAGCTTGGACGATGCCTCGACAACCGCCTTGGCCTGTTCAGGGGTCAGCGAGCCAAGCAGCGCCTCCTTGTTCCCGGTAAAGATCTCCTGGCAGCGTTGGTGTTGGGTGGTAAGTTGGGTGCTGGCAGGGAGGGTTCCGGGGGTGAGGATGCGTGCTAGAGTGGTGTCGGCGGCCTCTGACGCTGCAGCATGGGCGTGGGGTGCCACCGTCTTGTAGGACAGGATGCCTATGCCACCCATCTTGATTGGAAGGGAGATGACTGCGGCATCCAGTTGGTCCGTGGGGCGTGGGAGGCCTCGGATCCTGGCCACTGCTTCTCTCAGGGTAGTGTCGAGCTTGTCCCATAGGTGAACGAGGTCGTCTGACTTGAGGGACCGCTGCAGGTGCCGCAGGTTCTGCTGCACACAGACCCTCAGGACTAGGAGGGCGTGCTGATGCGGCAGGTTGATGAGCTTGGCGACGGTTGCAGCCTCGTGGTCGATCTTCTCCCGCAGGAACTGTTCTCTGGCGGCACGTGCTCCCACACAGGTCCCTAGCATCCTCAGGCCGTTGGTGCGGATGTCCTCGATGGCAAGCGACTTGCACTTGGCGGGATTGAGTCGGATGGATGGCTGCCGCTCGTCAAAGAAGGCCAGCGTCTGCTCCAGTGCCGAATTGTCCGGGCTGAGGATGTAGATGTCGTCAAGGTAGGCCAGGATGAGTCGGTCTGGGCCGAGAGCTGAGGCCAGGTCTCTGAGCAGTGAGCGTATCCCAAGTGAGAACATGAGCGGTCCCATCGGGTCTCCCTGTCTGACACCTTGCGCCGAGCTGATGATGTGTCTCCCCTCGGGTGAGCCGAGCACAAGGCTGGAAGTGCAGCCGTACGCCCATCTCCCAGCCCGATACAGGATGGGAGCATACTGGCGGAGTCCCTCGGCGATGTCCCTCCTGTCGACGGTGTTGAATGCGTTGCTGAAGTCGAGCGAGGTGAGGTGGGTGTACGGTCGGTCCAGGTTGCCCTCCAGAGCTCGCTCGACTGCCCTTACTACCGGCTCCACTCCACCCTTGCTCCCAACACCAAACTGGTACGGCAGCAGAAAGTCGCGTCGGTTGGAGTGCCGGACGATGGCTTTGGTTACCAGCCTGTAGATCATGTCTCCAACGGCGATGGGGCGGAGGCCACCGTCCGGCTTGCGCAGTGGTGTGAGCCTGCTAGCACAGAGCATCGCCTGTCCGGGAGCTGTGCCGGCCATGATGAGACCTGTGAGCGTGTGGATAGCCTTGAGGAAAGCGGGCACCCGTAGTGCAGTGGCCAGCAGGTGGTGTGTCCATCCCGATAGGCCCGGCGAGGTGTCTGGCTTGAACGTCTTGAAGGCGGCCATGATCTCCTCCTCGGACGGGATGTCGCCCGAGCTTGGGCCATCGGTAGGGCCAAAGGGGTCTTCTGCTCCTGCCGGGTGCTTGTCTCTCAGCGTGGCCACCACCTCATTGTCCACGGTGGCCACTGCAGCCGTCCCAGCAAGCCGCCTGGATGCACTGCCCAGTCGTCCCTTCTCCACATCCTTGACAGCTGTCGTAGTCCTGGGTACAGTGCCATCACTCGGCTCGGGCCTCGGCCAATCGACTCGAGGGTACCGATCCAGTCGAGCCTTGAGTCCTTGCTTGAGTCCAGGGGCAAGACCGGCCTTGGGCAAGGCGAGGATGTTGAAGAGGGTGTCGTCACTCGGCTCGGCCAGAAAGGCCTCAGCAAGGCGCTCCACACATCCAGCAAACACCCCAGCTGATGGCCCCGACAGAGGCTTGTGCACCGTAGGCAGGTCCCCTAGGGAGAGGAAGCGGTCGAAGGGAGAGTCAGGTGGCGGGATGGAGGGGGCCGGCGGGGTGGATTGTGGGGGTACAGACACATAGGTGGGTGATGGCCGGGGCAGGGATGAGGTAGGCGGTGTGTGGGTCACACTGCTCCGGGCCAGTCTTGCGGTCGTAGACCTCTGTGTCCGAGGGTGGGATACCTCCCGTTGGCTGGTGTCGGCGGTTCTGCGGCGCTGGTTTGGCGGGCCAAACTCCTCCTCCTCATCTTCCCTCATCCCGTGGTCTGCATCCCAGTCCAGCATCGCCGTGTCTTGGCTTTCCTCGTGAGGTGTGTCGAGCACCCGGGAAGGCTGTGTGTCGGATACATGCGTGGCCCACGAGTGATGGCTTGAAGAGAACACAACGATGTCTGAGATGTCGTCTGAGTCGGGTACAGGCTGGGATGGTGTGCTTGGCACCACGGCGCTTGTCCTCCTCGACTCCTCCCAACCCACACACATCGTTCGCTTCTGGTGATGCGACAGCCCACGAGCATTGGACGATACCACCCCACATGCGCATGCCAGCAGTCCCGTTCCATCCACCTCATCCTCCGTGAACCGTGCACCCTTGTGCTTCTTGCGGATGTGTTCCAGCAGGTCATCGTACTGTCGGCTGCACTTGGCGCATTCTCCTCCTCCCGACCGTCTTCCCGGTTTCAATCCCGCCATGGTTGAGTGTTAAAGATAGGCGGCCGCGGGATATAGGTAGGACCTCACCCGGTGATGATGGACGCAGGTCTTGACTCTGACCGGCTCACCCCCCAATCTGACCCCCTGATCCGCCCACCCAATCTGACCCCCTATTCCAACCGTCGCTGGCGGCGATGATTTGACCCCCCAATCCAACCCCCTGATCCAACCCCCTAATGTGATTTTTGTTTGCGGTGAGGATGTGACCCCCCAATCAAACCCCCAATCCGACCCCCCAATCCGACCCCCTAATCTGACCCCCTATTCCGACCGTGGTTTGCAGCGACGATGTGACCCCGGGGTTAGGGGGTTAGGGGGTTAGGGGGTTAGGGGTTAGGGGTT
>RSCD01000016.1:600000-806186 GCA_003942215.1 Saitozyma podzolica
ACAAGTGGACATCAAAGCGGCTTTCCTCAACGGTGATCTTGCGGAGACCATCTACCTATCTCCACCGGAAGGAAGTGCCATCCCCGCCGACAAGGTCCTGCACCTCCGCAAATCTCTTTACAGTCTGAAGCAATCCCCGCGCTGCTTCAATAAGGCATTTGACAAATGGCTCAAGTCCCAGGGTCTCACTCCATCCAAGGCAGACCCATGTCTTTACTCTCGCCGACAAGGCAACGACTTTCTCATGCTTTCGGTCCATGTTGATGACCAACTGATCGCTTGCAACAACAGCTCTGCCCTGGACGAATTCAAACGCCAACTCAACACTCAATTTGAGTGCTCCAACTCTGGACCCGCCGATTACTTCCTCGGCTTCAACATCTACCGGGACCGTGCGGCCAGAAAGCTCTACACATCTCAGGAACACCACTTCCAGTCCGTCCTCAAGCGCTTCGACTTGCAAGACTGCAACCCGGCATGAACTCCTCTTCCAACCGGCTTCCGACCTGTTCCCGCCACAGACGAGGAACACACACTTGCCAAACATCTGCCATTCCCTCAAGTTGTCAGCTCTCTCCTCTACACATCAACCGTCTCCCGTCCTGATCTTGCCAAAGCCGCTGGCGTCCTTTCTTGTTTTATCAGCAAGTGGAACGAATCCCATTGGAAGGCGGCAAAGCACCTCTTACGCTACATCTGCGGCACGACCGACCTCTGCCTCATGTTTGACGGTGACTGTGGCATGCGAATTCTCCTCGGCTACGCCGATGCCGATTGGGGAGGTGACATGGACACGCGACGTTCCACCACCGGCCATGTATTCAAAGTCTATGGTGGAGTGGTTGCTTGGAAAGTCGCCGACAATCTACTGTTGCTCTATCCACCATTGAGGCCGAATACAGAGGTCATGCACCTATGGTCAGTGTAACACTCACACAGGATGGTCCACAGGCTCGGTCATGAGCCCCAAGCCTGCTTTCCGAGTGCTTTCGCTATGGGGTAGATGGATGTTGCATGCCATACGAGTTTACTGAGCTACAAGACCAGATACCTTCAGGTCCGTAAGACCTGATTCCGCTCGACCAGTCCTTTCCCCGCCTGGCTCACTCCCCTACAGCGAGTCGAGGCTAGTGTGCCGTTCGTCTTTTGTCCCCGTTGGTGTTGTCGTGATGTGACACGTAGTATCCATAGTGCCTTATCAAATACTTGATTGACGACTCACGCTTGCACACCCGAGTTCCCGCTACCTCGACCAACCTTGACTTAGCCATCCGGCGATCCCGAAGTCATTCTGAATAGCCTCAGTCCTGTCTGGTCTTCGCTTAGACCATTGGAGTTCAGCTACTCTAGCAGTCGGATATACGGGTTCCTTGTTGATCGACGTGGCCCCGTGACAGCTGCCTTGACCAACCTTCACTTCGCTATCCTATGATCGGCAAGTCATTCTGAGTAGTCTACGTCTCGTGTGGTCTTCGCTTAGACTATTTGAACTTAGCTGCTCTAGAGGTCGGACATACGGGTTCCCGGTTGACGCAGCTCCGTGACAGCTGCGATTCCGAGTGCAAATCTGAAAAGGTCTGCTAAACCTGTCGATGCTGAGGGGGACACGGTTGTCTTGTGCTGTGTCCGGGAGCCCTGAGGTCTCGCAGAATGTCGGCTGGCTGCCTATCGCTTTCTACAGCAGGGCTATTTGTCGTCTAGAATATCGCCTTCCGGCGGTATGAGGCTCACGGTGCGGCGCCAACGGTAGTTCCCAAGTCTGGCATCAACTGTGCTCGCAGACCGCCTCGAACCACCAGTTCCTATCCCAAGTTACCGTCCTTCCAGTGGAACGAACTCTGGCGAACGATTTGCTCTGCGCTGAGACGGCGCAGCTTTCAACGGAACAGCGGAGCCGCCATGAGATCGGCGGCGCAAAGAGTTCCACGTTGTCTCGTGGATGAATGCCTGCTGCAAAACCAAAACAAATCATCCGCGAAAACCAGGAGAGGACTGCTTTTGGTGCCGAGACGTAGGCAAGATTAGACGGCGAACATGCAGATGATACTCGAGCTCAGAATGATCACGGCGCAAGTCGTCTTCCGCCGATGATGAGAAAGACAGATGTCATGAGGGGCATGAGTTCATCATATCGTGTACGATGGCAGACAACAACAAACAACACCGTTCCAACGACCGCTCTCCTCCATTCTAACGTGGTCGTCTTCCGTTCTTGTCGTGATGCGAGATACGGGATTTTGGACCCTGGTGGCTCCGCGATGCCAACTCGGCCGCATCTGTGAAAAGGTCGCCCTGATCGCGAAGGCTGGGACGCCTGGAGGGGACCTTGAGAGCTGACGGAACGGGTCCGCCCGGGTCATCGAGGGTCGGCTTGGCGCTGATTGGGAGGGCGGACGGGGACGAGACGGTAGTTCGAGAAGATTTTGAGGAGCGGAATGATCCAGAGAGAGGTCTGCCGCGTCAGCCAGTGAAGCGACATGCTCAACTCACGGATCGACCGCGCCCCACACATCTTCGACATTGCCCAGCGAGTAGCGCTGCTCGACGCGATCGGGTCTCATACCGAGCCGATACAATGCGAGTTGGTCGCCGGTCCGGGCGGCTCTGAGCAAGGCAGCATGCTCTCCGGCGTCCATGGTGTCGGCAGGAGAAGGATGATGCGCGACTTGCGCCGTGTCGTGCGACTGACGCGATCCAATTGATGTAGTAGCGGACGATCGAGAACTTTCGCCCAGGGATGGTCTCTTGACAGATGAAGTGAATGTGCCGTGGGGCGCGAGAATCTGCCCCGTATTCCGTATCCGGGGGCTCGTATTTCGCGAAGGTGACGCGACTGGGGCTTCTGGCGTGAAAGATTGGACCGAGGAAATCGCAGGCGGGGTCGGCGAACGGGAAGCGGCGAGGGCGTCAGTCTGCTCGGCTGAGCTGGACCTGCGCCCAGCAGTTGACAAGTCCCCATAGTATGAGATGAATGGAGAGTAGGGCGATCGGCGTATGGACCCCGATCGAGAGAGGCTGGGGGGTTCGGAGTGGGACGATGAAAAGTAGTCGGTAGCTGGAGTGTATGGTGAGCCGGAAAGAAGTTCGCTGATGCCCCGCTGCGGCGAGAACAGAGGGAGATGAGTGGCCAGATTGGCCGGGAGCGATGCCAGGCGTGGGATCTTCGGTCGGTTCGACAGTGCTACCGTCGCGGTTCCAGGCAGGGGCCCAAGCTCATCCGCCGCTTCTCCCGACGCCGACGCTGACGCTGATTCCGGCGTTGCTGTGCCAGTGATTCTGGGGGACGAAGAGGGGACGAACTCGAGAACCGCGAGGTCATAATTGTCGAGAGGGGATTTGGAGGAATCAGGCGCATCGGGTGTCGAGTATGCAGACGTCGGCGGGGTCGCCGAACGATGGGATGTGGGTTGTGGGTCAGAGGATGTCGACGAGGCGTCTGAGCGAGGAGCCGACTGTGCGGTCAGAAGTTTCGGGCGGGGGTAGTCACCGCCAGTCAAAGATGCAGAGACATGCGACGAGGAGGACGACGCCTCGGGGGTGTCCGGCGCTTTATCCCCAGTGAAGGCCATCTGCGTGTCCTGCGTTACGTCCGGGGACAGGTCTGGCTTGCTCGTCGGTGAGCGATAGCTAGGATGAAGAGTGAGAGGGCGGCTCGAAGCGCGTCGGTGTGGTCACGGTGCGAGTGGAGCCGTCGCCACTGCTACCACTACAGTACCACCAATTGCATGGTCCAACCGCGCTGGGGGCGAATAATGGCGGCCGGGACGACGTGTGTGATGTTGGTGAGAAGGTGAGCGGCGCTGGAGTGGCGCAGGATGTGTGTCGAGTACAGAGAGGAAGAGAGTGAATGAATGCATGGTGAGTACTGTATATGGGGTTGTTGGTGTCGATTCCGAGCCTGTCTGGCCTGATCGATGACTGAACCTCTCGTAAAAAACCATCGCGATTCCAGGGAATCCCCTCCAACGCAACGGGCCAGGGGGCCAGGGAGCAATCGCCGAGGGACAGGCTCCACCCACACGCAGACCGCAAAACCGCCGGCCCGCAGATCGGTACAACCCACTCGATGCTTGCAATCAGTGCATGCATGCATGCCGGGCGGCATGCACATGCACTGCATTCGAGGCGAGTGGGCATTTTCAAACCTGCCCCGCAAGCACTCGCGTGAACACAGTTGCCCCTCGCTAGCCATTTCGCAACACCTGGCCCTCTTAGGATTTGTGGCACGACATGCCCGACGATGCCACTTCGGCATCGGACGCAGTCTCGGGTTACGCCTGATCGACGGGTGCATGCCATCCGAGGAAGCATTTGTTCACATTCGCGGTCATCTCATCTGGCAGAGGATCCCGGGAGAAGAGGTTCGCAGCCTCGCCATTTGGCAAACGGGCTCGAATAGGGAATGAAGCATGTTTCATTTCGCAACCAACGCGAGTAGAAGAAGATGAGAAAGGGGGAGAGCAGGAAGGAGAGTGCATGCAGAGAGAAGCACGATCACTGGTTGCGCTTCTTGAGGTTGGCAGAAAGCTGGCAGGGGAATCAGCACCGACATGATGGGCAGAGTCCGTGGCACTAACCCATTCGAGACCCTCGTACAGACCGTCACCAGAGGTGGCGCAGGCAGCCTGGATGTACCAGGCGCGCTGGCGGAGAGAGTGCAGACCGAGCTTGTCGGTGATCTCGGCGGCGTTCATGGCGTTGGGAAGATCCTGACGGCATTAGATGTTGTGATCGGTGGAGGCGAGCGAGGCGTTCTCACCTGCTTGTTGGCAAAGACCAGGAGGAGGGCATCACGGAGCTCATCCTCGCTCAACATGCGTTGCACTTGGGGTCAGCGACCGTCATTGCAATCAGCACTTACATTCCTCTCGCGCCTCGGTGATACGTTCCCTGTCATTCGAGTCGACGACGAAGATGATGCCCTGCGTGTTCTGGAAGTCTACCGGGATTAGCGGCAAGCGGAGAGCGATTGAGCGGAGTCAATACTGACAGTGCCTCCACAGCGGTCGGATCTTGTCCTGTCCTCCGACGTCCCAGACAGTGAAGGAGATATTCTTGTACTCGACAGTCTCCACGTTGAAACCTGACATGTCAGTCGCGTGCGTCGAACTGTCAGATGTTCGGGCTCACCGATCGTGGGGATGGTCGTGACAATCTCGCCCAGCTTGAGCTTGTAAAGGATGGTGGTTTTACCGGCGGCATCGAGACCGACCATGAGGATACCTGAAGGAGCGAGTGGGTCAGCGACGGACGGGGCACGCGACGCGGAGGCAGAGAGATGAGGGGGGGGGGGGGGGGGGATGCGCCGAGACACTTACGCATCTCCTTTTTGCCGAAGAGGCCCTGGAGCAGGCGACTGACGCTGAGACCCATGATGACGGAGGGTTGAAGCGTTGATGAGTGGAGAGTAGAGGATGCGGACTGGGAGTGGATGGAAAGGAGTGAGTGGAATGAGAGGTGAGAGAGGAATGACGAGGACGAGGTGAGGAGGAGCGAGGAGCGAGGAGCGCGCTGGCACCGAATCCGACCCTGGGCGAGGGCGAGTGAGCCAGCTGGGCGTGGCGTGGCGTGGCGGGGGCGACGGCGTTTTGAGCGAATCGCCGAGGTGTGGCGCGGGTGCGGGTGCGCGAGTGGCGGGGCGGAAGAGTGGCGAGGAGCGGGTGGGTTAGTCACGCACTAATCGGTAATGGCTCTTTTAATGAGTCATTAGGATCGCTTGCTAATGGCTTTCAATTGGTCACTATCTTGTAATCACGGCTTTTCTAATCACACCCTCTCCCGCTGCACGCACGTGCCAAGCATCATCGCCCACTCTCATTCTCATTCTCAATCGACTCCTCGTTCAGCTCCTCTCGTCCACCTCCAGCCGGCTTTTGTCCTTTGTCCATTCCGCTGCTCACAGTCAATCAGCTCTCGATTCATCATGCCCGGTGACAACGGCGTGAGTGATCTCATCCTAGATCCGAGTCTGACTCTCGCAGACTTCCGCATCTCCGCAGGAGCAGGACGGTCAATCCCGACGAGGGATTACCGACATTTTCTTCCAGCCGTGAGTCGCTCGTTCGACCTCCAAGTCGGTGCTCACGCCCCCAGCTTCTCTTCGGGCGCGTTGGCGAATCTCCCGGCGCGAGGCCTCGGTTTCCGGGCCAAGAGCAAGCGAGCGGATAGGATTCCCGACGAGTGAGGCGGGAAGGCCAAGTCAATGGCTGACCCCAGATCCGAACGACCGCTGGTCACTGACTATCACTCGATCAATGATCCCACGATCCGGGTCCGGGTGCCGAGTGAGTAGCGAGTCGTGTCGTCCTGCTGACAAGCAGAAAAGGTCCTCACTCCGGTCAAAGTCGAGGCCAAGGTGTGGTTTGCCAACGAGCGAACGTTCATATCCTATCTCTCGATGGGGCTGCTACTCTCGACAATTGCCTCGGGCCTGTTGTTCGGTGCTCGCGACTCGACTGCGAGGTGGTTCGCTCTGGCTTACGCAGCTATGTGAGTAGGCAGCTTCGGCCCAAGCTGACGATCCAGCTCCGCTGGGATACTGATATACGGCTGGGCGATCTTTCAGAAGCGACTCACCATGATCTCGGCACGGGACGCGGGTTCATTTGGTGCGTCTTGGCAGCGAGGCACCGCTGAGACCTAGATCTTCTTGCCGGCCCTCTGTTCATCTGCGCGGCGCTCTTTGTTGCGATCCTGGTCAACTTTGTTCTCCGACTTCAGCAAGCCAAAGAGAAGACTGGCGCGAACCCCTTGTCGTTCAGCAATGCGTGGTACGAGGCGGGCGTGAGAAGCTCGTGGGTGGGGAAGTAATAGCGGCAGTGGGTCATGAGTGGAAACGGAGAGTTGGAGACGCAGGTGGGCGCGCGAAGGGGATGCCGCAGAGGATGGGAATGGCAATGATGCTTCAGCTGCAGAGGGACACGGCGGAGCGCAGAGGTATATGGCAGGATGATCGACGCGTACAGGTCTGGCCAACAATTATGAGGACAGCAGGATGACGCATGTGGATGAGTAATGCTGAAACGGTGGTGAGGTGTTGGGAGTGCAGCGGGCTTCAACATCTGAATAGCAGGCACACGGCGTGGTGATGACAGATGGCGTTGGCATCGTTACCGCGCCGTAATTCATATCCTCCAGACATGTACCAGAATCACTCCAAGCCGATCCTACGCCGCCGCACTGGTGTCCTTGTATGCCTGAATTGTCAGCCACGGACGATGATACACGACCTACCGCCATCTCCGCATCGAGCTCCTCCGCGGTCTTCTTCTGCGGGCGCGGTTGACGGGGACGGCCACCGCCGCGTCGAGGTTGTGCGGGCGCACGAGCTGCACCCCCTCTCGCGGGGGCGGGAGCAACGCGAGATGCAAGAGACTGCATCTGGCTGGGGTCGAGCGCGATCTCCACCTTCATCGGGCGTTCTGTAATCGAGCCGCGTCGTCAGTTGATGCGAAGTTGCCAGAATGCGCGAGACTAACGGTTGTCGATCATCCGGTTGTGATCTGCGGTCAGCGCTAGCCCGGATTCTCCACGTACAAGAAGCGTGAGCCTTGTTGGCATCCCCCTTGTTCTTGAAGATGACGGTGGCGACGCCGGTGCTCTTGCCGGTCGAGGTGTAGCTCATCTGGACGGTTCGGACTGGGCCCACCGTAGATTGCATAAGGTCCTTGTCGGTCAGCAGGGGTAACGGAGACCAGGCTTACTCTGACCGCGGCCTCGGTCACGTCAGCAGGGAGGTTGCTGATGATGACCTTGCTTGCGTCGGCGGCGATGGGCTTGGCGGCGGCGCGAGTCGGTTGCGAAGCGGCCTTGGGCACAGCCCCGGCGTAGCGGGTGCGTGCGGACGATTGCGGAGCACGGCCGCCACGGCCACCACGTCGGGCACGCGGCTTGGCAGCGATGAGCTCGTCGAGTGGCTTGTCGATGTCCATGGAGGCCATTGTGAATGCGAAAGCCGGGAGAAGTGAGAGCGAATTCAATGAAGAGGAGACAAATGAGGAGGTGGCATGGCGCGAGGTGGCGAGAAGGGGAGGGGCGCACGGCATTTCGGCATTACATTCACGTGGCGCGTGATAAACATCATGATCATGAAGCTACAACAAAGGTCCTTCAAGGCGCCTCCTTGACGCTCCTCCTAGGTCGGGCGCCTGGTGCTCCGGGTCGTCTTGTCGGGACGGTCCGTCGTCTGGAGAGGGACGCCTCTGTAGAAGCTGGTGACGTTCGCGTCTGCGTCTTGGATCTCGCGAGTAATGCGGCCCTGCCCTGCGCTGGATCGCTGATTCTGACCTCGTAGCCGCCTGGCGGTGCTTCTTCGTCTGAATCCGACGCTTCCATGACATCTGGCGTCGTCCTGGACGAGGGTCTGCGGGGTGGAGGGGGTATCAGGTTGAGGGCGAGTGCGGAGGGAGGTCGAGCGGTCTCGGCCTTTGCCGCAGGGGAGGTGGGCCGTTCCACCACGTAGTATCCGTCCGCTGGCGCCTCGTCGTCAGAATCCGACGGTACCATGAGGTCCGCATCGGCTCGGATCAGAGGAGGCGACAGAGCGGGTGAAGACGGACCGGCTGTCGGCGGCGATGAGGTGCGTGTCCCGCCGCGAGTCTGGACTTTAGCGGGGAAAGTCGATGCACGAGCCTCGGAGCACTCACCAAAGTCATGCCGATGGCGAAGTGATCCTGATGCTCGATGAGATACTCCACGACGTGCCGCGACAGCACGTGCTCTCTGGGATGCATGATGTGGTGAGGATGAGATATCACTCCCGGCTGGAAAATCAATGCGAGATCTGCGTCAGCCCAGTCAAGCCAGAGTGCTCACTCGCTGCCGTCATGAGGTTTTTGTCTGATCTGCCCGCAAACAGGTGAAGCACGTCGAGCACGTAAAGCAAGAGATGTTGATTTGCCGATGGCATGGCCCGTATCAGCTCCTTGTATCGAGCCACCGGATCGTCCACGGTCAGCGCTCCGCGAAAGTCATGATACAAGCTGAGCGGGACAATCGGTTCGGGCATCAACGTGAGGAATCGTCTGAAGATCGTCGCAACGTCATGAGTCGTAAAGGTCGTTTTCTCCCAGTTGATGTCTCTCCCGTACTTTTTGTCAGCACGGCGTCCTCGCCGGACTTGGACCCACCCCTGGCGCCTCGTCAAACACCGCCTGGAGCTCGCGCGTGCGCTTCGCCGATCCCGACACCCGAAACGTGCCTTCCACCTCTGTGGAGTTCTGCTTCAGGTAGAGACCGCATTTGGCCACGACCACCGGTATCGACCTTTGGTCAGCCCCGAAGCTGCTTGGACTCACCCCCAGACCCGCAACCTTCCATCCGGTCCCCTGGTGGAAATCTGCACCGAGGCCCGGGACAGCGACTCGGCCAGCGGGATCTCGAACACCCCGCTGGCCGCCTCCTTCGCCGCCGCTCCCTTGAACGCCTTCCACCACGCCTTGAGGTTTTGCACCTTGTCTGAGTCCGAGTCACCCGAGGTGACTCTGTGCACCGGGGTGCCTATGAGCGGCGGTGAGCCTATGGGCGCCGGCGAACCTATGAGGACCGGTTCGCTGTCCTCGTCACCTGGGACGTAGGTGTCTGCCGTGGGATAATGCACACGTCGAGCTGGGTTCGGTGAGGGTCGAGTGGAGACCATGAGGGGCGGCTCGGCTCCCCCTGGGGCTGGGCTGGGGCGCGGGTGGCAGAACGGTTGGGGGGTGGTTTGGAATGGATGGGTCAGTCAGTTGAGGTAGGGGATACAAAGAAAGCGTCGTCAAAGTGGTCGTCGTTGGCGGTGACGCAAAGGCGTCTGCCGTGGCGCCTCAGGTGGCGCTGGCGGCGGCGGTTTTCACTTTTTACACTGCCCCCAAGCCCCCTTATCAGGAGATGCAAGCTCCATCTCCCCTTCAATCCTGTTCGTCGTCGTCGTCGTCGTCGTCGTCGTCTTCATCGAGGACGGACCGGGATGCATGGCGAGCAAGCCAAATGGATGACCAAGCACGGGCGATACATGCGACAAACTCATCGGGCGGTCCTTCCATCGTCCTGTTCTTTCCACGCGGACTATGCCCACGCTCAGCTCCAACCACATAACTACGGCGAGGCTGCTCCGAAGCCCGTCAGTCTCTCGCAGTCTGCTTCTCTCTCTCTCTCCTCTTCACTGCTGTTCGACGGGAGTCAAGACGGGGGCATCGAGGCATGATCATGAAGAGACACCGGAGCGCGTTTCCGGTTAAGGTTGAGTTGCTCGTAACCGGTCTCGACGCAACCAAAACCACACTTCTCAATGTTCATCTCGCTTCAACTCGTTCCCTCATGATACTATCCCCATAGTCAGCATCTCCGATCATCGTGATACCGCCGCTTCGCCCTTCGCCATGACCATCACCACCGAGCTGACTCGCGCCCTCGGCATCAAGCATCCCATCGTGCAAGGGGGCATGCAGTGGGTGGGCGTTGCCCCCCTTGCCGCCGCTGTGGCTCGCGGCGGCGGCCTCGGTTTGCTCACCGCGCTCACCCAGCCATCCCCGGACGCCCTCAGGAAGGCGATCAGAGACACGCGCAAGAGGTTGGGTGACAGTCAGGGCAAATTCGTAAGACCTCGATATGCGGCCGGGGCTCATGACAGGGCGTAAACATCACACTGCTGCCCTCCATCTCCCCGCCAGATTAGTGAGTCAGTCCTCGCTGTGTTGCTCACGCCAGCGCCGGTTATGCTCGGGCTGCGATGGACGAAGGGGTCGACATCTTCGAGACTGCAGGGAACAATCGTGAGCTGCGATTGCGCGGTGTTCGCTGACGACAGCCGGGCCTCTAATCAAACTCATCCAGACGTACCAGTCCCCCGGAGCCACCGCCGTGCCCAAGAGGTACATCATACACAAATGCGTCACGATCCGGCATGCGTTGTCTGGCCAGAAAATGGGCGTGGACTGCCTCAGCATTGATGGATTTGAGTGTGCGTCGAGGGCTCCCGGGAGCATTGCTGACTCTAGGCGCCGGGCACCCTGGAGAGGAGGATATCGGCGGACTTGTTCTAGTGAGTGACATTGGTCTCTCGCGCGCTGATCGAATCAGCTCGCACGCGCTGCTAAAGAACTCTCCATCCCTTACATTGCCTCTGGCGGTTTTGCAGATGGCAAGGGTCTCGCAGCGGCAATGTCTCTGGGCGCAGCCGTGAGTCTTCAGCACTATCACGCTGACTTTAGGGCATCAACATGGGCACACGCTTCATGTGCACCGTCGAGTCTCCCATACATCAGAAGATCAAAGAGAAGATTGTCGCATCCACAGAGCGCGACACGGTGCACATCTTCCGGACCCTCCGCAACACCGCTCGTGTCTACAAGAACGCCGTGTCGGTCGAGGTGGTCAAACTCGAGCGGAGGCCAGGCGGAGCCAAGTTTGAAGACCTCCGCGAGCTCGTGGCCGGCGCCCGTGGTCGCAAGGTGTACGAGACGGGCGACGTCGACGCAGGCATCTGGAGCGCGGGCATCTCGGTTGGCCTCATCGACGACATCCCGACGTGCGAGGAGCTTGTCGACCGCATTGTGCGCGAGGCTGAGGAGACTATTGGGAGGATGGCATCGTCCATCTCAAACCAACGCCAGAGCAAGCTGTAGTACATCATTCCGTATACATAGACTAAGACACAAGACATTGGTGTTTCATGCCGCCGCCACGTGCCGCCGCCACTGAAATCTGAAACGACGACGGTGCACCGCAGCTTTTTGCCCGAATCATTGTCCACTTTGATCTTCTTCTCATCTGTTCATCATCCTGATCCGCCTCCAATGGGCGGCGAGCAAGACCACTCCGGCTCGCTGTCCGGAGGGGACGACGTCGAACCGAACAAGAAACGCAAGGTCCCAGCGTCACTCGTGACTGCCGAGTCCGACCGTTCTGGCGATTCAACCAGAGACGCCCCAAAGGCTGCTCGTCGTCGGCAGTCCGCCGTTTACAACGCGCATCTCTTTCACAAGGCCCTCTTCCTCCAACGGAAAGCCTCATTCCTCACCTTGTTCATTGACGCAACGCACGCCGTGAAAGCAGGTGCGAAGGCCGAGCATGTTGCCTTCCCCGAGCTTGCGGTGTTGGAACGGCTGCTGCTCTCGCTCCAGTACGTTGGCGTCGGAGATTGGCTTCCAGACAAATCAAGCTGGCGGTCCGGTATGGATGAACCGAGTCCCACTGTCCCTCGCTGTGGGGAGAAATGGCGCAAGGCATTTGAGCAACGCAGAAGGAGACAAGGGGCGCCACTCGCCCCTCTCGGTCACGTCCCAGAGGCTAACTTCGAATTCGAAATCCACTCCAATGGTGAGAGCACCGAGTCGATACACGCTCACAGCAGCATCCGGCGTCTTTCGTGACACTCTCAAGGACCGAGCGGCGCTCCGCAAGCTCGCCGACGAACTCCGCGACGTCGTTCTCGCGCCGAAATCGAGTCCTCCGCCCGCAGCCTTGGCCGACGCCGACACCACCATCACGGCCAAGCAGAAGCTCAAGAAGAAGAAGAAGCGCAGCGTTCTTGCAAACGAGGGCAACCCGCACCACGTCGGCAACTGTGAGCGATCACCCTTGCTCTGCTGATGACAGACCGCCAAACCCGCCTCCTTCGCGATCCGCACGAACCCTTTCCTCACCACGCTTCACTTCTGTTCCCTCCGTCGATGCGATTTCTGGCCGCTCGGCCGGGGAGGGCGCGGGTCCGTCCGTCTGAGAATGACTTTTTGTGCTGGATGTGCGAGTACGACCTGTACTATGGCACCGAACGGGCGCGGAAAGATGCGATTCGCCGTCGCCGTCGGGACATCCGCGGTCCGCGCGAAGTCGAGTCCCGCGCGCACAAGGCGGATGGGTCATGCGGGCCTCACGAGGCTCTCGAGGACGACCGCGAGGGCGAGAGCCATGGTCGCTGCTCGTGAGTGAGGGGTTGGGGAGCGACGCTAACTCTAGGTGCGGCCGGCCCATCAACACCCGCCCTGCAATCAAGGACAAGGAACCACCGGACAGAGCCAGCGCCAAGGCCTGACTCCCCACGCTTCGACCGTTAACGAACCCGGTGCATCCCCCGCCCCGCCACGCTTTGACACGCCCCATCGACTCCGCAACGACCCACGGTGCATTGCCGCCACCTTTCACTGTATATCATCGATCTGCACCGGTCCAACAACGACATTGCCGTGCACATGCATCACGTTCTGTATCATCAATAGCCCAACCCGTCATCGAGCTCCTAGAGGCTCGCCTTTTCCACCTGCTCGACGCTGGTCTGTGGCCAAGTGCTGGACATGTCAGCCCTGTTCCCGGCCACGTACTCACTAGTCATCCTCCGTGCGTTTGTAGCCGTATCTCGACGAGAATTCGTCAATCAGCTTGGGTCCTCGCGAGCCGTAGGCGTATGGCTCAGGGTTGGGCGCCTCGCCCTGCTTGCCGTCGATCCAGTGCAGGATCGGCGTAAAGATCTTCCAGGCCACGTCCAGCTCGTCGTCACGGACAAAGTTCGAATGGTCGCCCTTCAGCGCGTCAAGAATGAGTGCCTCGTACGCCTGGGGGATCCGGGCGTCGGTGAAGCGCTTCTTGTAAGTGAGGTCGAGTTCGGTGGTGACGGCGCGGGTTTGGAAACCAGGTAGCTTCGAGTTCATCTTCATGTACACCGCCTCGGACGGCTGGACTCGGAGGACGAGTTCGTTTCGAGCAATGTCATTGAAGATGCCGCTGGTGGCGTCCTTGAACTGGACCCGGACCTCGACCTTGGATTCGTTGAGGGCTGTCATGAGCGCGAGCCGAGCGGCGTGGCTCACCTTTTCCTGCCTTCATGATGAAAGGCACGCCCTCCCATCGCGGATTGTTGACCCACAAAACCATCGCGGCAAAGGTCGGGCAGTGCGAGCCCTTGGGCACAGTGTCGTCATCGAGGTAGCCCGGCTTGTCGCCCGTGGCGACATACTGACCCAGGAGCACGTCCTTTTTGTCGATCGGTGGGATGCATCGCAGCACTTTGACCTAGCCATCAGCCTCACCTCCGGTACACGGCTCGCACCTTTTCGTCCCGGATGTCCTCGGCGGAGAACGACACTGGCCTCTCCATCGCCAGCACCGACAGCGTCTGCATGAGGTCTAGAGTCAGCTCCAGGAGCCTTGCTAGTCCGCTCACGATTCTGGCAGACATCCCGGATGATGCCAAACTCGTCAAAGTAGCCCCCTCGCCCCTCGGTCCCGAACGGCTCCTTGAAGGTGATCTGAACGTTGCTGATGAAATTGCGGTTCATGCAGGCGTCGAGGAAGACGTTGCCAAATCGGAGGACGAGCATGTTCTTGATCATTTCCTTGCCGAGGTAGTGGTCGATACGGTACGTCTCGTTCTCTGCCCACTCGGCCTTGAGCGCGGTCATCATTTCCCTGGACGACTCGAGGTCCTTGCCGAACGGCTTCTCCACGATGATCCTGTTCTTGCCCGACTCGGAGTAGACGTTCTTCTTGAGACCCTTGGCGACGACGGTGAAGACGGAGGGGGAAGGGCCATGTAGAAGACGCGGTTGCGAGGGGATTTGCTGCCCGATCGCTCGTTCTCGAGCTTCTCGAGGTGCTCACGAAGCTCTTGGAACCCCTCGTCGGTGTCGTACTGCCCCGAGATGTACGACGAGATCTTCTTGAACCCGGACAGCTTGGCGTCAAACGTCTTTGCGAGCTCGACGTCGTTCTCATTCTTCTTGATGTACTTTGTCTCACGGCGGTAAAACTCGTCCAGGTCCATCTCTACGGGGATATGGATCAGCCGCCAGCTCGGGGGGCATGCTCACTCACTTGTCCTGGCGTATCCGACAATGTGGACGTCCTTGGGCAGGTAGCCCTGCTGGTAGAGGGCGAAGAGGGCCGGGAAGGTCTTCTTCTGTGCGAGGTCGCCGGATGCGCCGAGGACGACGATGACCGTCTCCTCTGTGAGAGCGTCCCCCGTGGTCTCCATGGAGGGGATGGACCCACGCTTTGAGTCTGAGCGGCTGCGAGACATTGCGGGGAGGTGTTGGCGTTGGTGGGGGAAGGGGTCTAGATGCGATTGACGAGAGTGGTTGGTTGAGAAGGGACGCAGCGTTGGGGTTTTTGCGGATGACAGAGACGGGTTGGTTGGAGATGGTAGCGGCGGGATGGGATGGGATGGGATGGGATGGGGGCGGCCCGGAGCGGAGACGGAGGGGGACGGGGGGGGTGACGAGTGTATGTATGGGTATCCCTGAGTGGACAGAATCAGTCGAATGTGGCACTCGGCCCGGCGTAGCGGTCCGGTGGAGGCGCAAGGTGGAGGTGGAGGACGGGATCAGATTTCCTCGACTTCCGATCACGTGGCGCTTGGATCCCCCGTGGCGTCGTGGCGTGGCACCGTGCTCAGTCGATGGATTTGATTGCTGATGGCTGTTATCGATGCGATGGGTTGGCAAGTCATCGCCTCACTCTCATTCCCACCATGACTCGCCAGGACGACACACACACTCAGCACCCCGACGTACTCACCCTCCCAGTCACAGCTGATGTCGCTTTCGTCGTGTTCGCCCCTCAGCCCGCGTCCGGACCCAGCTCCAGCTGCGATGCTGTCGGATCCTCGGGCAGCGATTCGGGCACGCTGCACACGGTGCCCACATGGTACGAGCAAGATGAAGCCATACTCGATCGAGAAGAACAAGTAGAACAGCGCCAACGGGATCGAGCAGCAGTCTTCGGAGCCCAAAGAGCCGTACTCCGACGTGAGCAACAAGCCTCAGCGAAAGCTAACCTCAGATACCCGTTCGAGCCCTCAACTGCCACCTTTGACTCCAACCCCGGACGCCCATGTCCAAGCAGGAAGGTGGCAGGACGGCCGACTGGAGATTCAGAGTGCTGGAGAGAGTGGGTCCGGGGGAGGGCGTCTACTCTTGCACGCTCAAGAAGGGGGCTCCTCGGCGGCCCCCGCCCATCTCGATGTGTGTATTCCCCCGACCCCAGAGTCATCCTCCCCCTGGGGTCTGGACGATGTGCGGCGGGTCCACAGGTCGATCTATAATCGCCGCAACGTGATCTCGATTCACCTCACCAACTCTCTGCCCACCTCACCGGAACCTGCAGACCTCGAAACCCGGAGCAATACTCGCCGTACTGTCTCATCCAGTCGAGCTCTCAGCCTTGTCAGGCTACGAAGTTCCACCCTCGCCTCGGGCAGCGGAGGCACGTCCACCGCTACCCCTGGCTTCACGGCATCCCATCGAGAAGTACACTATGGTACTACCCTCCTGCTCGTCGCTTTCCCCTCGTCCGAAGAAGCTGGGCAATGGTACACTGAGCTTCGCGCCCTCTCTGCGCTACCTCTTCACCGCGCCCGACGGCACCGACGACTGAGTCTCCGCATTCTTGACCTCCACGAGCACTGCATCGCGTCCGCCACCAACAACCCCGCCGAGGGTCATTCTAGTCTCCACAGTTCCACCCACGAGACGAGCAAGGGGTCTGGGCACGCCGCGGCGAAACGGACGATCAAAGCTGGATGGGCCAAACGTGAACACATCTGCATCGAGCTGTGGGTACCTTTACAAGGCGTGTAAGCTGATATCAGGACCCTTGACGCCATTGCGTTCGCCCGCACGTGCTGGGGTCAGGCCGATGAGTCTGGCACACCATTCTGGGGAGAGACCCTCGACGACGTGCCCGAGTTTTCCGAGGCCAGACTTGAGCTATACCGCCTTTTTCTTGGTCGACCAAGAGCGTTTGCTACCGTGCAGCTTGCTCTTGTCTCGGATTTCGGCGCACAACGAGACGAGCGCTATCCAATCGTCGATTTGAGATCCGACGCAGTGATCGGCGAGCTTCGTCTATTAGCCCTTTACTCGGAGGTGTCGGTCCTGCGGCGTGACGTGTACGATCTTTGCGTGAGCCAGAACCCTGCTCTTAAGCTGACGACAGGTATTTGACGGCGAACGAGGCGCCGATCTGGTCCATCACCTGGGTTTGACAGGTCAACTGGATCAAGCATATGATCTGACGAGCCGCGTTGGTCTGGCGAATGGCCACATAGCAGATTGGCTCAAACGAATGATCACGATCGAGGCTCAGGGCGGTGAGTCGAAACGATGCTTGCGAGCTCACTTCAAGGTGGGTCAACCTTGTTTCGCAGCAACACGCCGCTGTCAAAACTGTTGGAGGCGACCATGCGACTCACATGTGGCGAGTTCTTGAGGCAATCGCTGGGCCGCACCGTTGCTCAACTCATCGCGTCGGATAATACGGGGTCGGTGGATGCAATGGTGCAGAATTGCTGGGACGAGGCGTATGGTAAGCAGAATCATAGTCGTTCACTGACGCCAGCGAGTCGAGCGTGCTTTCCAAGGTAGGTCCAGGCATGGGACCGCGCTCACATCAGCTTTCTGAGAGAGATATTCTCACACCTGTCCAGCAGGGTCAGACGTTACCACAGCGACGAAGAAGGGTGAGCCCTCGGCGGAGCTCATGCTAACGACAGGCCGAAACTGCGATACCAAACAGTCTCCTCGTTTCTATTTGTGCGTGTCGAGTCAAGGACGGCGCGCTAAAGACAGCTTCGACTGATATGCCCGGCGTTGATGCGCCCGCATCTTTTTGGATTGACAGAAGGTTTGTTCAAGCATGGTCATCACGCTCATCGCAGGGTTTCCTTCACCCACCGTTCAAAGGAGATTGACCATCTTGGCCAAGGCGCTCCATGCCCTCGCGTTTTTCACCGATCCTGACGCGGTAAAAGACACGGATCTCTTTGTTCTCTCCGTGTTCATAGAGGTGACCCGCGCCCACTCCTCCACTGACGAGGCAGAGCAACAGGGAGTCAATGGTCGATTACCTGATGAGCATTACCACCCCTCTGGACCAGTATCACACCCCCACAAGGAGCCCGATACACTCCCTAGTTGCTGCGAGATTGTCATCGCTGGATTGTTGGCAAGCCGAGATGATCCCAACGTTGACTGTGGTCGGACCGGTCGACATTTCGGCGGATCTAGCGATGCTATTCGAGGGTCTGTACCACCGAACCGTGCAGCCTCTCCGGCTACCTCAACCCAAGCGGCAAGGCGAAGACGAAGACAGGGCACAGGCACTGTCGCAACTGCTGGAAAAAGTCCACTCGGGAGTGGTCCGAGATGAAATGCCACATCGCACAAGGTGAGTCCTGCGCCCCTAACGACGCTGCTCATTGCGCCCCAGTAGAACTCCCCTGCCGCGACTGTCTCTGCAGCTGAGCCCAGCTCTCACCGCCGACGACAGACCCGTTTCTCTTCGTACAAAGCTCGCCTCGACCTCCTGGAAGTGGATTTCCGGCCTCGCATCACCGACCCCTAGGACCGATCTCCCGTTCTCTCCACCTTCGCCAATCCCGTTCGCCGTCTCCCATACCGCCTTGACCAATGCGCGACCGCCTCGCACTCCGAGCACAATCAGAAGGTGCCCAAGCTTGTCTGCGATCGATGCGGAGGTGACCGGGGAGTTTGGGGCGATGCCGGTCGATCCGCCAGGGACGAGTACACTGTGACCGCGGCCATATCATCGATGGAGAGATGAGCATGTTTCCGCACTTCCGCCTCGTTTGTCGTACGAGTTATTACTAGGTCGAACACTCGGATACTTTGCGTTTCCGATACACTCAACCCGGATACATGTTGTACAGTACAATCGGTTTGTGCGAAAACTTCTATGCCACCGCTCGGTTGACGTTGCTGTATCCCACCCCGACGCAGCTGACGACCACGGGCCCAGTGCCCTCAGGCTGATCATGTCCTGTCGCTTCTGCCGTTCTCGGCGCTGGCGTGATTTTGAATTTCACTCCGAAAAATGTCAATGTATCCCGCAGAAAGTTGACACTGGGGTCAGCCTCGGTCATCCCCGCGGACGCACCTGTGAGCCGTGAGGTCTCCCATGAGACACTTGCCCACGTCCTCCTTGCCCAAGACCATCAATAGCAACACCAACCACTGATGCTTGCTATCCACGCATCCGCCCCGGCTGATCTCCTCGAGTAGAGATCTCGCGGCGTGCAAGGCGATATCCTCTGGCGTCTGCTGTATTCGCGAGGGCGCACTAGATGCGGGGACTGACAGGCACTCTGATGAGTGCAGTGCCGACGTGGTGGACTGAGACACAAGAGTGATCCCGTAGCCGGGAGACCTGGAATCAGTGGGCTTCGTCAAGTATCCGACTCACTTGCCAGAATCTTCGCCCTTGTAGACATCGGTGTAGAGGTATATGTCGGGGATGTAACGATTCAGAACGGAGCGAGTCGCCTCGACCATCCGGTTGGCAAATTGGGGAGAGACACGAGTGGAGTACCTAGTCATGAGCATGAGTCGTTGAGAGGATTGACTCACGCCACGCCGCGAATCTTCTTGATCTTGCCCGGTTCCAGAAACTGTAGCGTTTTGAGCTGTCGGACGATTGGGCATTTGAACACAACCTGCCCGCCGCCAAGTGGCGGCGCCCCGCGCTTCTTGATCTGGAGCTCAAGGCCGTCTGTGATCCCAAAGAGGTGAAGATGCGGCAGGGTGACGGTCCTGATCATGTCGACCTGCGGTCAGGTCAGCGCGGTCCCGGGATTTCTGACCCACCGTCATATCCCTGCCCTCTTCTCCAGTGACACCGTACAGCGTGGCTTCGAAAGGTTTCTTGCAGAACGGTGCGAGGGGTATCAATAGCTCGAGGTAGTATCCAAGTGATCGACCGACGTGGCAGGTGTGACTGTATGACCCTCCGGGCAAGAGTCCTGGGTGTAGCAGGAAGGAAGTACCTAGACAAGTCAGCAGGTGTCTGCTTCGTCGTGGCACGGGCACCCACCTGTTACAGAGATCTCGATGGTGCTACCGTTGGTGATCTTCTCCACCAGGCGCAATAGGTTGATCTCATAGTCTCTGAGGCCGACTTGCACATCGTCCGAACGGATTGCGTCGACGCGGATGGACTTGCCCGAGAGGATGGACAGGAGGATGCGCTGTCGCAGGTGGCGATGGGACGTGAAGCGGAGGATGTCTGATCGGGGTCGTGCCGATTGCGCGGGAGCCATGGCGATGGCGAAGGACGAGCTGGGAAGAGATTGATTGTAGAGTGCAAGTAGAGTACTCTGGTTGACAACCGGAGCAGATCTGAATTATTTGTACAGCTCGACGAGGTCACGTGCAAGGGAGGTAACGCTAGTTGGTTTAGGTTCATTACAGCTTTCTGATCCCGCTAATTGGAATTCCACTAACCTGCTAACAATCTGATTAGACTTTGAATCGAGGTTGAGTTTGTAATCTTTTGAGCCGGCTACGACGCTTCGGGCAGCCGGTCGACTTGGTGTCGTGTCGTTGGTGATCGTATCTTTGTCAAGCTCAGAGACCACATTCACACTCCTCCTCACCATCTCGCCGCAGCACTCGTCGACCGTCACCCCAGGCAGACGAGCATTTGTCCCTCTCTTGCCCCCCTCGCCACCCCCCCGCCGCCCAGCTCACCCAGCCCACCTCCAGTCCGGCCATCGGCCATCCGGATTGGTTCTGCTTCTAACCACCGTGCCCGCCGCGTCAGTGGTGCGACCCCTCGCCGTCGTCTCCCAGGCAAGCTCTGCCCCTCCTTCGGGCTCGCCGGCCAACCAGCTCACACCTCACCCAGTCAGCATCGCCGCCACCTCTTATCAGGACCACCATCACTGGACGCTTCTGCAAACATGCCCAATCTCGCTCAGAAGCTCGCCACCGCTCTCCATCCCTCCTCTCGTCCAAGCACTCCTCCTGGCGACAAGGCCCAGCTTGGCACGCCCGAAACCAAGCCCCCTCCTGCCCGCTCGGCTGCGCCCCCATCGAGACCCGGTATCGTCCGCCAGGGTTCGTTTTTACCCGAACCAGAGGCCGTCTCCAAGACCTACTCATCATGTGAATTGTTCGGCATGTTCAAGTTTCTTGCAGCTGGCAAGCGTGACATGGGCGACTTTGGTGGGGATGTAGATAGCGACGAGGACGAGGAGGGCCAGCTGGTCCTTGACGGGGAGCAAAACACCGAGACTTTCAAGACGCCCAGGCCTGAGCCCTTGTCTCTGCCGGAAGAGAGCTTGGACGACGACGCAAAGACCATCAGGCGGCCATCCGTGTCGCAGCAACAGCAGTGGTTGGAAGAGCTGGGGGACACCATGCAGCAGAGAGACACCCTGAGCTCGCGGTTCACGGGTGAGTTACATGGCCGTTTGACGCTGATCAACTAGCGCTCTCGCTGAGCAACCTGTCTCCGTACGGCGAAGAAGCCATGTCTCGCAAGAAACGACCTGAGCTTCCCCGCTTCTCCTCGCACGCCGAAGAGAGCGATTCTGAGCTGTCCGAGGACACCTTGTCGACGCCATCCACGGGCATCACCACGCCTGCCGAGCTCGCTGACCAAACGACCGTGTTGGACACCGATGAGCCGAGCGACGAGCAAAAGCTCGCCGCCGTGATCGAGGAGTTCGGCGACATTGCCAGTCTCATGGAGAGGGACGACGGTGAAGGGTCCGAGCCAGAGCGACTCCTCGCTGAGAGCAAAGGGAGCCTTTTCAAGTGAGTCTACGCGTCGAAAGCAAGCTGAATTCCAGGGGCGTCATGATGATCGGCAATCTCCACCTCACCACGCACCGGATCCTGTTCCACGCCCTCCTGCCCCCAGACGCCGCGTTCGTCCAAGACTCGGACAAGACGCCGTCCGCGCGACACGCCGACCAAGCCATGGCGGCTGCCGCTCGCCAACCCGACATTTTGCATTCCGGACCCATCACGGTTCACCGGTCCGGCGCCCTCAAGTTGACGCGGCGAGTTTGGCTCGAGCTGAGTGCCGAAATGGTGACGACGTATCCAAACGGCGACGAAGCCGGGCGCGTCCGTCCCCTCCGCTGCATCTTATGTGAGTGGACGAAGGAGGCTTCCTGCTGATGCCAGTGAGCTCTGTGCGGCGGCTCGCCCCGCTTGATCCCAAAGCCCCTTGCGACTTTCACATCAGCTACGACTCGGTAGATGGTCTCCACTCTAGTCACTTTACCGTCGACACAGAGGTGAGCCCCTTATCCTTGGCCCCTGCTCACCCTTAGCAATCTGCAGTTCAGTGGCGCCGAGCGTTCGAGTCGGCGCTGTTCCGTCACGCCCGCCTCAAGTGGCGCCGCAATGAGGCCGAGAAGTTTGGCCTCGACCCCAATGCTGTCGACAAGTGGGATCACTGGACCATGCTCCGCATCTGCATCCCCCTCGACCGCGTGGAGATCAATGGTATCAGCGATTACCACGGCTTTGCCACGCTCGTCGGCCTTGACGTTGAGCTTGATGATGCGTCAGAGGTGTCGTGGCATCCCGAACACATCGCTCAGGGCGATTTTACGGGGTCACTCGACTCGACTCCCGGGGGGCGACGAAAGCAGCCCGGAAGCGGCGCATCGACTCCAAAGCGAACTTTTTCGATCAAGGGCGCCTTTGGCAAAAATGGCTCGGGCCAACAAACTCCCCCACCCAGCTCGCCGTTGAAGCAATCCACATATATCGACTCGACGCTGCCCCCGCGTCTCGCTTGGGCGGCACACGGCAAGGACGAGGCTACCCCGCCCGGCTGGGCGCTCGGCGAGGACTGGCGTCAACAATACACTTTCAACGTGGCCGTCCTCAATGAGCAAGCGTGGTTTGCAGAGGCCCTTCAATCAGCCGTGCACGCATCGGCGGGCCGCAAGTACAAGGCCGGCATCAAGCGGCCGAGGATGGTCATGGAAGTCGCAGGGTACGACTGCCTCGCCACCGACGAAGAGGTTGAAGCCCAGACCGGCGCTCTGTCCCGCACTTCGACCAGCAGCTCCGAGGCAGAGGACGAGGAGACTGGTTTCGCCAACGAAACCCGCAAGGCCGAAAAAGCCGCCTTGGCGGCGAAAGTGTTTGGTTTGCGCGAGGACGAGGGTATTTACCGTGGGTGCAGGCGGTTTATCGGAGCTGACGCAAGTCAAACGGTGCTATATCGGCCACCATCTCTTGCCCGATCGAGGTCACATCATCATAACTCCCAGATACATCTGCTTTTGGCGTCGCGTGGCGTTGGGCAGTGATATCAAAGTGAGGTCATTGAGTCTTTCTCAGCTGACCACACAGTACCGGTTCCAATGCAGCGACGTGAAGAGAGCGGTCCCAGCTCCGGCGATGCGTGCCGCCTTTCATGGCATGGCCCTGCAAATCCACGGTCATCGGGACCTGCGCTTTGAATTCTGGAAGGCAGCCTCGAGAGATGAGGTGAGTTCTCACTCGAAGAAAACATATCTGATCCCAGGTCATGAACAAGATCAACTCGCTCTGCGTCCCGACCCCTGCTGCTCGTCAGAGCACGGCCTCGGATCTTCTCTCCGACCCGCCGCAGTTTGAAGCCCCGAGTGAAACCGCCAGCAGTATCACATCTACTTTGGTATCCGAGCCCGAGCGCTTGGTCTCGGCAGAGCCAGCAACGATGATGGACGCCGGACTTTACGAGCGACCGTCCAAGCGGAATCACACCGCGGACATTCTGGCCCCGCCAAAGGAGTCGATGTTCCAAATCCGGACGTTCCCTGACGAGGCTCTCGGCTACATGCCATTCATCGCCAACAAGCCGTGGGCGGCGACCAGCAAGCTCACGCCGCGGACGTTTGCGATGCTCACCATTGGGTCTCGCGGGGATGTTCAACCGTACATTGCGTTGGCACTTCGGCTGAAAAAGGATGGGCACCGGGTTGTGATTGTGACGCATGGTGAGTTGGGGACGATGGCAGCGCTGACGGCAGACGAGTTCAGGGCATGGGTCGAGGGCTATGGTATCGAGCACCGCCAGGCCGGTGGCGACCCCACGGCTTTGATGAAACTGAGCGCGGAGCATAGGGTGAGTGACACCAAGATGGCATTGCTAATGTCAGATGTTCTCACCGGGCTTCTTCAAGGAAACCCTCGGATCGTTCAGGCAGTGGCTCGACGAACGTGAGTCGATTGACTCGTTCTGGCTGACGGGCAGTACTCGTCGACTCTTGGGAGGCGTGCAAAGACGCCGATGTTCTTATCGAGAGCCCATCCGCCATGGCGGGTGTCCACATCGCCGAGGCGCGCAAGATCCCCTACTTTCGCGCCTTCACCATGCCGTGGACGCGCACCCAGGCGTACCCCCAGGCCTTTATGGTGCCTGCGTTTGAGATGGGTCCCAGTTTCAACTACTCGACCTATGTCCTGTTTGACAACATCATCTGGAAGGCCACGGCTGGCCAGATCAATCGCTGGAGAAAGACCCAGCTGAACCTCAAGTCGACTGACATGTCGACCCTTTCCGTGACAAAGGTGCCCTTTTTGTACAATTTCAGCTCGGCGGTCGTGCCCAAGCCTCTGGATTGGCACGACGACATTACAATTACCGGCTATTGGAACTTGGAAGACAGCGACACGGAGTGGAGTCCACCCGAGGACCTCGAACGATTCATGGCCAAGGCGAAAGAGGATGGCAAAGCCCTGGTTTACATTGTAGGTGGCGCTTTCGCTGCTTTCGCTGACGTCTTAGGGGTTCGGATCCATCGTCGTCCCTCGACCAAACGCCATGACGAAGAGCATCATCAAAGCGGTTGAAAAGGGTGTGTCATCGTTTTTTGCAGAGCTGACGAGCAGCTGGCGTTCGTGCGATCATTGCAAAGGGTTGGTCCTCCCGCGGTGGCGATCCAGCCAAGGAGGGCGAGCACATCCAGTTCCCGGACAGCTGCTACGGCCTCGACAAGGTCCCTCACAGCTGGCTCTTCCCGAAAGGTGAGACACTTTGACGGATAGCGTGCTGATTCTCCAGTGCAAGCGGCGTTGCATCACGGTGGGGCTGGCACCGTCGGTGCGAGTCTTCGCGCTGGTGTTCCCACGCTCATCAAACCGTGGTTTGGAGATCAATACTTTTGGTGAGCCACGCTACCCTTGCGCCGACGCTTGCGCCGCTGACAAAATCAGGGCGATTCGCGTGACCAGACTCGGGGCTGGCCTCAGAGTCCCGTCGCTGCGGTCTGAAGACATTGCCGACGCGCTCCGCAAGGCGACGACGGATCACACGATGATCGAGAAAGCGGCTCGCATAGGCGAGCGCATCCGAAAGGAGAATGGCGTTGACAATGCGGTCAACGCGATCCACTACAATATTGTGAGGGCAGCGAGCGATCGGTCCAAGATGCAGTGGGCAAAGTGAGCGAAGCGGCGTGGATTAGAATCGTAGAGCGGATCATTGTAATGTCTGGAATCATAATCATGTTTGTGTATGCACAACTCGCCACGTAGCTCTGCCGGGGCAGGCTGGGAACAGGCGTAACTCGTCACATAGTCAAGGGTGCGGCAAAGGAGGTATCGTCGTCGACGCAAAACACTAGAATACAACGAAACGCCATCAGAGCACGATGCAGCCCTTCTTGCTCTTGCTGCGGCCAGACTTCTTGCTCTGAGGGGAGGGTAAGCGGTGACAACCTCGGTGCGACCTTGTACGACTCACCATCAGAGCATACTTCGTGGCGGTCTGGAACACCTCCCGGACGCCCTCGCCCGTCTTGGCACTGCACTCGACGTAGCCTTGGGCGCCAATCTTCTGCGCAACGGCGAGACCCTCGGCCCGGCTGACAGGTCGCTGGTTCATCCGAGAGAGGTCCTGGATCGTCTTGGGGTCGTCGCGCAAGTCCTTTTTGCAGGCGACGAGGATGATCGGCAGTCCCTGACAAAAGTGGAGGACCTCGGAGATCCACTGCATTGGGTCAGCAGGGTGTAGAGGCGGTACGGGCTCCTTTCGCGCACCTTTTCTTGGACGTTGTCGAGAGAGTCGGGCGAGTCAATGGCAAAGCAGATGAGGATGACGTGCGAGTCGGGGTAGGAGAGAGGGCGCAGGCGGCTGTGAGCGTCAGCGGGGCGCGGCGCGGCGCGGCGCGGCGCGCATGACTCACTCGTAGTCCTCCTGACCTGCGGTATCCCACAACGCCAGCTCGACCTTCTTCCCCTCAACCTCGACATCGGCGACATAGTTCTCAAAGACGGTGGGAACGTAGACCTGAGAAGGGGGGCGTCAGGATCGGCGTCGGGATCGCTCGTCGGTGGGACGATGACGCACCTCTGGGAACATGCCCTTGCTGAAGACGATGAGGCTGTGCGCGTCAGATTGGTCTCGGGCATGCACAGTCGAGCCACACGTACAGACACGTCTTTCCGCAAGCACCGTCGCCTGTATCGAGCGTCAGCGGGGATCAAAAGACAGAGGTCGACGGGATGACGGGTTGTCCCACCGCCGCCGGGGGAGTTTACGTGTCGCGTACGCCGCCGCACTCACCTACGATGACCAACTTTCGCCTGATCTCGCCGGACATGCTGGGCAGAGGTGTGCTGGGGATGGCGGTGGGGATGAGTGTGGTGTGTGTTGAGAGTGATGAGGGTGAAGAGTAGCGTAAGTGTGTGAGATGAAAGAGTAAAAAGGTGGATGGATGGGATGTGAAGGCGATACGATACGATAGCTGGCTGTCGCGAACGAGCCACGCCCAAACGCCCAAACGCCCTTCCCCGTGGCATCTGCCTCGGCCTGTGAGTGGCTTTGCTGTGGGCTCTGGCTCTGCGCCGCCCCCCCTTCCCCCAACGAGGGCCCTCGGAATTAACGGCGTTTCGAATGGATGTGGCACAGCGGCCCCCGTTGTTTGACGCTGTCGTTGAAAGGCGCACCGCAGAGCTCCCTGCAAGCCTAATCGCAATTTGACTCACTGGCGTGTGGCGCCGCTTATCTCTCCCCGGATGCCAATCCGAGCCGGGCCTGGCTTGGCGTGTGGCGCCACCTGCACGCTACTGTACGAGTAGTGTACATCCGCAATGGCTCAGCAGCTACAGCTCGCTCGGCCCCCAACTCTCCCTCAAGTCACCCGGGCCCCGTCCGTACAATCTATTTCGCAGACACATGACCAATTTAGACGGCCGAGAACGGCCGAGTGGCCTTCTCCGAGCCTCTTGACCACTACTCGTCCGTCGTGATCACCCCAACTGGTCCGCCCAATCGTCCCCGAGAGATACAACACGGTGGCGATTGGGCATCCGGTATCCAGTGGTCCGGAGCGTGACATCCGGGCGCGTGACTCGTTCACTTGATTCTCACGGAACGTACAAAAAGCAGCGAGACAGCTCGAGGAACTCGGCACCCACTTCCATCCCAACACCAACATGCCAGCCCTCGCCTCCAAGCGCAAAGCCGGTGCCGAAGGCATCTCTTCCAGTGGCCTGGGCCACCTCGCCGGGCTCACCAACAATACCGATCCCAAATGGTGGCGTGACCCGTGTCTCCGCAAGCTACACTTCAGTGAGCTCATTGCGGCGTGGCCAGGCTGACGACAGTGCTCATGTGCATCACCATTGTGCAGATCACGGGTGGTTATGACGGCAGTCTCATCAACAACCTCCAAGCCCTGACGACCTGGAAATCCGCTCTCAACAACCCAGACGCCAACATGATCGGTGTGATCGGTGCAGTGCAGACCGTCGGCGCTTTTGTCGCCTGCTTTCCCGCCCCGTACATTGCCGACAACTTTGGTCGCAAATGGGCCATTGTGGCTGGTGCCACGCTCATTCTGGTCGGGGGTTTCTTGCAAGGCTTTGCCTACTCGGTGGCTCAGTACATCGTCGGGCGCATCGTCGTCGGCGGCGGCAACGTCCTCGCCATTGTCGGAGCCACGTCGTTGGTCAATGAGCTCAGCCACCCTCGCACCAGGTCCTACTTGACCGGCTACTACAACGTCATCTGGTACATTGGTGCGTGCGCATCGTGATTTCGCTGACGGCAGGATCCATCATCGCCGCCTGGCTCTGTTACGGCCTTCGTATCCACCTGCCCACCTCGCAGTGGGGCTGGAGGGTCCCCACCCTGCTCATGTCCTTTTTCGCCTTCCTCATGATCTGTCTGTTCCCATTCGTCCCAGAGTCGCCCCGATTCATGATCGCCAAGGGACGCGACGCAGAGGCACACGCGCTACTTGCCAAGTGGCATGCCAACGGGGTCATGGACGACGAGCTCGTCGCCGCGGAGCTGCTCGAGATCAAGGAGACTTTCGCCACCGAAAATGCCAGTAAGGGCCAGTCCAAGTCCTGGCGCCAGTGCTTTGCCACTCCCGGCGACAGGTGGCGCATGTTCATCTGCATCGGTCTGGCCACTTGCAACAACTGGACGGGCCAGTCAATCGTCAGTTACTACAACACCCAGATTCTCACCCAGGCTGGCATCACCGCGACCCTGCCTCAGCTCGGCATCAACGGCGGCCTTTCCATCTTTGACTTCTTCTGCGCCGTCTTTGGGGGTTCATCTCGGGTCGGGTCGGACGTCGCCCCCTCTTCCTGGCGTCGTTCATTGGCATGACCGCGGCGCACGTGATCGTGACCGGACTGTCTGCAAAGTACGCCATGTCCCACATCGCATCGTATGGGTACGCGGTGATCGCGTTCATCTGGATCGAGTCGGGATTCTACAGTGAGTCACGCTCACCGTCGCCTTGGCTCACCCGCAGACATCGCCCTCAACCCTCTCATCTATGCCTACACGAGCGAGATCCTCTCCTACTCGACCCGCGCCAAGGGCATGTCGCTTTTCCTCTTTACCGGCGACTGGCAAGCCATCATCACGCGTTACGTGAGTCGACCAAGCGTAACCCAGCTGACATCAGTGCAACCCTATCGGTCTTGCGAACCTCGGCTGGAGTGAGTGTGCAGAGGCTATTTGAGTTGCTGCGCTGACGCGACAGAATACTACATCGTCTTCCTCGTCTTTTACATTCTCGAGACGCTTTTCGTGTATTACTACTTCCCGGAGACCAAGGGCCGCACGTGAGTGTGTCGCGGCGGTCAAAGGACGACGCTGATGTCGCAGGCTCGAAGAGATTGCCGAAATTTTCGACGGTGTCCAAGTGGCCAATCAGGTCCTCGCCGAGGTCGAGAAGGGTGTGAGGCCCGGCGGCGAGGTCGCCGCGGAGATCGCACTGGAGAGCCCCACGGACGAGAAGACGGCGTGAGCGGCGGCACTCGTCCGCGACAAGTCTGTGGTCAGCGCTTCTGGATTGAGCACACCTCGCTCGATCACCTTGACCGATGCGGAATGACGAAGGGGGCAGGAGCATCGCCGAAGCGAATGAACCCGAGTCAAGAGGGACAAGACGGGGAAAGGCGGGAGTGAAATCGTTTTGTCCAATCTGTCTTTACGTGGATGACTTGTATATAGAGGATTAGGGTCCGTCGGGACGTCGGAGGATACGCGTATGCATAAGCGTCTTGATCGTTTCGGTAATGCACAACGTGACTGATTCGGAGTATAGACAATCACCACTCCTTTGCCAGCTTGAAACCTGCCTCGTTAGCCGCGCCGAGCCCGATGCGACTCACCCCACTCGAAATCCAGCCAGACCTTTTTGTCATCGTCGATGATGCGGGACTTTACCACATAGCTTCCCGAGCGAGCGAGCATGCCCGAGGGGATTCTTCCGAGGCGAACTGGATGTCAGCCCCGGGGGTGATCAGACTCACGATTTTGGTATAAGGAGCCTCTTGGGGCCCATAGGACCCGAGCATTGCCTCGGTCGAGTCGACTGACATGAGCGACTTTCAACAGATCCGCTCACCCTTGATGCCCGCGCGTTTGACCGCCTGGAGGTACTTTAGGCCCGACACGATTTGGTTCTCCACGCTGCATGTCAGCCGCACCCATTGTACCCGACTAACACAAAGGTGATGCCGACGGAATACTCGACGCCCTCCTTGATGGTGACTGATATCATATCAGCTTCTGTCATTGCAGCTACCCACTCGGCGCCTTGGTCATCTTTGCCAGCTCCGCCGGAGGCAGGGTGAGATCGATGATGATCTCTTTCTGCAGGGTAGGGGAGGTGAGAAAGAGCGTCTTCGGGACGACCTGTCGTGTGAGCTCGGCCCGACGCCGGTACTCACCTTCTTGTCACCGCTGCTTGCCCCCGCTCCTGCCCCAAGCAGAGACTGCTTCCACCTCTGGAGCGACTCGTCCTCCTTGTCTAGCTCGGCCAGCTCGGCGACACTTCGCTCTTGCCCGACCTGTCATCAGCCAGTGCCAGCTCGCCGCGGACTTGCCTTGTAGCCCTCGGTCATGGTCGGGGCGAGCTCATCGTCGTGGGCCTGTGCGCGGGGTCAGCGGGGAGCTCACGACGATCTCGGGCAGAGGTCTCGGGGTGGGATGGAAGCGGTCTGTGACTGACGTCCTGAGCGTGCGACATGGTGGTGCTGCGTGCGGACGAAGTGGGCTGATGTCGGGGAGTTGAAAGTGTGGGATGATGATGGAGATGTGGAATCCCATCGCCTGGCATGGTGAGACGCGAGGTTGCGTTGCGGCGTCGCGGCGGGAGCAAACCTGAAACAAGCCAGGGGGCGGGCGGCGGGGCGGCGGGGCGGCGGCAGACGCGGGATCACGTGATGTGCCCCCCCATTGCCACGTGTCCTGGGGGAGGGGCACAATTAAACACCACTCGTCGTCGCCGCGTCGTCGATTCACCACCACCACCAACCACTCGATCCTCTTACAAGTCCTCTGTAACCTCTGTCATACCAACACTCCCCACGTCGCTGCAACCACCCCTCGCGTGATCCCTCCCTCACCGCTGGCCCCCTCTGACTCTGGACCGTCGCCAAGATGGCGAGCCTGGGTGGGTCCTGCCGCGTCGAACCAAGCTGACCCCGCAGTCGCCATCCTCGACGTCAAGGGCAAGGTGAGCCAGCCCGTTCGCAGCGTGGACCGCCTTTGCTCACTTGCCCAGTCTCTTATCCAGCGATCGTACCGCGACGATGTGCCTCCGTCCTACATTGAGCGCTTCCTCCCGCTTGTCCTCGACATGGAAGAGGAGAATGTACAGGTGACGCCGTGCTTTACCGACGAGGGCATCAACTACATGCACATCCGGCACAACAATCTCTACCGTGAGTTTGTCCGTTGCCTCTCGCTCACGCCAGTCCTCGCCCTATCCAAGCGCAACTCGAACGCCGCCGAGATCATCTTCTTCCTCCACCGCCTGTGTGCCGTCCTCTCCGAGTACTTTAAAGAGCTCGAGGAGGAATCGATCCGGGACAACTTTGTCATAATCTACGAGCTTCTCGACGAGATGATGGACTTTGGCTACCCGCAGACGACCGAGAGCAAGATTTTGCAAGAGTGAGCCAATGTGCGCCGACCCATCTGACGTCAGGTATATCACGCAGGAATCGCACAAGCTCGAGGTGCAGGTCCGTCCTCCCATGGCTGTTACCAACGCAGTGTCGTGGAGATCAGAAGGCATCCGGTATAGGAAGAATGAGGTGTTCTTGGACGTCGTGGAGAGCGTCAACCTCCTGGTGGGTCGAGATGGAAGGGCGCGGCTCATTTCCAGGTCAACGCGTCTGGCAATGTCATCCGGTCGGAGATTCTTGGCGCGGTCAAGATGAAATGCTACCTGTCGGGCATGCCCGAGCTCCGCCTGGGCCTCAACGACAAGGTCATGTTTGAGTCGACGGGACGAGGTGAGCACACAGGCGAGGGAATCGCTCATGTCAGCCGCTCGGGGCAAGTCGATCGAGATGGAGGACGTCAAGTTTCATCAATGCGTCCGGCTGTCCCGGTTCGAGAACGACAGGACGATCAGCTTCATCCCCCCCGACGGCGAATTCGAGCTCATGTCGTACCGCCTCTCCACTCCCGTCAAACCTCTCGTCTGGGTCGAGGCGAGCGTGGAGAGCCACCGAGGGTCGAGGGTCGAGTATATGGTCAAAGTCCGAGGGCAGTTCAAGCGGCGGAGCACGGCCAACAACGTGGAGATCTACGTGCCGGTCCCCGACGATGCGGACAGTCCAAAATTCAGGGTGAGTCGGGCTCGTCTCGTTGCTGACCGCAGGCGTCCGTCGGATCGGTCGTGTACGCGCCGGAGAAATCGGCTTTCGTGTGGAAGATCAAGCAACTCGGAGGAGGGCGGGACTATCTCATGCGAGCACACTTTGGTCTGCCCAGTGTCCGAAATGGTGCGTGCGACTTGAGTCGGGCCACCCCGCTGATCGAGCAGAGGAACTCGACAAACGCGCGCCCATCTCGGTCAAGTTTGAGATCCCTTACTTTACCGTCTCCGGCATTCAGGTGCGCTATCTCAAGATCGTTGAGAAGAGCGGGTACTCGGCCCTGCCGTGGGTGAGATATCTATGCGTCAACGGCGACGACTACGTGCTTCGAACCATCACGGACGCAAAGGCTTCATCTATCATCGCCCCGTTGTAGAGGATTGGTAAAGACTCGCATGTAGGATCTACGCTACGTTCCGCACCGGTTCGAGTAGTCAGGTCGTGGCGTGATCTGCGGGGACGCGAGACAGCTCGCCAGATGCGTGAGACCGCTGCTTGTCGCCGCGTCTAGTTTGTTTGAGCGGCAAGGACGAGGAATGGGTCGCAGCGGCGTCTCCTTGTGCCAACATCCTCGCAGCCCTGTTTGCACAGGCATGCATAAAACAGTTTGATCCCTCACAGTTTCGCCTTCGCTTCGCCCGTCTCTCCGACGCCACCTCCTTCCACCAGACCCCTCTCTGGTCTGCCAAGGTCCGCCCTGACGACCCCCTCCTGCAGTGTGCTCGCTACGAGCCTGCCGCTTCTGGTGTAGACCAAGCCTCTGACCACTCCGCGACCAGACGCCACGTCGGCGATGGTCCCCTCCATGACGTGCAGCATTGGTTCGGCGGGGTCAAAGTCCTTGGGGAAAGGGTAAAAGTGTGTGGTGTGGTCGAGCGAGGCGAGCATCCCGAGCCGAGGAGACGAGGTCCAAGTGAGGCCGACAGACCGCGCGGCGGTCCCGATGAATTGAAAGTCGGTCATGTAGGCGATCATGGCCTGGGATCAGCGCGACGACGATTTCACGCCCACCTTTGTTGTCTCCTCGTCCGGCCTCTCGTCTGGGGCGAGTCTCGCCTTGACCCAGATCATGCGCACGTTGGCTTCAAAGTCGAGGCGGCCCAGTTTCCGCTTTGCCACTGCAATTGATACTGGAGATTCGCGTCGCTCCTGCGGGTCAGCAAGTATACTACACACACCGTCGTACCTGGATATACTCCTCGATGGATGTTTTCCGTTTCGCACTCTGGTTTTGGCCTGCTTCGTCCAGAAACCGCTGCCAGCGATCCTCTTCCTCCTCACATTCCTCTGGGACGAGGACCTCCTCGGGGAAAGCGATCTGAAAGCGCGACGCGAAAGGTGGGATAGATGTGCCCTCTCTTCCTCTCCAACCGCGATGTCGACTCGGGTGGTCACCGCCTGACGTTGGCTGCTCCACAGCGAAGCGCAGCGAATGCGAGACCGGAGTGGATCGACGGGTCTGCGCTTCTTCTGGCGAAGCGGTATCGACCATGGGCGTGAAGCTGAAAGGTGTGCCACTCTGCGCGAGGGGAGGCAGAGCAGACGGCGGCAAGGTGTAGCTCGCAATGAGAACGAAAATGACCTTGTCCCGCTGTACCGCTCTGACCAACCTCGTGGCGTAGCTCCGACCGTCGCGGAGTCGTTCCACATGGAATTCTATCGGAGGGCTCGCCAGTGCAGGAAGCACAAAATAGCAATGCTGACTGTGCAGCCCGAGCGGAGATGCAATCGTCTTCCCTGCTGCCACGAGGGACTGCGCTATGACTTGCCCACCAAAGACTCCGCGGGCGCCGCAGGGAACCCAGAGGGATTGCGAGGTGAACACCTCGCCCGGGACGTTTGAACTCGAGGGGTCTTGCGTGTCGCGCCCCGCCGCTCGAGGCTTTGAGAAGACGTCGAGGTAGGAGCTAAATGGGGTGCGGCCCGACATGTCGCCTGAGATATGATTGGGACAGAGAATGTGCCAAGATGAGAGATCAACGACGAAGAGGGAGATGAGAATGCGTCGCTTCGTTTGGAAAAGCTCGCCCTGCATCCCCCTCGGTTATCCGTAGAAACCGGAGTGTCATCGTCACGTCACGTGGTCGAGGCAACCACCAAGGTGCCCGGTTAGATGGCTATGACCCGCTAGGCTGGCTGGGCTTCATGATCAACCTCGTCCTGCTCACGATCACCAGTGACCGACGCAACACCGTCGGGATAACAGCCAACAGCCCGCTCAAGCACTCGGCACAGCGAGATGTGGGGGCTACTCCAATCCGCTCTCGTCTACGCCAATGCCCTTGCGCCAGCATGGTCAGGCGTCTCCGGCGTCGTCCCCCAGAAACATCACAAAGCACCTCACGCGCCGTATGCAGACGGAGGAGCGTGGGCTGATGCTTTCGAGCTGGCCAAGGATGCTGTGCTCAATATGACTGTGGAGGAGAAGGTGAGTCCGGCATTAATACGGACCGTATCAGTCCTGAGTCTGACCGTCTGACCTCGACTGCAGGTGAACATCACCTCTGCCATACTCGGCCCGTGTCCTTCCAACACTGGCGGAGTCCCTCGACTGAACATCACCGGGATGTGTTTCGACGACGGCCCTGCCGGCCCCCGCTACACCGACTTTGTCACCCAGTTCCCCTCTGCGTTCTTCGCCGCTGCTTCGTTTGACCGGGACCTGATATACGAGCGAGCCGTCCGGATCGGCAACGAGTTCCGGGGCAAGGGTATCAACGTTGCCTTGGCACCAGTGACAGGCGGGCCTCTCGGCAGATCACCGTACGCCGGACGCAACTGGGAGGCGTTCTCCCCCGACCCGTACCTCTCCGCGACCATGTCTGGCATCACGGTCCGAGGCATGCAATCATCCGGTCTCATCACCTGCGCCAAACACTACGTCTTGTACGAGCAGGAGCCGGTTTGCACTGGTCCCCTGGACTGGACCGGAGGGAGGACCGACTGCCGGGACGTGTCAAGCAATGTCGACGGTGCGTACGGCGTGGAGCGCTGGCTGAGTTCGCAGACAAGACGTTCAAGGAGCTCTACCTGCCTAGTTTCGTGGAGAGCGTCCGAGCTGGGACCGGCGCTGTGATGTGGTGAGTACGTGGATCGCCCCATCGCTCAAGCCAGCTCGTACAACCTCATCAACGGGACTTTCTCATGCGAAAACGACTACACCATGAACACGATTCTCAAGGGGGAGCTCAACTTTCAAGGATTGTACGTTGAAGTTTGGGCTCCGCTGACATGCAGTATACTCGTGAGCCGGGGCGAGTTGCGGGCACTGATCACAGAGCGACTACGGGGCGACTCACTCGACGATACCCAGCGCCATGTCCGGGATGGACATGGAACTTCCAAGCGTCGCATACTGTGAGTAAATGGTGGTGCCCGGCTCACCTCAGTCGGACCTCACTTGCTCGAGGCGGTCAAGCACGGTCATGTACCAGTACACAGGCTCGACGACATGGTCCGACGGTGGGTACTTGCGACGAGCCATCTAACCCGTAGCATCCTCACACCGTGGTACGCGTTCCAGCAGCACAGATCCTACCCGGAGACCAACTTTCAAAAGTGGACTCTCGAGGACGAGATCGAGATCGATGGCCGCAAGTTCAGAAACGCCCATGCGGACAATCGCGGCGACAACCCGTCGTTTGCCCGGAAGATTGCAGCAGAGTCAACGGTGTATGTTGACTTTCGGGGTCACGTCGCTAACGTCCTTAGGCTTCTCAAGAACACCGGCGTACTCCCGCTCCGACACATCCGCCGAATCGGAGTGTTTGGAAGCGATGCCGACTACCCGCACACGCTGAGCGGGTGCGGACCCGACCTCTTCTGCATGACCGCATCCAAGGAGAGATACTGGAACGGGACGGTCACCATTGGCGGAGGCTCTGGCGCGGCTTATGCGGACTATGTGGTGGGTCGGTACATCCGATACGAGCTCATCCCAGGCCGCTCCACTGGAAGCGATTACGCTTCGCGCACGCGCACAGGGCATCCGCGTAGATCACCTGCTCCACGACGACCCTGCGCACTTTGTCTCCATGGGCTTCATCGCCAGCCAGTCCGAGGTATGCCTCGTGTTCGTCTCGGTGTTCCTCAAGGAGAATCAGGATCGAGAGCCCGGACTTCGACTCGACAAGGGAGGCGAGGATCTCATCAGAGCGGTGGAAGCGAGATGTGCCGGCGAGGTCGTGGTGATCATCCACGCCGGAGGTCAGGTAGTCGTCGAGGACTGGGTGAGTGCGGTTCCCGGGATCCGCTGAGCCGCCAGGTCCACCTGCCAAGGATCGGCGGGGTCATCTTTGCTGGATACCCCGGGCAAGAGACCGGCAACGCCTTGGTGGACATTCTTTGGGGCGATGTGAATCCGTCGGGCAAGGTGGGTGCGGTTCATGATGCGTCCTAATCCTAGCTACCTTTTACCATGGGCAAGGCTACATCGGATTGGCCCACCGGCAACATCTTGCGCGAGACTGTAAGCACGGATCGCTTCCTCCTTCGAGCCCAGTGCTGAACCACTTTACACAGAGTCGAGGTTGGTTCGGGTCAGAGACGAATCCGCGGTCCGTCTTCTCCGAGGGCTTGGCCATCGACTACAAGTGGTTCGACAAGTACGACATCACGCCTCGATACGAATTCGGGTTCGGGCTGAGGTGAGGCCTTCCATCGAAACAAGTTGACCTTGTCGGCTGATCGTACAGCTACACGACCTTTGAGATGGCGAGCCTCAAAGTCGAGAAGACTTGGATCAAAGCGACCGACACGGTGCAAGCCACGAATGAAAAGCACGAGGGTGGAGATGGCTTGTACGATACCATCGTGAGCGAATTGTCCGCACCGTAATTCGATGCTAATGCACGTCAGTACGTCGCGAGGGTCAACCTCACGAACACCGGGTCAACAGCTGGGGCCGAAGTGGCGCAGTTGTACATGTCGTACCCTCAATCCGAAGTCGAGCAGCCTCCGAGGCACCTCAAAGGCTTCCACAAAGTCTACCTACAGCCAGGACAGACCCAAACAGTGCAGATGCACCTTGTGAGTGGCATACCTTTGGGTCGGACTGAATCCGTACAGAGGAAAAAAGACATCTCCGTTTGGGACGTCAAGCACCAGACCTGGCGCATCCCGAAAGGCCGCTTTGTGTTCTACGCCGGAAACAGCTCGCGCAACCTGCCGCTCGAGTTCAAGCTCGACGTCAAGGACAAGAAATGATCAATGCACGTTGCGAAGTAATGCAGTTGTACGCGATGTCAATGATAATGCGAAATGTCCCTTTGATCAGGCCCAGACTTGCTCCGGCGAGACCAAGATGTCTCGACCGTTTGGTCGAACGTGTCGACCGGTGGCATCTTTGGGCATTGATTTGCGCATGTCGAAGCCGTCCAGCTCGTCTCTCGTCGATCCCACTCCCTCCATCCCATGGTAGTAGCTGCTTCATCAGCCGGGGCCTCGACTGAGACTCCGTCCGTCGCGCCGCACTCACTCTACCACCCGTCTGAAGACGCTGTACCCCATCTTTTCGTACATGCTGACCGCCCTCGTATTGTTACACCGCACAAACAGGTCGACGAACCAGGCATCGACGCAGTCTTTGCCTGGCCCGCTGAGCTGCTCCAGCAACGCCATGAAGATCCTCGCTAGGCCCAGTCCCCTGGACGGCGGTGATATCGACAGGGCTGTGAGATGGCCGTGGTGCTGGGGATCTGGCGCTGGTGGTTCGTGCTTGGCGATCACTGAGAAGTCAACGACCGCTCACGCCGTGTTGACCCACTGTATGCGTCTATCCCACCGTCACACGATGACTCGGCGGTGTAGCAAAAGTCAGGCCATTGGGCGGCGTAGGAACAGTAGTATCCGTTGTGATACTGCGATTGTCAGCGCGGGTTGGAAACGTCAACGCACCGTCGCGGTCCACGGATCCTGGTTGACCTTGTTGAAGCGCAGGATGTCGGTCGGGTCAAATGGACGTATGACGGACATGACAATGCGCAATGCGCAATGCGCGAATATGGACGTTGCTGAGAGGAATGAAACCAAGGATAACCTGCTACCTGCCGTTGGAATGTTGGATTCGGTTCCACTCCACTTTTGACGCGTCAACGCCTCTTCGCTTCGCATTCCTCCATCCACCCATCTGTCAGTCGGCTTTGCTTGCGCCATGTCCGAGCTGTTCAAAGACATCCCGGAGTTCGTCGAGGTGCGTCCGACATCTATCGCCTGCGCTGACCCCAAGACGAACATTAGCGAGTCCATTGCGGCGAGAACGGATACGCTCGGTACGTTGATTCCACCTTCACGGCAGCAACCTTGTTAACGACTTGCTAGCTACCTTTCGCGAGCTGGGCCCACCAGACCTGTGTCAGGTAGTCAAGTCGTCTGGCTCCAAGACGGCGCAGAAAGAGGTGAGCCATTACGAGGCGCAGCGCTGACGGCAGATCGGCTCGTATCACTACTGGTGAGCTGCACAACCCAAAGGACACTCTAACCCGCAGCTCTGGCGTCGAAGCGTCATCATCAGCATCTCTCGCGGCGTATCTCAACTCGCTCCAGTTCTCCATCGAAGACTCATCGGCATGGTTCGGGAAGGGAAATGGATGGAGAGTTCGGAGCGGCGTGTACTGCTGCTTCAACGCATTCTCGAGGGTGGACATGCGGGTGGACGTGAGGATCCCGGGAGGCGTGGATGCGTACGCGATCGATCTGAGAGGGGAGAAGTGGGTAATGAGCTAATGAACTCACGGTGGTTCTGACTCCCGCAGACATGAGGCCACCGCAGAGTTATGGCAGGAGACCTACCTGTCGGCACTGCTGCGAGCGATACGCTATGCCGACGATGCTTCCTATAGACTGGCGGGATATCGCAAGCTCGACCCCATCACCACGCCCGAGGCTGAGATCCGCTTCTTGCAGACAGCAGAGGAGCTCTTTTTCAAGGGTGGGCACCCAACTTGCCTTTCCAGCTGATGATTCAGGCTGGCAACTTGGCTCCGACCCCGAGATTCAAGTCGCGACCGCTGTGACAAATCACTTGACCGCCGCCATCATGAAGTACTTTTCCGACGCTTTCCGTCTCGAGCGTGCAGCGAACCTCTTCGAGCGGCTAGCAGTAAAGGAGCCAGAGGTCGCATCTTTGCTCGCTCGGAGCTACATCGGGATGAGTGAGTGAATCACGCAAAACGCGCTAACGACAGACGAGGAGATCAAGGCTGTCAAGATTCTCAACTCTGCCTTGGAGGCGAACCCACTGTCCTACCCCACGCTCCACGCTCAGTGCGACTTTCTCTTGAGCAAGGGCAAAGCCGACTGGGCTCGTCACGTCGCTCAACAAGCCGTGAATGCTGCGCCGAGCGAGTTTGTCACTTGGGCAAAGTTGACCGAAACGTACATCGAGCTGGAGCAGTACGACCGGGCCCTCCTCACCCTCAACTCTTGCCCCATGTTCACCTTCAACGAGAGGGACCTCCATCGCATGCCTCAACCCGCCCGAACGCATCTGCCGGTGAAAAAGTTCATCGCCGAGTCGAACATCTTGGATGACGAATCTGCAAGGGACAACGAGGTGGGTCCGAGTCCGGGTTCAAGCTGACCACAGGCCGATGTCGCATTGCTCCGTTTGCCTGCTCCCGGTTTGCGGGGTACCTTTGCCAAAGCCTACACGCTTATCACCCTCCTGGTCTCCAAAATCGGCTGGGACGAGCTTCTAAAGACTCGATCAGCTGTCTTTGTCATGGAGGAGGAGTACCGCCTGCACAAAAACACCACCAACGAACTCGACGCGACCGACGACGCCTCAACCACAGCCATCCGCTCGCCCGCCGAACCCTCCACCCAACCCAACACTCCATCCGACATCCCTACCATCCGCATTTCGAGCGAATCGGATCGGGTCAGGCCAAATGGCAAGCACGAACCTGTCCTGGAAAAGCCCGAACTCGCTCAGGCAAACGAGAATCCGGGATCTCCAATGCCCATGACCGCCAACGGGGAAGAGGTGGTGTCGGCGTTCTCCAACAAGCGCTTGTGCGAACGATGGCTTGACAACCTGTTCTTGTGAGTGACTTGCACGCGGCGATGCTGACCCCAGGGTGCTGTACGAGGATCTCCGAGTGTACACGATCTGGCGCGCAGAAATCTCGCATTTCAAGACGCAACACATGTCGTATAGAAAATCGGGAACAGAGGTGAGAAAGGTTCGCACACGTGGGCGCTGACTGTCAGTGGGAGATTCTCGGCGAGTTGGCGCTCCGTCTACACCACAAGGAGGAAGCCAAGGACGCCTTCCAACGCTGCCTCGACGCCAAGTTTAGCGCAAAGGCTCTGCTCAAGCTGCTCGAAATGTACGCGACCGAAGGGACCTGCAAAGGAGCCTGGGCGTGGCGATCCGGTTGACAACGTACCACCATCGGTGAGTCGCCTCGTTGTGCTCCGCTCACAGTAGATGGTACATGGACTCGGCGTACCCATCGATGGTGGCACACTACCTTTACAAGCTCGGACTGGTCCATGGTCACGCCAAGATCCAGTATACGCTTCTGAGCATGGTGAGTGATTTGACCGATGGCGCTGATTACAGAATCTTCCCGTCGGCATCTTTGAGATCATGCAAGGATATATGAAATACGCTCAGACCTTCAACGTGAGTCTGGCTGCGGTGTCGGATCTGACATGGCAGGTCGAGGGGTCAGAATTCTAGTGGGAGCCGGAGTCTATGCAGAGTCGAGGCGGCTAGTCAAGCGGCTGTGAACAGGTGTGCGAGTAGAGAGCCAAGACAAGTACGAGTAGTCGACGATGCATGGTGGTGGGATGTCCTCCCTGCATCCCGGTTCGATGGGCTGCTATCGCGCTTGATATAATCACGAAGACGTTGTCACGATGTCACCGCGGCAGTCACTTCACCCATTGAAGCGGACGACGAGGATCATCTGCCACTTGATGATCGGCAAAGGATCTGCATTGCGTCACACAAGTCGGGCGACATTCCTCGCGACACAAACATCCTCAACAACCTTTCCCCGTCTTCTCCCTCCGTCCTCGCCTCGCCTCGGCATGTCGCCCTCGGCTCTGTCAGACCCTCCTGCATACCTGTCCGGCGCAAAGTTCAACCGCCGCATCACATGTCCTCGCACCCGCCTGCCCGTGTCATTTTCGGACACTGGCGACCCACGGGGCGTACCTCTCCTTTGGATCCTTCCGAGCGGGTGCAGTCGATGGTTTGCCGCACCGCAAGATCCTCTCGCAGACCTCTTTGGCGTTCGTCTGATCGCGGTGGATCGTCCAGGCGTAGGGGCGACCCCGGTGGTCCCCTCGAGGACCGGATACGGATCAGCTGCTGTGAGCTGCCTCGCCCGTGTTCGCCTGAGCTGACGGCAGTGCTCATCGAATCCGTGTTGGAGCACCTTGAGGTCAAGCTGGCGCACCTATTGGCGACATCCGCAGGCATCTAGTGAGTTCTTGCATGGGAGGGTTTAACACATCTGACAAAGTAGCTATGCGCTTCACCTCCTCACCCACCAACCTCACATCTTCCTCACCGGCCTCGCACCGCCCCCGAGGGTCTACCTCATAGCTCCTTGGTCACCACTCTTGCCTTCCGATCACCCAGATTACTACAATTCCATCTTCCCTTGGATACCAGAAAAACTCATCACAACACAACACATGACTGTGAGCTGTCTGAACCCATATAACCGTTCGCTAACGACGCAGCTCCCCGCCTTGTTGAAGGTGTCCCGGGGTGCGGCGTCCTGGTGGAACACGGGGCTTACGACTGCTTGGAATGGCTTCGAGTATGCCAAGTCCCTGCTTCCGGGTGCGCTCGCACCTGCTCATGAGATCCCCGTGCCCGATGGGTCGACTGGAGTGATCGTGCCAGAGCTGCCGGCACCTCGCAAGTCGAGTAGCGAGCCTCAGGTGGACGAGGAAAGCGAAGAGGACCTCCGTGCACGAGGCAGGATGTGGGGCAAGTGCCCTTGCTGCATAGGCTGCGTGAGTGGCCCAAACCGACCCAGTCGACCGTCACACTGACAGGACAGTTGACGACAGACTACTTCCACGCGGAAAACTTCGAGGGCGTAGGGCAGGGTACGTCCGAGTATCTCTTCTCCTTCCTCAGACAGGTGCTTATCAGACCCAGAGCACCTTTTATGCCTCAACCGTGGCTCGAGTGATACCGGCCCGGACTGGTTCGCGAAGGCTGTCGCGGACCTGGCTGGGGCCATTGTAGCCGCTCAAAGCGCAGGGTCGAAGACACCCAGGACCAACCTTACAGCGGAGAAGACCCAGTTGCCCGACTCCAGTGCGGTTCGCTGTCCGCTTGATGTCCAAATCTGGTGGGGATGGAAAGATGGAATGGTACCTCGGAAAGGGCAGCGTGAGTCGTCTCCGGACGCCAAGGGCGAGCTGACAACGTAGTGTGGTTCAACAAAGTCATCGGTGCGCATCCTGGCGCGATCAGGGTGACAGTCCATGATGTACCGGATGGGGACCACACCAACCTGTGAGCCCGAACAATCTGGCTCGGATCTGCAACGCCCAGACGTCTGATAGCCACAGCTTGGGACGAGCCGATGGAATCTACCGAGTTTACGACATGGTCCAGGAGACAGGACAACATACCGGTCCGTTTGAGCCCAGCGGCACAGAGCGGGGCAATGTGAAGTCTTCTGCAGGGTGATTGCGGCTCCGGAGCTGGATTCTTTCGTGATGGAACGGACTCTTTGTAGCTCTCCATAATGACCACCGGCGGGTTGTATCGTAAGCATCGCATCGTTATTGTAGCTTCGCAATGGCCTCCTTGACCCTCGGATTGTCCAGGAAGGCGAGACTCCTGTCGATATCAGCCTGGTACAGCTTGGACTACCGTCGCAACGTACGAGTCCTCCAAATGGTCGTCAAAGTCATACAGAACCCTGTGAAGTCCGCTCGTCCGAACCCCATTGAGCACTCGAGCGAGCAAGGCGGGGGGGATCGAGAAACCGTCCGGCGGCGAGTCGGTGGGTCGTGTCTGTGGTTTGAATGCAACGCCCGGGTTACTCGGAGGGATATACACCTGGATTGGTCAGCGCAGCTTGTCCATGGACCGATTGGGGATACTCAGCGTGAGGACTTACCGAGTATGGCCATGAGCCTGAAGCAAGGCTGCCATTGTCGACCTGTTGCGGGTCAGTGAGCGGTCCCACTTCGTCTCGACCGACAATACGCTGACAGCTATGAGACTTACCACAAGGCCAAACACACCATCCCACTCCGCTCTCAATGCCCTCAGTACCCTCTCCCCTTGACGACTCATCCCCTCTCCATCCTCCCTAGCCTCGTAGTATCCCACCACTCGCCACCCTTTCGCTCCGGCATACTCCTGCACCAAATCGAGCGCGACCTCCATCATCGCCGACAGGGAGGTGTAGTGGTGGAGCAATGGCACGGCATCCTCCACAACAACCTCGGTCTTGCTGGACGACGGATTCGAGGACGTCGCGGGGGCACGTCCGAGTAGCACGCCAGTGACTGTCGAGCTGGAGTAGCGGGCCGCGTGCAGGATCGGAATAGCGAATGCAGCGGGGGAGAGAGTGTACGTGTATCCACCAGCGACCGCGCTGCTAGTCGCCATGGCGAGGACAGAGACTCGTTGAGAAGAATGGACTCGGTCAGAGTGGGATTGGAGTGGTGTTGTATATTTCAGTCGAATTGATCGAAGAGGATGATGGACCGGCCGGTTGTGGCGTGGCGTGGCGGGCTTCAACTTCAACGTCTAACCAAGCCAATGCAATGCTCGACTGGTACGGAAGAGGAATGCCACCCGAACTTCGGAGTGACAGACCAGTCAATACACAAGAGTAGATCATGCATGATGCGCAACCGTCAAGTCGATCCATCACGCCGCCGACAATGTGCCCTTCCTCTCGCCTGCCTCCTCACCTTCTCTCACACGCCACGCTCTCCAGCCATGAACCGTGCCCCTCACCCGCTCGTCTCCCGGATCTTCTTCAAACATGACGCCCGCCCATTCCTCCACGACTTTCTCGTATGCCCAGCCCGTGCCGGACTCGGCGAGACGAGGGAAGAACGCCATATCGGCCGCGACGAGGTGGGGGCGGTGGTGTGTGAAAAAGACTAGGATGCAGGGTGTTGACGGAAGTGTGCTGTGAGTAGGTGCAGCTGGAGAGTGGGACAAGAGCGAGTTGACGGTAGATATGAGGGCAGGGTGCTGATAGGTCAGCATGACGAGAACAATCGCCCGGCCCTGTGGACGTTTATGGCTCACTTGGGAGTGATTGAACACTAGATCGCTCAGGAGCAGCAGGTCGTACTTCCCATCCGAGTTCGCTGATGGTACACCATCCAGCTCTTTCAGCAGAGGCTCCACGTCGTGTCCCCAAAGATGGCCCTAGGTTTCCCCTCAGACAACGGCAGACGAGACACAACGCCGTTGCTCACCGCTTCTGTTATCCGACCCCTCCGGTCTTCCGGGACGTTCATGTCCACATTGTACCTCAGATTCTCCACCAGGGATGCGTCGGGGTAGTCGGTCACCACGACCCGCTGTGCTCCGGCAAGAGCAGCGATGATGGATGGCAATCCCGCTCCGGCGCCAAGTTCCAGGACGGAGTTGCCTCGGATCAGGCTGGTGTTGCGCAAGAGGTAGGTGGAGAGGACTTTGGCTGTATTCCACAAGTAGTTTGCCCACAGGGGATGAGCTCCGACAAGGCGTGTGAGTATATGCATTCGTCCTTCACCCAGGTCCAAGTCCAAACCCGCGGGGACATCAAAGGTAGCGAAAGAGTACGGTGCGGGCAAAGGCGATTCCGGCTCCTGTGTAGAGTCAGCCGTCATCCCGGGCTCGCCTGTCCTCGCCATGTCTGCTCCTGCCATCCCCTACCTCGTCCCTCTCACTCCCACTGGTGCCCACCATTGGCGGCCGCCGGCGCACCGCATGACAAAAAGCCGGAGAGGACACAGGACACGCACCGGAAGCAAGTCGTCTAGACCGAACCCGACGCCTTGGTCGTCGTCGCTAAACTCATCCAGAGCGGCAGCGTCTGTCATACGGCTCGAAGTCGGGAGTTTCGAAGAAGATGCTTCGCTTTGGCTAGTCATTGTGCGAATGTGGTTGATCAAGTACTTGAACAAGACAGCGTGTCTATCAAATGGCGCTGAAGAGGTTACCAACTTTTTGAACCCGTGCCTGACATTGTCCTCCTACTCTATCACCAGGCCACCTACGGATTTCTCGGCTATCGCAACTTCTTCCAATGGGCTCGCTACCTCTCACAAAGGTACTGCTGTTGGGGAGGCAACGAGAGAAGGAGATGAGAAGGGCTGGATGTAGCGAGGTGACGACGGGCCGTCCGGCCGTCCCTACAACAGCGTCAGAAGAGTCGTTGCCGCCGAAGCGTCGTGATTATCTCTCGTTCATGCATCATGTACAGCTACAGGCTACACAGGTGAGACTGTCGTAACAGGTCGTTCTGGGCGTTCGGCCATACTCTCCCCTACTCTGGCCTCCATGATTGGATGACAAAAAGCCTGACCGTTCGTCTCCCTCTGATCGTCCAACATCGTTACACTCGTCCCCGACTCGCCCTCTTCCGCTGAGCGGTTCAAGCCGTCATCATCTGTATCTCGCCGGGACCTGCGGGACCGGAGGAATGCCGTTGCCCGGTGGAGGCATGCCCATGAAGGCACCTGGGGCAGGAGGTGCAGAGGCAGGCGGCATGGGTGATCCGTTGCCCATCGTCCGGCTCTGCGAGAGTTGCTGTGGACTGTCAACTGCAGATCCCACCACCTGACCACCGGACCAACCCACCTCGTAAAATGCAAAGTCCTGCAGCAGGCTCGTTTTGGACTTGGTTTGATGATCGAGGAAAATCTGTAGGACCTCGCACCCAGCCTCGTAGTGAAGTTCTTGGGTGTCGCGCGAATTGGTGATGGGTTTCTGCTCGGGGGTGTTCATCAAACGAATATGCCGGAGTGCGCTGAAACGATTAGATCGACGCCCACATCAAGCCGAGTGTCAAAACTCACGCGCTAGGGACGTCGCGAACGAAAATCCACTTGACCTTGAAGATTCCTTTCCACTTGTCCTGCGCCCAGACAGTGGACGACTGCGTTTCGTCGACGCTGCACACGATCAGTGCTGTTCGAACCAAAACGCGGCGCCTTACGGGGTAAGCATCTGCGCCACACCGCAAAAGTGTCTTGAGCCATTGACCGAAAAGAACAGGTAGATCGGCATCTGGTCTGCCGACTCGCGAAAGGCGGTATCGAGTCGTTTGTTCCCCAGCACCGTGGATGACCAAATCTCGTGCTTGAGTGACTTTTGCACATCTTCTTCCTAAACCAGAGTCAGCCAGGTATTGGAAGTATCAGGCGAAACTCACGGTGTACGACTTGATGACGAAGAAGCGCGCTTGCGAAGGCCGACAATTGTACGTCGCAGGGTTCAGGCCTTTGCTCCTTGCCAGCTCGATGACAGCCATGTCTTGGTGTGGGGGAGGTGGCTGCAGCGCAGGGTTCGGTAGCTGGCCGTATGGGTGAGCTAGAGCCGGGTTGAATGCCGGATTGAGATACGGAGGTGGCTGTGCAAATTGTCCCAGGGGGGCCGCTGATTGAGGCTGTTTGAACGGTGGCATACCGCCGTAGCCGGCGGCCAGCAGTTGATGTTGTTGCAGATAGGTGAGCGGAGGACTCATCAGCTGCGCTTGGTCCCATCGTTGAGGCATTTGTTGGGAGTAGCCCTGGCTGCGGAGCAGAGCCTCGCGGTCGTTCCAACCGCCCGCGCTCGCGGAGCGAACAGGCGCCTGGCTCGAGTGAAACCGGTCCGCCTGCCCAACCAGGTTCGTCACCCAGCTGGGCTCTTCGGCAGGATGGACAAGATGTGGCGGTAGACCTGCTGCCGCATCGCCTGGCATCGTCGCAGCAGTGTCCACCACCAGCCTGCGCTCGGACTGCTGCCTCGGTGTGGTCCTCCCGATTTGCATAGCGTCAAAGGCTTCCTGCAGCTGCTGCGTGGGACGGGTCCAACCATCGTCACCACGGTGCGACATTGACCACAGGCTGGTACCGATGGGACTCGTCGGTGGCTCCTCGGCCTGTCGATCGGCAGGTTGTAGACCTTGAGGCTGAGCAGCTTCCTCCACGAGCCGACGTCGAAGGTCGTCTCGCTGCTCAAGGCTGAGTACAGCCGGACTGCGCTCGAGGCGCTCCCGCACACGACCGTATCCTTGAGTGAGAGACTGGTGTCGCTTGATGTCGGCGCCGGATTCGAGTCGATTGTCCGAGAGTGGGAGCTGAAAGGGGGGCAAAGCGGCAGTGGAGGAGACGGGCGGTGGGGTGGGAGGTGTGAAAGGGTGTCGAGGGGTCGTGGCTTGGGTCGGTGGCGAGACCGCTGACGCGGCGGAGGGGCGATACCCATGCTGCAATGTCAGAGTTGATCATGTCGCAGGAAAAGGACGCTCACCTCGCCAGCAGCGCGCAAGCTCGTGCTTCGTCCGAGATTGCTCACATCCGCGTTCCGAGCTTGCTCGCGCAGACTTTGTGTCCTCGACACGCCAGCAGCTCCAAGCGGAGCAGCCTCGAAAGGTGACGTCCCATTCGTCCTGCTCGTCCTGCTCAACATGCTGAGAGAAGAAAGCGAGTGGGAAGGAACATGAGCAGACGGAAGCGGAGGCGGGGGTGTGGTACCATTCTGGCCCATGGTCGCAGAGGTGCGGCGGGGCGGCCTGGGCGGGGGAGCCATGCTCCCATAAGCGGACTCGGGTTGAGATGGAGTGACAGATGCAATGTTGTTGAAGCCTGCCCCATCAGCCCCTCTCCACGACTTTGGTGATCAAATCATTGCTCACCCCTTCTCGACGGAAGAGAGCTCTGCCTGCTCAGGCCCTTGCCCCAGGTCCCGCTCTCGACGGCACCCTCCTCCCCAGATTCATGCTCGTGAACGACCTCTTGGGTTCTGACCTCCCTTCCGCTGACCCTCCTTACTAGCCCCGCTGCGTCTGTTCCGGCTCCAGAGCTCAAGCTCCCGCTACGAAAGCGGTTGGTCGCCTGAGAGCCTTGCCCCGCAGCATACTTTGCGTCTCGCCCATGAAAGGCGGAACTGGCCGCGGGGTTTGCTGATATGCTCGCCGAGGTCTGATGGCGAGTGGAAGAGCCGATGGTGTTGTTTCGCCGCAACAACGACTCGTGGTCGGCTGCTGGTGGCGATGGGGCAGACGAGGTGGGAGGTTGGGGCTGCGCGCCAAAGGCGTTGGCAGACGGTCCGCGCGGCTGGCGGATGGGAGCGACGGGGACCGATGACATGGGAAGTGAATGAATACGAATAGATATGCAATGTCAAGATTCGAGACCTGGACCGTATTGCTATGGATCAGGAGACACTCGTGACGATGAACGCAGGCACTTGGGCGTTAGAGAGAGACAGGACGCGATCCCAGGGAACGAAGGCGGCGACAAGGAATAAGGAATGCGTGAAAGGTGAGGAGGGGGAAGCAGAATGTTCAGTCGTAGCCTCGTCGTCGTGTGGGAAGTCGGATGTCATCCACCGGGCGGTGCGACGTCTGCGCGCAGGCAACGGTCGGGATCAAATTCCACAGAAACAGGCTTCAAGCTCTCAACGCATACGCATACGTCGGTCAGTCCGGCGAGTGGAATGCATGCAAGGTGTCCGGCGTATAGTCAGGCAGATGGATCGCAAGTCCCGGTGACCAGGGTCAAGCGGTGCACCGAATCATCGGCGAGGGCGTCAGGGCGACCCGGGGCGGTGCACACGACCTCCGCACCGAGAGGGACCCTCCACTTCCTCACGCACTCCGCACACCACATTGGTCCCTCCACTCGTCAAAGAACCGGATCATTGCCGGCGTGATTCGTCTGCGGACGGTTGTAGCGGAATGTAGCAAATGGGACCGTTTGACCTGAATCGCCGTCAGTATGCCTCGTGGTGACCAACCGAAAACTGTTTCTGGAAACGACTCACGAATGGTGCATCGAGGTCCTCATTCATCGCCGTGAGGGCCGCATCCTGGCAGATCGAAGCAACCTCTGCGCCCGAGCATCCCTCGGCCTGGAGGCGAGCGTCAGAGCGGCTCACAAAGAAGTCATGCTGCGTCCTTGCGGCGTTGTCGGGGCAAGCGGAGCAACACGCTGGCCCGCCGAGATGGTCAGGCGACTTACGAGGTATGCCAGCTCTTCAACGTCAACGCCCGGCTCAACTGCCATGGTGGAGAAGCGAATGCGGAAGATATCCTTGCGCGTCTCCAGATCGGGGGCGCCCACAAAGAGGATCCGGTCGAGGCGGCCTGGTCGCATGAGAGCGGAATCCTGATTGATCAGAGAGAAGGCTGGAACGCTGCAGAGAGTCAGACTCACCAGCACGTCGGGACGGTTCGTCGCGGCCACGACAGTAACCCCAGACAGCTCCTCGATCCCGTCCATCTCGTTCAACAGGCTCGTCAAGACGCCATTGTGTGACATGTCGTCCGAGCGAGACGAACCAAGCGCATCAATCTCGTCCTTTTCCCTGTCAGTGTTGATCGATGATATCTGCCCACCTGCACTTACGAAGAAGACGATGGACGGCGCAGCCGCCCGTGCTTTCCGGAAGATCTCTCTGACCGCCCTCTCGGACTCGCCGACATATTTGTTGAGCAGCTACAACGGGTCAGACGGTGCTTGGGCAGCTTTCACTCACCTCTGGCCCCTTGACAGCGATAAAGTTGATCCCACTTTCTGTGGCCAGAGCTTTCGCCGTCATGGTCTTGCTGCAACCCGGAGGGCCGTACAACAACACTCCGCGAGGAGCTTCCACGCCGAGCCTGTTGAAGGTGTCGCGGTGTGTAAGGGGCCATTCGACGCATTCCCTGAGCTTCTGCTTGATCTCCTCTTGCCCACCAATGTCCTGCCACCTGACAGCAGGCGTCTCCACAAAGACCTCTCTCATCGCGGATGGTCGAATGGTCGGTAATATGGCAAGCACGTCTGCGTTGGTCAAGCAGGGCGCGCCGGGCCGCGACGGAGAGGAATCGTCGTGCCACCGCTGGATGGCGGCGGAAGCGGACTCGCGAATGAGGGACGATAGGTCGGCGCCGACGTAACCGTGAGTTCGAGCGGCGATGGCGGAAACATCGGACGGAGAGAGGGAGTGGGGCATCTTGGCAAGGAGAATGTCAAGGATTTCGTGGCGGCCAACGGCGTCAGGAATGCCTGGCCAAGTCAGCCCGGGTCCACAGACGTCACTTGCCAATTTCAATCTCCCGGTCGAAACGACCAGGTCGACGAAGAGCAGGGTCCACGCTATTGGGCCGGTTTGTCGCCGCGATGACAAACACCTTTTCCTCTGTCGATGCCGCCATTCCGTCCATGAGGGTCAACAACGTCGCCACAACCCGCTTCTCCACCTCACCACCGTCCCCGTCCCTCCTCGGACACAGCGCATCCACCTCGTCAATGACGATGATACACGGACTCCTCTTTCTCGCCTCGGTGAAAACCCCGCGGAGTCGTTCCTCGCTCTCGCCGTGAAAAGCCGACGAAAGTTCGGGTCCGTTAACGACGATGCATGAGCAACCGGGAGTAGACGATGCCACGGCGCGGGCGAGAGCAGTCTTTCCGGTGCCGGGCGGACCGTGGAGCAAGACACCTCGAGGTGGGGTCAGGCCGAAGAGTGTGAACATGGCTGGGTGATTGAGAGGCAACTCGAGCATTGACTTGATGAGTTTGATCTGAGCTGACAAGCCTCCGAGCTGTGAATATCCGCTGGGTGAGGCCTGATCCGGGGTGAATAGATTGACGTAGGATGGCAACGGGCCGTCAAGCTAAGCACTGAGTACCGCGCTGCGATTCATTGACGGTGACTCACCAGTTTTGCGCCGCCTCCGGCCGACTTTTCTCCGGACTTGCCACGATCCCCAGTGATCGCTACCACCGTCTTCCAGTCGACGTCAAATACCGCCTTCCCAGCGTGGCCGTTCTCCTTGATCCCCATGCTCTGCATCTTTTGCGCCAGTTCCGCGGTGTCCGCCTTTTGTTTCGGGCCAAGTTCGACGTCTTTGACCACAAATATGCGCTGCGAGGAGTCGGGCTCGCCGAGGTATATTCTAGTGCCAATGTGGACGTATCTCATAGAGACTGGGCCAGAGTCAGCAACTCGCACACCAAGGCGTAAAAGTTGATGCACCAAGTGTCTCTTTCAAAACCCCCTTGAGCCATTCCTGCTCTCGCTCCGACGCCTCGGGTCCCTTCGTGGGGATCAACTTGGTATTGCTCCTCGCCAATGGCAGGGCTTCTTCAAGTACAACAGATTTGAGGTTACCAGCGCTCGACGTTGGGTCGAAGCGGTAGACCTCCACCTTGGCGCTCTGGAGATTCCATACCTGCAGAGGCGACAGCATGACAGCTGCAGAACACATCAGTTGGGTCTGTGTCCGGCTTTCTCCTCACCGTCATCTTCCACCCCAGCTCTCGGCCATAATTGCGCGACGATGGCTTCCTCGGCATCGTTGAGGGGTCTGAGAGACACCCAGTCTCCCGCCGCGAGCTTGTGAGCCCTTAGCAGGTCGGGCGAGACATAGGCGCGGCGGTGTTGCCGAGCAAACGAGGTGGATGCGGCATCGGCAGGCTGAACGGAGAGGGTGGTGATGAGAGGCGTCATGGTGAGAGGTGTCGGTGATCGAGGCACGAGATGCAGATGCTGGGGTGGCCTGCACGAGTGCTAGTCCCGGTGCCAGCAGGCAGTGGCGATGAGCTGTGAGTGTGGGCCGAGACGATGAAGTCAAGAGTGTCAAGATTCTGGCAAGAATTCAGACAACCCCGACGACAACAGACCAACAGCCAATTGTCAGGCACAGGTCTACTGGGAGGGTCCTCGTGTCAGGCTCTCTCATCTGGTCTTGCCACCTCTCTACACCGCGCTAGACTTTCCACTCTGATTGTTTCTGGCTTTCTTCACTCAATTGACTTCTCCTCGACGATTAAAAACGGCAGCGCAGAGCCACTGAACTGACCCAGAGTTGGTGTCCGTCGTCACCATGTCGGCTCTCATTGCGGGGTACGACTCGTCAGACGACGAGTCCGCTGTTCGTCCTTCGGCACCCACTTCCACCCTGCCAGCGTTGGGCAACGGCTTCAACCCGACTGCAGAGGATGACGAGGACGAGGACGACGAGAAGATAGATGAGCAGGCTAGGACGGATGCTTTTGGATTGTCGTCGGCACAACAGCGGGTGGAGCAGAGGAAGGCTGCGGCAACGCAGGTAACTGCGGCGCCCGACGTGTTGAAAGAAGTTGGTCTAATGTGATCTTGTCAGATGGCACCGCTGACGGCACAGGATCCCAACGGAGGCGGGATGGCAATCATCACACGCCCAACGGACAAGGTGATGAATGTCAACCTGACGTACGAGGACATGCAACGGCCAGTCCAGGGGCCGGAAGATCCGTTCAACCAAAAGAAGAACAAGGGGATGAACACGCTGTCTGGTATGTTTCCGTGTCCCGGGCCACTCGTTGGGCTTTGCTGAGGGGACAGGTCATGTTGAGGAACAGGTCATGGACGATTACTCCTTTGCCATGCAACAACGAACCTTCGACGTCCATGGATATGCTCTGAATCCGTCGACGGCAAGCGGGGGCGATCGACCTCTCATCGGCTCGCTGAACAGTGCGCACCAAAACGGATACGCCTCCATCGATCATATGCGGGTGTCACGGGCGACGAAGCGGGAGACAAAGCGGAAGAGAGGAGGAAAGGGCGACGCTGGTGTCGTCGATGGTGAAGGGGCGTATATGGGGCCTTGGGCCGAATGGGCCGGAGACAAGGATGTTGACCCGGTTGTTGAGGAGGAGGCGGAAGAATGGCGAGAAGAGAAGAAACGTCGAGAGGAGGCCAAAGAGCAAGCACAGGAGAAGATGCGGGTTGCAAGAGAGGAGAAGAGTATATTTCATGGTGAGTGCCTCCCCGCAGAATATGCGTGCGTGTGGCTGACAACATCGCAGGGAAGGAGCTGCTCGATTATGCCGGTCGCACATACATGCACATTCCGACAGACACCGACGTCAAGCTCAACCCATCAGAAGGCTCCGCGCCTCCAAACGCGTATCTGCCGGAGAAGTGCATTCACACCTGGACGGGACACAACAAGGCCGTGTCCGCGATCCGGTTATTCCCCCGCAGCGGCCATCTCTTGTTGTCGGCGAGCATGGACACCAAAGTCAAGGTGAGCACGACTCGAGTTGTGTTCGGACGCCGCTCACACGGTAGCTCTGGGACGTCTATCACGAGGGCAACTGCCTGCGTACCTTCCTCGGTCATTCTCAAGCCGTCAAAGACGTTGCGTTCAACAACAAGGGCGAAAAGTTCATATCCGCGTCATATGATCGATACCTCAAGATGTGGGACACCGAAACTGGCAAATGTATCCAGGCTTTCACCAACGGCAAGATCCCCAACGTGGTCAAGTTCCACCCCGATCCGGACAAGCAGAACATCTGGCTGGCGGGTATGCAGGATAAGAAGATCATCCAGGTGAGTAATGGTGTCGCGTGAACCTGTCGCTGATCGCGTCAGTACGACACTCGTGCGCATGAGATTGTGCAAACGTATGATCAACACTTGGGCCCTGTAAACACCATCACCTTTGTGGACGACAACCGGCGGTTCGTCACGACATCCGATGACAAGACCATCCGAGGGTGGGACTATGACATCCCTGTGGTCATCAAGTACATCGCCGAGCCCTACATGCACTCGATGCCCGCGGTCACCAAGCACCCCAGCAGTGAGTGCTGACTCGTTAGACTTGGCTGAGATGTGACTGACATCTCAGACAAATACTTTGCCTGCCAGTCCCTCGACAACCAGATCCTGGTCTACTCGGCGGACGGAAGCTTCAAGCAGGCCAAGAAGAAGAGGTTTGCCGGTCACACCATCGCTGGTTACGCCTGTCAAATTGGTTTCTCGCCCGATGGCAAGTACATCTCGTCGGGTACCGGTGGCGGCGACGTCGTTTTCTGGGATTGGAAGACGGGCCGCATCGTCAAGCGATTGCGTGCACACAACCAGGTCGTCATTGATCATGTCTGGTTGCCGAACGAGCATGTGAGTGAAACAAGACGCGTAATCTTGGCTGCGGATGCTGACTTGCCCGCAGTCCAAGGTCATCACCGCGTCGTGGGACGGGCTGATCAAGCTGTGGACGTGAATGAGGAGTCCGAGTCGGATTGTCATGTGGCAGTGGAGCGGCTTGGTACGGAGAGCTCGCTGCTGGCAGGATGTAGTACCATGCATCGTTGAAACGCATGATTGCCCGCCCGTGTGCTGTTTCATGCATGGCTCACTATGCTCGTGCGAATGGTGACCGGGTCTAGACGTTTTGATTGAGAGATAGCGGATGATGTGGAAACCTGCCTCCAACAACGGCACCCCTTTCGAGATCCGGTTCCGCCCTCACCTCGTGAACCTAACGCTTGGTCGGCCTGGCGCGCCCCGCCCCTCTCCTCTCCCAACAACACCTCTCCTCCCCCCTCAAGCTTATCCACCTTTGTGCACCATCTCGACGCTTTCCTTCTTGTATCGTACTATCTTCGCCTATTACATACATCGAGTGTGCAGCCTCAGGACGCTGCTTCGTTTTTTGCACCAAGCTTGGACCCCGCCGCTGAGTAATCTCAAACGGCCAAGCTGGATCATACGGTCAGGTCGACCCGACAACTGGCCGGATAGACCGCCTTACCGTGAGTCTCCTTTGCACCTGTGGATATTTGTCCGGTCCCACGTCCCCACTGTAGCCTCTGCGTCTCCCTATACACCATCCTTGGACACCTCTAGCTCACTTGAGGCAGCTTGGAACTTGTCCCGCAACGTCCACACGACTCGCCAGACTCCCGACATCACATCTCACCGCCCAGCATGAGGGAGAGCAACTTCACATTCCCGCATCAGAACCGGGCGACGGTGGTGATCACCCACATGCTCTATGATCGCAGAGGTGAGTGACCGTCGCAGCAGCCTGAGACGTCTTCTCGTCGCAGAGCGTTGGCGAGCGGGAGACAAGAGGTCGAGGCCGCGATGGCGGATGTCTCAGTTGGACTCGCTGACACATTGTCAGCGCTGGACACCCGGAGCCCACTGGCTATTCTCAACAACCTCACCTCCCTCACCTACCTCACATCCACATCACCCCGTATCCGCGAGATACTGACCACCGATGGTGGGCTCGAACGCCTGCTTGATATCCTGCGCGACTCCACCCTCCCTCGCGATTACTCTTCGCCGCCAGATTTCTGGGGTCTCAACGGAGCACCGACAGCCCGGGTCATCAGCGTCGATCGGCAAGTCTCGCTCAAACATGCGCTTGCCTTCCAATGCGTCGTCAACATCGGTGTTCGAGGCAGCGAGGCGATTCGCACCCGTGTGGTCCAAGCCGGGGCGCTCGACCTGGTCGCCCAGATCCTGGAGAGCTGGCTGCGACATCATGGCATCTCCATCTTTGCTGGGCCGGTCGGGAGTCAGGCGGCGGTCGAAGCGCAAGAGCAAGGCTTGCCTGTACCTGGTACCGAGACGAGGCGGAGACCTCGTTCGGGCAGCGCGAGGCAGGATAGGCGAAGCTCTCACGGATCGTCGACGACTCGCGCGTCTAGCCTGAGTCAGTTCATCGCAAACCTGACCAACACTCGCGGAGGTCTCATCGCTCGTTTCGGTAACGGGCATGCGAGCCGAGACGAGGAAGGCGAGCAGGACGACGCGGAAGCTGATGTGTCACGCCACGGTGACACGGACGTCGACATGGCGGACGCAGAAGGGGATGGCGAGACGGACGCGGCGTCCGTCGGCGTAGACGAGAGCATGGATATCGACGAACCGTCGAGAGAGGACTCTGAGGCTCCCGAGCCTCCGGGACAGGCGACCACTCCACGAGCGTCCCAGCTGGTTCTTCCCATGTCGATCGCGTCGCGGCCACAACCCCGTGAGACTGTCAGCCAGGCATCGAGCATGGCCGAAGGATTCGCCGAGGGCGTCGACACGGGCATCCCACGGACGACGTCGGAGAACAACCTTGCCTCCACGTCTCAGAACCCTCGACCCGCTCCGCTCAACCTGAGTGCCGCTCGGGTACCGCAGCTCATTGCGCAAGATCCCGCCAGCACACAGTCCAGCCCGATGGGCACGCCGACGCGGAACGAGAACGTAGAGGGGCGCATTGGGGGTCGTCGGGATACCATCATCGCTCGGCCCATCAATCTGCATTTGGCACCTCGGGACGAGCGAGAGCGAGAGAACACAGCCGGTAGCGAGACATCGGACGGCGGTGCAGACGTCGATCTCGAGTCTGCGACCATCGCCGCCAACCTCGCGGCGGTGCAAGCGGCGCAGAATCTGGCGGGGGCAGGTGGCATCGCCGAGACGGCCGATGGTCGAGAAGTCAATGTTGCCGAGGTACCCACGGTCGGTCAGCCAGAGGAACCCGATGCGGAAGCTCTGGCGGCCGAGCAGGCTCGATTGGACATGGAGGCAGGCGCTCCTCCGGGACAGCCCGGTGCGGCGCAGACGCCCCGAGTCCCTACTGTCGAAGCTCCCACTCCCACAGCGCTCCTCACTCAAGCGACTCTCCCTCCGGGTGTGCCCCCAGCTCAGATCATCATCGCCAATGGCGCTCCTCGCGGCTTCCAAGATCTTGGAAGCTATGTCGGCATCTCGTCGATCCTCAATCCGGAAGGCGACCGTTATTCTGAAGACTCGATTCTCCTCTCCCTCCAGCTCCTCGCCTACCTCTCCAAATACCCTCATGTTCGGCACGCATTCCATCACCCCCGCGAACCCATGCACCCAACCTTTGACCTGAACCCGGAGCACACGCTAGTCAAGCTCCCCGAGAGACCGGGGGTCTCTCAAACCCCAAACATCTTCTCCCTCGTCGAGAGGTTCACGTTCCGCCCATCACCTTCAGACCCCTTGCTGTTCCGCATACCTCAGGAGATCCAATATTGGGCGGGCGTGATCATGCGCAACGCTTGTCGGAAGGACGAAGCGAGGGGAGGGATCAGGCAGTGCGCCAACATGGCCTGCGGCAAATGGGAGACTTTCCCTCGAGAGTTTGCCAAATGCAGGAGGTGCAGAAAGGCAAAGTACTGCAGCAAAGAGTGTCAGAGCAAGGCGTGGCAAGAGGGACATCGTTTCTGGTGCGTGTGACCGTTGCGTTCCGAGGATCCCGAGGAGTCGAGCTGAACCTCCCAGGTGCAACATCCGTTCCGACGAACCAACACCGGGTGCCAGTGCGGCCGCGGGGGCAGGTGGCGCTCCGCCGGGGGGTGCTGATGATGACGATGACGATGCGGCAGGTGGGGGTGGTGGAGCTTTCCCTGCGGTTGGTATACCGCGTGACATTCTCGCGCGCGCCGTGCAAGCGCAGGCGGCAGCGAACGGGCCCGAGGGTGCACATCGGCGTCACCGAGCTCTGGACCAGCGAGGGCGGCAGCTGGATGCGGGGCCGACCGTCGAGGACGTTCATCGCCTTCTGGACGCCGATGGACGCAGTACGGCAGGGCAGCGAGCCGGCGACACGTCGCTGCTTCCGGATGGGGTGCAGATGGACCTGCTTCGGGAGACGATGCGAGCGCGAGACGGTCACTCGAGGGCAGCATCTTCTCATCCTTCGGAAACACGCGGAAGCCCCTTCGACACATCCGCTTCGACTACCTCTCTCTTCTCCCAGGGATCGGGAACAGGACTCTTTGGCACACAGCCTCGAACCGCCCTGCCATCGCCGGAGCATACCCGCCCGCCGGCACAGACCTCCAACTCGTCACGCTCAGTCGACCGCCTGGCGACGACGACGACCGCGCCCACGCTCTCCCAGCCGACTCACGGTGGACCCAGCCGCGCGTACATTGCAGCCATGTCTGCCCTGCTGGGCGCGCCCGCCAGCGGTGTCGACCCAACCCAGAACCGGCGCGGGATCCGATGAGATGATCCCTTTCCGACCTGCAGGACATTGAGGACGCTCCCTAATGGTTTTCTTCGTGGCATGATTCTTGATGAGATTGTTTTGCATCTATATCCCGTCTCCCCGTCTTGACGTGATTCCGATCCCTACGTATTGTTACTTGTTGTCCTGCAATCGCCTCGAATAGCATTGGCAGCCCGCATGAATCGACGTGTTTGATACAGAGGCGAGCTGTGGATTGCACCCATTGGATCGCTCAGGCACCTGGATCCGGCGGAAAGGACGCGGTTACTCGAACTTTCTGGCTTTTGCCACCCACTTCCGCGACTTGACTCTTTGAGGCCTACATCATTGCAGCATCCCGTTGCGCATTCCTCCCTCCATTCCGCAATCGAGAATATACCCAGCATATCACGACCGCGTCCGACACACCGATCTTGTAAAATCACACTGCTATCCAACCCACAATGCTCGTCCGGCGACAGCTCATCCGCACGTCGCAACTCGCTCGGCCTCGGACACTCAACACTTCGACACGCATCACTCCCCCCTCCCTGCCTCGCGCAGCGGCGCTCGTATCGATCCGCCCTGCCTCTCTCAACCAGCTCGAATCCAAGCGCTCATATGGCACAGGTCCCCCTCGTGGCGGTGGTCCTCCTTTCGGTGGAGGTCCACCTTACGGCGGGGGTCCCGGCGGGCCCGGGGGTTTTGGTGGGATGAGGTTTCCCGGACAACCCCAGCAGCCGCAACAGGAAGAGAAGGGGCAATACCTCAATCAGTACTCCATCGATCTCACCAAGCTCGCGAGAGAAGGCAAGCTCGACCCCATCATCGGAAGAGACGAGGAGATCCGACGAACAATCCAGATCCTCAGCAGAAGAACAAAGAGCAATCCCGTCCTGCTCGGCTTGCCCGGTGTAGGCAAGACGGCGATACTCGAGGGTCTGGCAACGAGGATCGTCAACAAGGAGGTGCCCGAGTCGTTGCATGGGAAGAGGCTGCTCTCGCTCGATTTGTCGATGCTGCTGGCGGGGACAGGCGTCCGGGGAGAGTTCGAGAACAGGTTCAAGGGTCTGCTCAAGGACATTGAGGCGGAAGAGGGCAACGTCATCTGCTTCATCGACGAGCTGCACACGCTCTTGGTGAGTCGCTTTAGAGTTGACAAATGGTCAAGTTGGTGGTGCTAATTCCTTCAGAACTTGGGCAAAGCGGAAGGCTCCATGGACGCCGGGAACATGATCAAGCCCGCGCTGGCGCGGGGTCTGCAGCTTGTCGGCGCGACCACCCTCGACGAGTATCGCAAGACCATTGAGAAGGACGCGGCGCTCCAGCGACGGTTCCAGCCAATCATGGTCAACGAGCCGTCGGTCGAGTCGACCATCTCCATCCTCCGCGGTCTCAAGGCCCGTTTCGAGGCTCACTTTGGTGTTCAGATCGCCGACTCTGCGCTGGTCACATCGGCAGTCTATTCTGATCGGTACATCGCCGACCGCTTCCTACCCGACAAGGCCATCGACCTCGTCGACGAGGCGTGTTCTGCACTCAAGCTCGCTCAGGAGTCGAGACCCACCGCGCTCGAGTCACTTGATCGTGCGATCGTGACGCTCGAAATCGAGCGAGAGTCACTCAAAAACGAAGAGGACCAGTTCAGCGTCAGCAGGAGGGAGAAGGTCGAGGCGGAGCTCGAGGAGAAGAAGGCGGAACAGAAGCGCTTGACGGAAAGATGGCAGAAGGAGAGGGCGCGTGTGGCGGAGATCAAGGATATCAAACAGGTGAGTCGGCGTACGACCTACGACCCGTACGACCAAGTAGGAAAGCCGACGCTGACGTCAATAGCAAATCGATCGATCCAACACCGAGCTCGAAGCGGCCCAGCGCAATGGCGAGTTTGAGAGGGCGTCAAGACTGCGATATGCCGCCATCCCCGGCCTGCAACAGAAGCTCAAGGAGATGTCCGAGGCGGTGGCCAAGTCCGAGGAGGAAGAGGGGTTGACTGTGCGAGACAAGGTGACGAGCGAGGACATTGCGGTGGTGTACGTCGGACCCAACAAACCCCACAGATGATCACTCCCGCTGACTCACTCTTTAGCGTCGCCAAATCCACTGGCATCCCCGTGACGAACCTACTCAAGGGCGAGCGTGAACGACTGATCCACATGGAGGACGCGCTCAAGCAACGGGTCATCGGCCAGGACTCTGTCGTCCGCGCCGTGTCCAACGCCATCCGTCTTTCTCGCGCTGGGCTGCAGGCGCCAACGCGACCGCTAGCCTCGTTCTTGTTCCTCGGTCCAACGGGCGTGGGCAAGAGCGAGCTCTGCAAGTCCCTCGCAGACTTCCTCTTTGCCGACGAGCGTCGAGCCCTGTGAGTGGCATCTGACGCCTGATCTGTAGATGACTGCTGACACTCGACAGTATCCAGATCAACATGTCCGAGTTCCACGACAAGCACACCATCTCGCGGCTGGTCGGCAGCACGCCCGGTTTCGTCGGCTACGAGGAGGGTGGTCAGCTGACCGAGGCTGTCCGCCGGAGGCCCTACTCTGTTGTGGTGTTTGACGAAATCGAAAAGGCCCATCCTGTGAGTATACCGAGCTTGAGCGGGACTGTACGTTTGCTGACTATGCAGGACGTCGCGAACATCCTCCTCCAGATCCTGGACGAGGGTACTCTCACGGACGGGCAAGGCCGTCAGGTCAACTTCAAGAACACGATCATCGCGCTGACCTCGAACTTGGGTTCAGAGTGAGTCCCCCTCGTCGGCGAAAGAGTCGGGGAAATGCAAGGTAAGCTAACGATCACCCAGAGCGCTTTACGAGCCCGGTGCTACGAATCCCGATGGCACCATCACCGACGCGGCCCGGAGCCAGGTGCTTGATGCTGTTGGACACTTCTTCAAGCCCGAGCTGATCAACCGACTCGACGAGCTCCTGGTGTTCAACAAGCTGCCCCCGGGCATCATTCTCGACATTGTCGACCTGCGCCTGCGGGAGACGCAGTCTCGTCTGTCCTCGCGCAGGATCAGTCTCGACGTGACGAACGAAGCCAAGCGGTGGCTCGCGACCAAGGGCTACTCGGAGCAGTTTGGTGCGAGGGCAGTGTCGAGAGTGATCAGGGACAAGGTGGTGACCCGTCTGGCGGCGAGCATGCTCGAGGGTCAAATCAAGGACGGGGAGATTGTCACGATCGCGGTGGATCAGGACAAGGACGAGTTGGAGATCACGTCGAGGCCTGATCCGGCGATCGTGGTTGAGCCGCAAGGTACCGAGCGGCACACGGCGACGTTGCGCGGGGGTCAGGAGGAGCGGCCGATCGAGATCCTGGAGGACGAGGAGGGCCACCACCGCAAGGTGTAAGGGTTGGGAGGACAAGGCAGGCGGTTGATTGTACAAGTACATACGAACTGTAGCTAAAGACGCACATCTCGTTGATCGAAGGATGGGCATATAGTAACACCCACTCTTGTTGTTCATGCAGACACCTCACTGCTCAGAGCCGGGTCATACGAACAAGGATCATACTGCGCTTTGCCGTGGATGAGACTGCCGTTCACCTCTGCCAGCGGCCGACTTGACAGATGGACATTCGCGGCGTTATCTCGCCGCACGGACCCTCCCACGAGCGTCCACCGGCGCCAACTCACAGGCGAGCGAATGTATTTCCTCTTGCTCTTGCTCTTCCTGGTGTTGCGCTCCATTCGTTTCCAGTCTTGCCCGTTGGTTAAACCTCCTCTTGGCTAGTCATCATCTTGTTCGCGGCCAGCCCGAAGAACGGACCGCCTCGCTGTCATTCACAATGCCAAGTAACGGGGTAAACTACATCTCGGGCTCTCTGTAAATGTCTTCCCTTCCCCATGTCCCCTCCCCGCGGCTCCCACCTGACCCCCGCAGCTCTCGCGTCAAAGCCGCCCAGTCCACGCCTGACAAACCCTCCAAGCCCGTTCGTCACCCCCGCCCACTCTTCCCCCAACCCGGCCCTACCACGTCCTCCCTCGCCACTGCGCCCGCCGACGCCATCGGGGCGACCCTCCGAACCACCGAAACTGGAGGAGTTAGGGAGAAGGTGAAGGGCCTGGGGAAGGGGCGGAAGAAGAGGAGTCTGGAGGAGGTTTTCGAGTTCAGTTGGGCAAAGGCGGATCTTGGGAAGGCAGTGCCGCGGTTTCAAGGGGCAGGGAAACGGAGTGCGGAGTTTGGTGGAGCAGGTGAAAACAGCAGGAGAGGCAAGAGGTGGTGGGACGAATGGACAACTGAAGGCGATGGCGGGAAGAGCACGAGACATCCATCTCCCGGGGGCAAAGAGAGGGTTCGCCGTGAGTACTCTACCCAAGCCGTCCATGGCTTTTGGGACGATCGCGAGACACGGCTGATCATGATCCAGCCACTCGCGACGACTTTCGCAAGGTCTTGGCCCACCCGGACCTCGCGGGCACTGCCAAATGCCGGCATGACCCCAACCCGACTTGACAATATGGCTCTGGACGAGGATTGTTGTTTCTGCGAAGCATACATGTACTCTAACTCTGGTCTTGTAAGGCCTCTGGACGAGCGTTATTGTCTTGGATCGACGCACGGTACACGTTTAGCGAAGCATACTCTTATTCTGGCCTCGTAAGGCCCAGCTCTCCTAGAGGCTCCACGTTGATGTCTTGAGATCACTGCTTGTATGTAACATCGTCATGATTCGCATCCCATCTACCACTGTAATCGAAAGAGTGTGTCGATCGGCCTTGACACAAGCCTCGTCATTCGTCATTCGTTGCCCGCTCCTCTCCCCGCCACCTCTTTGCCTGCCTGCCTGCCATTAAAATGATTGTTCAAAGGAGTAGGGTAGTGGGAATAGTCATTATTATACCGGTTAATACTGAGTCGGTTTGCTGGAAAGCATGGCATCCGCGCAAATGCCCATGTTCATGCGCGGACTTGCTGCTCCTCGTCGTCCCTCTTCCTTCCGAGACGCAGCACAGCGACGCCTTTGACCGCCATGACCACGACCTCCCAGCAGAAGACGAGACACGTGAGCGCGATCGTGAAATTGAGGAACGCCATCATGTCGTCGTACCCCGCGCGCATCGCTGCGAAGGCAATCTCCTCGTCCGAGAGGATGAAGACGATGCCGCCGGCGGCATAGCCGAACGAAGTGAGGAGCTCCGTGGGCGGACGGGAAGGGAGGGACGACTCGACTGGCGGACGCAGCCAGAGGAAGAAGTAGGTGAGCAAGCGGAATACCGAGCCACCAGCAAGGAGGACACCCCAGAGCGAGTGGATCTCCACCTGGAAGACGTAATCCTGGTGGTGCGCCGCCATGGCGAGGCCGGTCTGCGTGGATCAGCCAGCGCCCCACAGAGCGGACCGAATTAGCACTTACCACTGCAATGACAAGTGCCGGTAGCGGGTTAAAGCTGAAAGCGTACGATGGGGGCTCGGCAACTCCCTTTCTCCCGCCAGCAACCACGGCGCCGAGGATGCGGCGCACCGTCTTCGACTCGAGTAGGATGCCCGACAGACCGGCGAACCAGAACCTGAAAAAAATCAGCAACAGACCGCCATTCCCAGTATTCGTGCGACTCACATGATGGCAATTGAGATGTGTTGGACCTGTTTGACGGTGTAAGGGTCGCCGGGAGCCGCGCCGAAGCGCTCCATCCAGGTGTTGGTGATACCGTACACGAAGATGACCGCACACTCGACCATCTCGGCGGAGCAGGCCTTGGACCCTGACGGACGACGGTTCCATGCCCAGCCCAGATCAGCATAAGCGCCGAGGTACCGAGCGAACGTGAGGACGCCGTAGCTGCGCTGTCAGAGGATTATACTCGTGATGTCCATTCAGGCTGGCTCACCCAAAAAAGATGCTGCCCTTGATGTAGTGCGCAGCGCAGCCGTTGATGTAGCTACCGCGACACATGCCCTGCGGAGGTCAGCCATGACGTTGAACCCAGACATTCCAGATATTCCCGACGCACCGTGTAAATGGCAATGCCCGTGAGGAGCACCACGTAGGCGATGACGACCTGAGTCCTTCGCACCCATGTGAGGCAGATCTCGAGGAATCGCCTGACATTCATGCGTTCGCTCCTCGGCTGCCAGAGAGGTTCCTGGGCTTCGGCGGGCTGGTCGTACGCCCCCGTGCGCGAACCGTGAGGCTTGTGCGAGAAGGAGCCGTTGGACGAGCTGGGTGACGGAGTGTCGTGCAGGGTACCTTCGGACGCCGTAGACGTGCGCGAAGCAGGCGAGTACTGGCGCATGGGTAGCGTCGGACGTCGCGGCTTGGTGTGTTCGGAGCCAGAGACGAGTGTCCGGGGCTGAGTTGCGGGCACCTCGTCCTCGTCCTCGTCGTCCCCGAGCGCGAACACGACATGAGAGGCATGCTCTCGCTCGTCCCGATCGTCGTACTCGTCCTCATGACCGTGTTCGTGGTCGTGCTCGTGCTCGGTGAGGCCGACCATTTCGTACCGATTGGCAGCCGCGGCCCAGTGTTCCTTCTCGGTGCGCAGAACGTCACGAACGAACACGGACCAGTCGCGGCTCGGTTGGCGATAGAATGCGATGGCGCGCTTGATCAGGCCTAGAGAGTCGAGAGCGGCAAGCGCGACGGAAAGGAGCAGGAGAATGTTGCCGAAACCGCCGTGTACGGAGCCTTCGTACCTAAAAGGATGATTCAGCTGGGTGGCCAATATCGCTGCAGCTTCGAACCCACCTGTCGACACTGGCGGATTTATAGGCGACACCGGCGAGCCAGCCAAGGAGGGCAACGACGAGGAAGCCAGTATTGGCGATGTAATGAGCTGGGTGGTCCGCCGCGCGTAGAGCCAGAGCTACGAGGTATCGTCAGCCAACGATGAAAGCTTCTCATGCGGTGACAGCTCACCAATCGGGAGCGCGCCAAAGTACGCCAAACACATAGCCCCGACATGAGCGGTCATCAGACCCTTGTGACCCGCTGCGTTCTCCGGATCCCAGTCCTCGTCAAAGACCTCTCCGAAGATGGCCGAGTCGTTGGTGAGGCGGAAGTCGGCGGCGAGGTACGATGGCGGAAAGTCGTGCCAATTGTGAATATCGACGTCGTTGAGAGTGACTTTGGCGGCCTCGTGCGAGCCGTGGGAATGCATGTGAGGGTCCGGAGGCCTGACAGCGGTGGTGGACGACACTGCAGACGCAGCGGTCGGGGAGGCCGAATGCATGTTCATGTCCATGTCCATGGCCACGCCGAGGGCGTCACCGTCATCGTCCTCCGACTCGTCCCAGTCAGCGACAGAGCCATGCATGTGGTTTCCGGATGCATGATCGTCGTCGTCGTGTCGCCTCTGCAGCTGAGCCGATGCATGGCCGTTCGAGCTCGCCGCTGCGCCGACGACGGTTGCGCCGACGAGGGCGACGGCAAGAGTGAGAACGGCCGGGGTGACGTCTCGGCGGCGGGAGTTCCTCATGATCGGCCAAAGTCGGAAGCAGGCTTGTCGGTGGTGATCGTGTTGCTTAAATTGCCTCCGTATCCGCAGTGCAGTAGGAAGGCACGGGCAAACGTGCGAGCAAGTGCGGGTGTTCTCGAGCGGGACGAGAATGTGTATGTATGAATGCGAGATGCGATGAAAGAGTTGACAGTTGACAGTGGGTGAGAGATGTGGTGACGGAATGGAGTGGACTGTTGTAGCCTTGCTTACAAAGTTAGTGTCTGTGTGTGGGAAGGATTCCGAGATGAGGAAGCGAGCGAGCGTCACCCAAACCGACGTGATGCCCGAAGGACCGACGAATGCTGCCAGACACAGTAGTGACGGACCACGGTGGCAAATCGACTCGGTCGCGAGCCTCCCTGTTCCGTCCGTACGTTCCGACGCGGCTGGACGCGGCCCGGATAAGGGGAGGGGAGGGGCAGGTAGCGGGAACGCAGCGCAGCGGGAGGAAAGCAGAGCCCACTACTCACTCGCCGGGAGAGAGAGCAAGGGGCGACGTAAACCCTTCCAGTCAACTTTTTGACAACAACGCTTGACGGAAATCACGAGTGGCACAAGTCGGGTCAACTCTGCGCGATGATCGGGGGGAACAAGGCGGGAAGAGTACTATGAGGTGCGATGTGATGTATCCCCTCTGACTCGACCCGATGCATGCAACGCATCCCATCTCCTTTGAACGAGTCCTTCGCATGGCCCGTCCTTTGAAAGATGCCTCTGAACATTACATTGGCCATTGTATTGCGTCAATGGCGACGGCTTCCTCCGCCATCCTGCCGTTCCTGGCAAAAAAAAAACCGCCCGTCGACGTAGGCCCTCCGCCGCTATCTCGCTAACTGTTGCATACTCTTACTCTTAGCCCAGAACATCCTTGGCAAAGTTTCGGTCGGTCCGACCCTCGGCCCCCGAGGCGGCGAATCGTCCAGCGCTCGAGCCGTCATCGCTGTCGTCGTCGTCGTCGTCGTCGTTGACGCGATGGTGAGGGGTATTATGATGATTGGTATGACGAGTGAGGGCCAGCCTGGCTTCGACCCGCATCCTTCCGCGGGGTTACGGCGTCAAGCCGAGGCGACGGGGCAGGCCGGCGGCAACAACGCGCGCAAGCATGCACCCGCCAGTTCAACGGCGCCCCGCTGAGAGAGGCGACTTGGCCATTGGTATAAAATAAAACATTGTCGAATTGAAGCCAAGCTTACTTAAGCTGGGCAATTTATCATTCGCCAACACCTTGCTCCCGCCGCCAAAGTCGCGTAACCTGGGGCGCCACGGCCACGGTCGCGTCTGCTACCAACCGCTCGATGGTGCTCAGCATTCCTTTTCCACTTACCAGCTGTCCATCCATCCTCCCGTCCCGTCCTCTCTCTCTCCGCAACCACCATGGCCTCTTCATCCAACGGAAAGGCCAAGGCGCCTGACAACAAGTTTAGCGATGCCGAGGGATACGAAATGCCCTGGGTGGAAAAGTACCGTCCGAGAAAGCTGGAGGATATCGTCGGCAACTCGGAGACGATCGAGAGGTTGAAGGTGATCGCCGAGGATGGCAACGTGCCGCACATCATCATCTCGGTGAGTGAGGCGGGGCATTCGATGAGAACTGGAGGATCAGGCTTGCTCCAATTGGAGGTGGTGGAAGCGGGACGAGAAGCCTTTGTCGTCGTTCCGATCTTGCTGAACGAGCGCATAGGGTATGCCTGGTATCGGCAAAACCACATCGATCCACTGTCTCGCACATGCGTTGTTGGGAGATGCGTACCGGGAGGGCGTCCTTGAGCTGAATGCGTCGGATGAGCGGTCAGTGAACAGCCTGACTAGAACTTGGTATAGTCTCCGCTGACCTCCGTCAGAGGTATCGACGTCGTCCGTAACAAGATCAAGACGTTTGCACAGCGAAAGGTGACCTTGCCGCCTGGACGGCACAAGATTATCATCCTCGATGAGGCGGACTCGTGGGTGGCTCATCTCCAGCTACGTGCCCCTCGTTGCCATACTGACGTGTTGCGTAGCATGACGGCCGGCGCGCAACAAGCCCTCCGACGGACCATGGAGATCTACTCCAACACCACCCGATTCGCTCTCGCCTGCAACATGAGCAACAAGATCATCGAGCCGATCCAGTCGCGTTGCGCCATTCTTCGATATGCCAAGCTCAGAGACGCAGAGGTCATGAAGCGGCTCAAGGAGATCTGCGAGATGGAGAATGTGAGCGAGTCGGCTCGAATCGGGTCGATCGGCCGTTTTCCCACTGAAGCCCACACTCACGCTTCGCGATCCAGGTCAAATCATCTGATCAGGGCCTCCAAGCCCTCATCTTCACTGCCGAGGGCGACATGCGTCAGGCGATCAACAACCTCCAATCGACACATTCCGGTTTCGGCTTTGTCTCCCCCGAAAACGTGTACAAGATCTGCGACCAGCCCCACCCGGTCAAGGTCCGCCAGCTCGTCCGGGAGTGTCAGAAGGGCGAGATCGACCAGGCGCTCGCGAGAATCAACGAGCTGTGGGAGGCAGGGTACTCGGCAGTCGATATCGTCACGACGGTGTTTAGGGTGGTCAAGGGGATGGAGGAGCTGCCAGAGTACACAAAACTCGAGTTCATCAGGGTGAGCGCCGAGATGCTGAATTGAGCCACATTGGTTCTCGTCCTCCGCTCAGGTCTGACCAACGGCTGACTCGCTGACTCCTTGCCTAGGAGATTGGTTGGACGCACATGCGCATTCTCGAGGGCGTCGGTACCCTCATCCAACTCGGAGCTATGATAGCGCGATTGTGCCGGATGAGTCTTCCTCCGCACTTGCTCAAATTATAGTATGGACATGCTCTCTCCGGCATCCAAACACAGCGCAAGCATGGACGAACATCATGACATACTCCAACACTTCTCTGTGCTCATTTATCGACTTTTCCACTTGTCCTCATGTCCACCTGCTCCTACTCTGCACCGCGCCTCCTTCGACATCCCTCCATCCTCTACTCATCCTCCCCGCCGCGTCCTCTTCTTCGTCCTTCTCCCCAGGCTTCTTGAACCGACCAATTGGCTCGCCGACTTGTACCTTGTCGCCCGCCTTCACTGTGAACTTCCACTCTTTCGGCGCCTCGAACACCAACACGATCGTGCTGCCCAGTCTGAACCCTCCCATTTCTTCTCCAGGCAAGAGGGGCTGGCCCTGCAGAATCGTCGACGCCGAGGTGTATACCGCCTCGGTGAAAGTGTGAGGTGGGTGGGAGAGCTTGCGCGTGTTTGTACGGAGAGTCTCGTCAAAGTTGATTCGAATCGATCCGACATTTGTCGCTCCGACGGGGACCATCGAGTAGAAGCCGTGTTGCCATCTGCCCAAGAGCGCGACTCGTTCGTTGAGGACGAACAGGTCGCGAAGACGATTAGCGATGTAGGGGGAGACGGAGAAGAGGTCGCCGGTGAAATGTCGACGACGCTCGACGACCCATGCAGTGGGGGAATGGAATCGGTGGTAATCTCCGGGCGCGAGGTAGACGACGAGGAACCAGAGCTTGTTGTTCGGATCGAGCTGGGGCATGTCGTGTTCCCGATCCGTGGCCTTTCGAGCCGCCGACTTGCCGAGCTTGACAGCGACGGATGCGTCGTGTGCCGGGTCCGAGACGGGGTGGGATGCGTCGTGCTCCTCATTCTGCTCTGGCAGGGAAGGGTCCTGCACCTCGGCCGCTCGCCTTTTGCCCATGAGCGAAGAGAGGGAGTAAGGGATATCGTTGATGTTGGCGAAATGCTCGTCATCCACCACCTGGGCCTTTTGTTTCTTCCGGAACCTCAGAGCAGACGGCCACTTCAACCCTTTCCACGACCACTTTCGACGCGGCTTGCCCTCGCTCGCCTCGGAGGCCGTGTCAGACTCCGCCTCGGACGTCTCGGACGAGGTGATGCCGAAGAAATCCCACAGGCTGGAAGGTGTCGATTCGGGGAGTGGCGTACTGGGGATCTCCTTCCGTTCGCCGACGGCCGCGCCCTCCGAGCCGAGCAGGGCTTGAAGCGAGTACGTCAAACCCTTGACCTGTTCGACTCGCTCGCCCACAATCTCGCCGTAGTGCAGCACCCTTCCGTCCGCCGGCGACACCTAGCTCACAAGTCAGAACGGCGCAGGTATGAAACACCTCACAGAGACCACGCACCATCGGGGCATCCGCAATGGGTCGCAGTCCCGGCTTGAGCTCCCGGTAGAAGAACTCTCCCAGACTCTCAAACTTGCGGAGGTCCTCCTCGTCGCACTCGTCGAGGTTGCAGCCGAAGATCCAAGCGTAAAGCCTGAAGCCGGTCGGGCGGAACCACACGGGCAGGACGAGGCCGTTAAGGTAGCCCCACAGCTGCGAGAGGGATCGGAGAGGGAGCGCTCCGAGCACGCGGACCTGTGCGAGTCAGCATGGCGTGGAGCATAGCGACGCGGTGCAGCCGAGCCACAAGGGATAAATATGGCAGATGGAAAGTCAGGAGAGCGTGAGGTATCGCTATCGAGCCCCTTGTTCGCTTCATGAGGTGCCGCTACCAAGCCCACGGCGCGCTCACCTGCCAAGGCCCGTCGACTCTCTTGCTCTTCACCACCGCCCCACCTTCCCCCTGACTCTCCACCTCGAGCTCCTCGCGACCACGTCGCCGCTCGTGACGCCACTCAACCGCGAGGAGGACCAGCGCCCCGAGCGCTATTGGGATGGGATACCATCGCGTGGGGGTTGACCATGCCTGTGCGACCTTGCCTGTGAAGTGTCAGCGGTGCGAGGCGCAACGCGCTCAGCGCGCTCAATGCGGACGCTCAAAGCGGCGTGGATAGACAGTCTGAGAGAGCTGGACAGGGAGGCTTAAAACTCCAGCTGCTCCGCTCCACCGTGCGAGGCCGTGTCGTGTTAGGTGAAAATCGCCCGCTCCTACTCACCTCGAAAACTCTTCTCTCCACCCGAGCTGTGACTGTCCCCACCGGACCCCTCCTTGGCCGTTTCTCCCTCTGGTCCAGGTGGTGGCGGTGGCGGCGGCGGCGGTGGTGGTGATAGAGGAGGCCTATTCGCCGAGTTCGAATTCCACCTCACCGTCCTCCACCCCGGCGCCGCCCGGATCGCGATCAATGTGGACCCCGTCCCATCCCAGCTGACCGGCCTGGGCGGTAAGCGCAGTGCTGTAAGAGCGACCTGCGTCTGCGCGCTGGGGAGATACCGCGGGGCAAGACCCCGCGGGGGGCGTATGCGCATGATTGGTGTTGGCGAGGAATGGGAATGAGAGGCAGGAAGGCGTTGTGAAGACGAGATGGAGAATGAGAGATGGAATTTGAGCCGGTCTGGAGCTGAAACCGACGTCACATCGGCCCACTCACGATTTGGTTTATTTGGTTGTTGGTTTGGGTTTTGGTTTTGGTTTTTGGTCCACTCGGACGCGTCGGGCGAGTGAGTTTGCTATTCCTCCCTGTCATTGTTCTTTGACAACAACACACAGCACTCCTCTCCGAGAGCCGAGTCCTCACACCATCATGCTCCAGGGGGCCACGGCGGTATCAATGGTCCTATCATGATGGATATCGCGCCCGTCCTCGCTGCGATCAGGCGCGAGTACCCCTCGCCGCGGGTGGATCCGGTGCGGTCGCAACCACTCCACTCTGAACTGGTGGTGGATGTGCTGACCACGCAGGCATGGGTCCAAGCATGCGTACAGCTCCTACTGGACCACGGACAGGACCCTACTCCAGATGCAGTGGTGTGTTCCCTGTTCCCGCGACGAGGGCGAGGCACCTCTTCGCCGATTGAGCGAAACGTCTCACTCCCTACTGACCGCGGGCAGATCGAGCAATACCTCCATTCAGATCTCTCGCACACCACCCTCCCCTCCGGCCTTATCCCTGCTCAAGCACACAACGTCCATCTCTTCCCCAGCCGACCCTCCTCCAGATCATCTCCCTCACCGAAATCGCCGCCTCCGCATTTCAGCTCCAAACGGTCCTCGAGCAGCGTCGCGATGTGTTGGATGGCGCAAGCCGGATTCGTCGGATGGACGATGAGGACACGGAAGACGAGGAGGTCGGGGAAGGCAAGCTGCCGAGTTACCCGCGGGGCATGCTGAGGCTCGAGTTGACCGATGGGGAGAGGGTGATCAAGGGGATCGAGTATAGGAGGATCGAGGGGCTGGCGTTGGGTGAAACGGCGTTGGGTTGCAAGGTGGGTGGCGAGTCCAGTTGATACGACTTTGAGCGGGCGCCTTGGATGGTGCTAGCACTGAAGCTGAAGCGCATCGCTGACTCGACTCGATCCAGCTTATCGTCCGGAATGTCAGGACGCTCAGAGGGACCCGTGAGCGCCCCTCCCTTCCAGCCTCAAGCGACCTGCTGATGGCGCAGTCCTCCTCGACGCGAAGAACACCCAAGTTCTCGGACGGCACGTCGATCACCTCGAGGCGGAGCAGCCCAACCAGTTCGTCGAAGACCTGCGGAAGCGCCTGGGGAAGCCGGCCCCGGGCGAGGTCCCGGTATCCGCCACTGCAGGTAACTCTGCGCGCGGTGGACCCGGACCCGCCGCAGAGCCTACCAGGAGGCTCACGATGGTCCCTCGTCCTCGCGCAGCAGTCGCGCGAGCACAAGGCCCAACCTCGACATCCGCTGTGCCCTCGTCTACAGCCGAGAACCCACCCAGTCGCGCAGCACCGGCACCTCCACCTCGCTTCCCTTCCAACTCTCCACCACCGATTGTTCGACCCATCCCGACTCGAATTCGCCTTCCGGATGCAGTGCGCTTACAACCCATCGCCGGTCCGTCGTCCTCGCGTCCCAGGAGAGCGGCAGGTACCACCGCGGTGGCGAACATCAAACACCTGTACGAAGCGCTTCCGCCCGAGCTTGACGCGGAATCGGACGAGCTGGAAACACCTTCGCGTCGGGCCAGGGGCGGAGCAAGACGAAACGCGAACACCAACTCGAGGCACGAGGTGATTGTGATCGACGACGATGATACGGCGGATACGGCGGAGTTTTGGGATGTCGACGATAGTTTCATCCGGCAGATTGACGAGGTGGAGGCGAGAGCGGTGTCTTCTGGCTCTGGGCGAGGGGAGGAGCATCATTCGGGAAGAGGTGGTGTGGGAGCGAGAGGCACGCGCCACGTCGAGACGGCATACGATCTCTCGAGCGAGTTCGATCTGAATGAGGCTGCGCTGAGGGATCTCGAGGCCATCGAAGCGAGGACATCGGGGCAGAACGGTGCGAGCTCAGGGAGGGAGACGCTGGAGCTAGAGGAGGAGGATTTTGGTTGGGAAGGGGATGACAGCTTCGTGAGGCACGTAGAGGCGGTCGAGAGCAGAGTCTCGCGCAAGGACGCGAGTGCGGCTCGTCGAACCCAACACGTCCGGAGCGGGACGACCGCGCCAATGCCGAGCTCGGGAACTCGAGGGCTGTTGGGAAACAGGAAACGCAGGATCATCATGGAAAGCGATGACGAGGGTGAAATCGGGGGCAAGGAGAACCGCCCAGAGGTGATTGTGATTGACGACTGAGACGATGGCGAGGTATGGATCGGCAGCGTGGTTCGAGCACGGCATGTATGTGTGTACAACACTGGTGGCAATGCGGACTTCTCTCTGCCTATGCTGGCTCGCTTCATCGCATGGGTACATGTGCATGGGTCACGGCACCGTCACTGGGTAGCGGGACGCGTGAAACTGCTTGAGCGCCTACAGTACGAGTACAGGGAAACATGTCGAGCTCGCCGGGAAGTCCCAAAAAAGCAATGAAATTAGGTGTCACAACCAGACGATCCACCGCGCAACGACTCGCTCCTGTATCACCGTCGTATCACCGTCTAATCGAACTTTCCTCCGAGACCCTGGACGAGGGCCGAGATGAGGGGTCGCTTGATGGTCATACCCTCCCTGAACCTGCAGAGGATCCACCCTCCGCTCCCTCGCGAGTGCGCCGCACGGATGACGAGCTCGGCGGCCATCCTGCCGGTGTTGATCCTGTTCTCGCCGTCGGCCTCGCCTCCCGGGTCGAGCAGACCCTTGAGGGCCCTCCAGCTGTCCTCGAGGAGGAGATGTTCGCTGTCCGAGACGGCGATACTCGCGTCGGGATGGACGCCGCCAAACGCGCAAGGGAACGACTGGCACAGCCTCGTCGCGAAGATGAGCAGTCCCGGGTCGTTGACGACGTGCGAGTCGGAGAGGTGGCAGCATGATTTGAGCCTCGTGAGGAGCTCGGGCTGGGTGGGCGAAGGGTTTGGCGGCGGAGCTTGGATAGGAGGCGAGATGGGTGATCGACGGGTATCGCCGCTGTGTCCCTGCCCGTGTCCGTGTCCGTGCATGGGGTCCGAGGCAGACGAGGTGTCAAAGAGACCGAACATGGAGGCGAAGTTGGGCGTGGAGCTCGGGACGTTGCCCGAGGAGGAGGATTTGAACAGGTTGGACGAGTCGGGTGTAGGAGCTTTGAACAAGGCGGAGGGATCGAACTCGGGGAACGAGTTGTCGGAAGGGAGGTTGAACGACACGGGGAGGTTGTAGTTGAACTGAGGGGGTGCTTCTTGTTGAGTGAACAATGACAAGGCGCTAGTCCCTTGCGGGGGGTTCATCGAACCCGGACCGCTCGAGCCTCCCACTCCATTACCGTGTCCATGTCCCGTCGCGGCGGGGGACAACGTCTCGCTATCTCTTGCTCGGTCATCATCATCAGAGCTCTCGTGTCCCGCAATGATCCCCTTGGCCCTCCTCTCGCGCGCACGCGCCTCTTTCCTCGCGCGAACGCGCTCGCTCATCGGCACCCCACCCTCCTTGAGCGACTTGCCACGTCCGGTAGGACCCGATCCGATCCTCCCCCGATCGGCGTCGGGCAGGTTGAGCAGGAGACGGAGTTGCGAGTTTTCATTCTCGAGCAGGAGGATGCGCTCTTCAAGCGACGCGAGGTGTTCGGCGCGTCGGAGTCGGAAGGCGCGTTGCACCTCTCGTGCGCGCGAGGGAGGGAGTTGGTCGTTTGGTTTCCGGCCACGAGGCTCGTGTCGGTCCTGTCATAGTGAGCGGGGTGAGCGGGGTGGGCGGAGTGAGCGTGGCGAGAAGATGTGGGGAGATGGGTGGGTGGATGGGCAGGCGTGGGTGATGATACTGAAACAGGGAAAGGAGGGCGCGGGGGCAATGCACCGCACTCCATCCAGGCGCAGGCTTTACAGCGATGCATCCGTAAATGGACTCCATCCATCCACACAACACACGGCCGGAGCGGGGAGGGGAAGACGGCCAAAGGTGGGGTGTGGGGGGGGACTGAGAAGGACGTGTCCTCCAGAGTGGGGGATGGCCGAGGGAGTGGGAATGGCAATGGCAATGAGCAATGGGAACGGTGAAGAGCGTGATGCGTCTGTCTGCTCACCTTTGGGTGATCTGGCGGCACCGAGCCAGAGGCCGAGTCTGACATGACGTGCTCGACCACACCACACACGTTTGGTAGTCACCGACCTCCTGTCGCTTGATTGCGATTGCGATTGCGATTGATTCTCGATTCGTTTTGGTTGGCACGATGTTTGGTATGATGGCGAGGAAATCAAATGAGACGACGATTGTCAACCGACGGGGGATCGTGTGAAAACGGGGCGGGGCGAGGGCGAGGTGGGGTGTGAAATAACCCCACGAGCAAACGGGTCCTAATGCGGTTATTCGGGTTGACGGGGGAGGCTAATCACCACATTACAACAATTCCTAATATACTCAGGGTAGCAGCAGTTGCCCAATGAGGAAACCCTGACGTGTAAAAGCGATTCGATAGCAAACAACCTCCCGCTGATATCTGTGGTTCCGGGTTGGCACAATGTCGTGGCGACGAGGCCACGCACTGACGCCCCGGGGGGGCTGGGGAATTGGCTTTTCGCTGACAAGGCCGCTGACATGTCTCGCCAGCTATCTTCGCCAACATCTTTGGTTTTTAGCCAACGCCTGTTACTGATGCCCTTGATTAGCAAAATTAGCAACGGCGTGGAATCGAGCCGACATGTGCAAACGAAAACGAAACGAATGAGATAATCGGATCGCCGCGTGTTCCAGCCCCGATTGGCCGACGATTGGCCAGCGGTGAGGCCAGCGGTCAAATGGCCACACGGACACGTGACGAGAAGGTAAAGCAAGGGGCCGAGCGGGATCAATTCTCTCCCACTTCCCCCACCTTCGCGACCAAGCCCCGCGCCGTGATTCAGTGATTTCAATCGTTTTAACCTCTGTTCTCAGCACAAACACCTTGCACCACTTTCGATTCGTTCGTCGCGTTCGCCATGGCAGAGACGACTCGCGCCGGTCCCTCCGACCTACCCACGTCATCGTCCGCCGCGACCATCCTCACCCACCTCTCCTCGCTCCTCCCCACCACGTCCACCACCCAGCCTTACCTCCACCCCTATCCCCCCGGCTCCTCCCAACCAGGATACGGATGGAAGGGCAAAGCGCGCGAGCTCCATCCGTCCGCCGAAGAGCAGCTGCGGCTGATACGCAATATCTCCGCGGCGGTCGACGGTGCCCGGACAGTACTGGCAAAGAAGGATGGGGATTGGGCAAAGCTCAGTAGGGCGTTACGAGAGGTGTAAGTGATGAACCTACGCGTGATGGTCATCATGGGTCTGCAGGTTGACTCGGAGCAGCGTGACACACCAGAATGCACTCCTCCCTCTCGAGACGTCACTGTTGACGTGTTCTTCGTCGGCGCCGACACTGACGCCACTGCCGTCGCTCATGGTCAATCTCACCCCTGTCGAGCTTCTCCAAGCTTTGGCCAAAGAGCTGGACATCCAGACATATCTCGAAGACTCCCAGTTCGGGCTCCTCAAGACCACGCTGACGCTTGCTGGCAACTGCTTCGTCATCGACGTCGATCTCGAGACGGACCCGTCTCCGGGAGAGGACGCCGATGTGGATGTTGAAGCGGAGGCGGAAGCGGAAGCTGACGGAGCGGACGGAGCGGCGTCGATGTCAGAGGCGGGAAGGGCCGAGGGGGACGCCCGAGGCAAGGTCAGATTGAGCAAGTTGGGCGTGAACCATGTGACGCCAGGTGGAGGGACGGGGAAGAGCGAGCATATCGCCAAAGTCCTGAAAGGTGGCATGGTAGCGTATGTCGAGGAGTGGAACAAGCGGGTGGACGGCTCGGACGCGGGTCTCCGAGCGGAGAGGTTGGAGGAGAGGATCGGAAGAGTCAAAGCAATGCTCGAGGAGGTCAAGGTGATGGATGAGATGGGGAATGGTGCGCAAGAAACGGCGGCCGGAGTCGGGACCGGGTCAAGCGGATCACGAAAAAAAGACCTCTTTGCCGATCTCGAGCTAGTCGCCAAGACTGTGGACGAGTGGATCAAGGGAGAAGAGTGAGTCGACACGTCATTGGGCCTCCACGCCTTCATACTACACATGCTCATCTCGGCAGCAGCATCACGGTCTGCCCGTCAGACGGAGCCAGCGTCTTCCCATCACTCCTCATTCTGCCTCCAACACTCTCCCCGGCCCCCGTGCTGCGCATCCGCCCAGCACGGATCGGCGAATCCGTACCTCCACCGCCGAGCGCAACCTCCGAAGGCGGCGCCGACGTCACGATGGAAGAGGCAAGGTGGTTGTCCGCGGAATGGGTGTTGGAGGTCGTGTCCACCGATGAAGGAAATGCGCCTGGGCTGGTGGTACGGAGATCTTGCTTTGCGCCGGGATCAAACGGACTCGCGGTCGGGACTTGGGATGGAGCCGCAAAGGTGGAGAACATGCTGGTGAGCTCGTTGTGTGTCGCACGGATGGGAGCCTCGTGCTGAGAATCCGCCTCGCAGTACCACGACGCGTCATCCCCTTCTGCCGCCCCTGGCCCTTTTCCTTACTCGGCCGACTTTGTGCATTTGTCAAGCGCCGAGGCGCAGACGGCCAAGGCGCCGGCGCTGGAGCAGCACTGGTCGATGGCTCAACCCGGTCCGGACGCGTATGTCCTGGGCAGAGTCGGCCTTCCGAGCTCTCCCGAAGGTCTGCGCAACGTCGTGGAGGTGAGTCGAAATTGTGAAATCCTCTGCTGCTCTCGACTCGAAAGACGTCCAGTCCTACCGGACTCCCGGCACATGGCTGACGACGCCAGGCTCTGCGGAAACAAGCCATGCTGAACTGCTTGTTCTCCGAGGTGTTTCGACCTTCCAATCTGGCCCCCGAGGCGAGCGGGGAACAGTCAGACGGCGCTGACGACGATTGGGAGGATCTCATGGCGGGTAAGTGGGAGCGCACCAGCCGCAAGCTCGCGGTCATGCTTCATACTGACCTTGTGCAGAGCCCACCGCCGTTCCTCTCACGGTCAACCAGCAAGAGGGTTGCTTACGCATCTCCTTGCCCGCGCCGCACCTCGACGCGGCCAATCCGCCCATTGTGACCCTGGAGGTGACTCCCAGTGGAGTTGGTGCGCGAGGCGTCGAAGTGGAAGTGCTTTTCGGCGCATCGGCAAGCTCCGGGATAGTGTCCGATGAGCAAGAGCGTGCTGTGAGAGAGGCACTGGAGGCTGTCAAGGAGAAGGGGAGTCTGGTTGAGCTGGTCCGGAGCCTGGACTGGGCGTTGCGGCGGTCGTGATTGCAGAGCCCCAGAACGGGTCAGGGGGACGAAGGATGCATGCTCCTCGTCATGTGTGATGTGATGGCGACAGCGTTGCGTGTTGCGCTCTGTATTGATCCAAAGATCTGGGTCACTGGAACATGATGAGATGGAAGGACACATTGGTCATTGGCACGTCCAGGCGGTTGCCCCGGGTACGCAGAGTACGCTACGAGTACGAGGGTGCATCATCTCGTCTCATCTCACCTGGTTGTTTCGTGTTAATTATCTCTTCTCCCTTAGCCTATGATAGCTACGGTATCTGCGGCTCTGCGTACCAAGATGTGAGCTGCCATTTGGCGTCTGGCGGTGACTCGTAATAATCGCAAGTGTCTCGGACTGTCTCGGCCACAGTGTTCGGAGCAATTCAATTCCGTTTGTTACGGAGACTGGGGCGTTGTCTTCAGGTCCGGGGGCGTCGGGATTACCCAAAGAGGTAACGGGGAGGGACGGGGCACGACCAGAGGTCTAGAAAAAGGGATACAACATGGAGACAAGGACCGAGGTAGGTGGTCCCCGTCGTTGGCGTTGGGTTCCATAACAAGGGCTGCCCTGCTGCAGCGGGCTGCAGGTGCATTTCCCAAGGTGTCGTCGTGTCGTCGACTCCTGCTCCGCCCGGGTCATCCACCGCGATGTGAGATTGTCAGACGATCACCGCTCCGCCGACCCGACCCAGGATTGTAATTTGTCGTCCCCATCGGAACGCAGCAGTGTTGCACTGTTCGTTCCACTGTTCCACTGTTCCAAACGCTCGTAGCCTAATTGGGTCCGAATCCGAAAGGACTTGAAGAGGGATCCAACCAGTCCGAGCCCTTGATTCCCTTGACCCCTTGCTTGTTCTGCGTTCGGTGCCGGAGCAACCGACCAACGGACGGGCCGACCGAGCGATCGACGTGTGATCGAGAGCGATCGAGAACAACCAACAAACGCCAACGCCATTGCCATTCCTAGCGTTCTCAGATCTTTCCTTCTCCCTACTCCCTACTCTTTTGATTTTTTGCTCCGAGACAGACCATTGAGTGTTCCTACTCTACTCGATACTACGTACGGCCCAAGCGACAAACAGCGACTCACACCGCTACGCCTGCTACGTCGTTGTCGCGGTCGTTGCGTTGTCGTCGGAACGTTCCTCGAGGAAGCTTCGAACTGCGGGTGAGGAACCGCACGCCGCACCCAACCCCAACCCCAAGCCCCAATCCGCGGCCAAACCAAACGCATTGGCGTCGGCGTCGGCGTCGATCGGGGCATAACATAACGCAAACGCAAACGCAGCGTCGATCACATCATCATCAAACGGTAACATTAGCAAGCAGCAATCAGCAAACAGCGGGCGATCAGCAATCAGCAATCAGCAATCAGCTGCCAGCAATCAGCAATCTGTTCCACCGGAATCAGGACTAGCATCGACCCAGGCTCACCTTCACACCTACACACACATCCGCCGTGCTGGTGCATACCATACCTCCTGGAAGTCCGCGCTTGGGCTTGATCCAGCGCCTAGCGCGGCGGAGGACAAGCAGGGCGGTCAGCAGCGCGGCAGTGCGGCAGTGCGGCAGTGCGGAGCAGAGACGCGCAGCGCAGCGGTGGGCGGGAGATTGGAAGATTGGAAGAACGGCGGCACGGCGGCACGGTAGCACGGTAGCACGGTAGGGCGATTTGTCCAAAGACGGTGACGCTCTCGTACGGTCCTCGTGCTCGTGCTCCTGTTCGTGCCCGGCGCCATGTCCACCTCGTCCGACAGCAGCACGCCCAGGAGCACGGCCAGCGTGCCGGTGAGTCGTCCGCCCCCCCTCCCCCAACCCACCTCCTCATACGAGACCAACCCATGCATATACCCCTCTTCCACTGCCATTCTCTCACTCCCAACACCCGTACCTTGTCCTCTTCCCGTCGTTCCGCCCCTCCCTCGTTATTTTGCTGCACATGTCCACTCCGCCCCCGCCCCACTACCCCTCCTCGCAGAGCCGAAGCCACTCTCCATCCTCGCGTAGCTCATCGCCTACCTCACCCTTGACACCACCCACGACGCCGCCGGACGATCTCTCGCGACCATGCCCAATCCCGCCGTTCACCGCTGACTCTTTCAAGCCCGTCATGGGCGTGCGATGCTACTGGGCGCTGGTCACGCCGCGATACCCCCGGCCCGAGGTCGCCGGCTCGAAGCTCGAGCTGGTCTTCATCCACCTCGACCCCGTGCTCTCGGTGCATCTCGCGAGGCAGAAGATGACGTTTATTGGTCGCGGGGTGATCGAGTTCATCCATCCAGCCGAGCGGGAGCGTGAGTGCAGACTGACCCTTGCGACCGACGTCGCCCACATGCCCATGGCTGCGGTCATCCTCCCGCCATGCGCCGCGCTGACACCGAGTAGAGGCGAGGACGGATCTGGGCAACGCAATAGCATCGGATGATCTGCAAGGCAGTGTCACTCGGTAGGTCAAAGCCAAGGTGCAACAGTGCTTTTCGGTCCGACTAACCACCTCGCAGCGTGCGGTTTGCCCGGCTCTCCCGCCTGCGGGTGATGCTGGGTGCGCCACCGGACGAGGTCGAGCGGCCCAGGGACGCGTCAAAGGTCGTCGAGGACGACGAGTGGATGGTGATCGACGTGGTATTGAACTGGGTGGGTCCGCGCGACATGACACAGACGCGAGGTCCAAATTGACTAACCACGCTGCCAGATTGCCGACGGAGTGCTGCTGGCGTTCTTTCACGCCATCCGGGACACCGACGCCGTGGCCAATAATGACCCACATCGGAAAGACGAGGGTTGGAGCAACTTCTGCGGAACTGCACACATGGCAGACGAGGTGAGTGTGGTCTGGCGACGGATCGCAACGCCAACGCATGCCGGTCGACGATTCGTCCACTTTGCGTCTCCTCGCCCGACAATGTGGCTGATCATGTAGCAAATCGACGCGTTGCATCGAGACCTTGCCGCCGCTGTCCCACCAACAATATCCATTCGCCATCCCCCCACTCGTGTCTTCCAGCTTCACATGACCCCGGATGCGCCCGTCCGACCCGGCCAACTCGTCTTCTCGTGGCCACCAGCGCGACCTCCAGGCTCTTCCGCCCGCTTTGACGGGTCATATGACGCCGACGAGTACGGCGACTTGATGAAAGGCGTCGACATGGATCCTTCCCAGCTACCCTCGGCACCGGGCGAGGTCCGAACGACGTGCACGACCCGATTCGGCGCCAAGCACTCCATCACGAGCGAAGGGGTCTATCGACACGTCACGAGCGTGTTCATCCCCTATGGAAGCGTCATCTTTGCTTGTTTCCAGACAACGCGATTGCTCGAGCTCGCACCGCGATCAACAGAGTTGCAATCCCAGCAGTCTCAGCCGTCCGCAGTCGCTTCGTATCCTGGCATGCCGCAGCAGGACTGGCAGCCACCACAACCGCACCTCGCTCCTGGTCATGCGCCACATCCGCAACAAGAGCACTCGCCACTCGCCCCCGGAGGCGAGTGGCGGAGTGCAGAGTACCCCCAGGAGGGCTACTATGATCAACGGTCCACCTACCCCGATCCTCGACAACAGCCCTCAGACCCCCATCCTCACTCACATCATCATCCATACCCCACTTACCCGCCTCCACATCCCCAACCACACCCTCCAACTCTCGTCCCCTCCCACCCGCATCCCCACGTCCACGACCTCAGCGCGGCGCCCAACGTACCCCCGCTCGCTCTCGCCCCGCCACAACGCATCCCATCGGGACCTACAGACCCACCATACCCCACCCCTCCCACCGCATACGACTATGGCGAACCCTCCCACTCGGCCTCGCCGCAGCTCGTCCAGGGAGCCTTGGGCATGTCGGGAGGGGCGAGCTCGAGGCCGCTGGTCCGACCACCGGGCAATGTCGAGTGTTGTAGGATATGCGGCACGAGGGAGAGCCCCGAATGGAGGCGGAACGAGAGCGGGATAAAGGATCTGTGTAATGCGTGAGTGCAACGCTGCGTCTGACGGGGGCCGCGCCGAATCTGCCAGGCTGTCGTCGCGCTGACTTGCGACTCAGGTGTGGACTGCGATTAGCCAGGCAAGTAGCCAAACGCGAGGGAAGGCAGAAACCGAGAAAGAAGAAGGCCTAAATCGGCAGGGCGGAATACGGCGGTGATGAGCGGGGTCACCGAGACGGGTCGTGGGCACGTTTCTCATCACGACGAAGCATAGTCTCTGGGTTGTTGTCTTTCTCCCTACATACGAGCTTTCATAGTACGCTTTCATAGTACCTTTGCAGTCATGCATGCACCTTGCGGGGCGTGTTCCATAAGGCCAAATCAAATCCGCCAGTGTCAAGCCAGGACCGCTCTGTTCCGCCGGAAGCGCAGTGAACTTCGGTGCCTGCGCACTGATCTACACTACTTCTCGAATCCGGTTTCAGCTGGTGAGTTCCTCCTCTTTCACTCTCACTTCTTGTTCATCCTGGGCGCTCTTTTGGTCTTGACGTGTTGTATACTTCCTCTTGAGCTTCTTGTTGACTACACTCGGCGTCCAGTTGGACACTCGTCGCGGCTGTATTCTTGTAGAATCAGAGCTACCGGATGGGGCTCGGCGGACCCAGCGCAACATTGTAGTTTCAAGGCGAGTTGGGACAGGATCATGCCGTCAGCCCTTGATCCTCCTCGACGCCACCCATCAGCTTCACCCACTGATCACACACTCACTCACTCTCCGCCTGCCTCTCTCCTGTCCCTTGTCCGTGACCACCGCACTGACCCGTCTCAGCGCCGCCTTCCCGGTTCATTATACCCCAGCATTGATCTCCCCCGCCCAACATGTCCTCCTCTACCATGTTGCCCGGCTTCTCCAAGCTGGATATCAGCGACATCATGCACCTTCCTCGGGACTATGACCTGGGCGGCCTGGTCTCTAATCGCAGCGGCAACGGCAACGGCAACGGATACCACCGCGGTATCAGAAGCACTGGCACTCCGGACCGTGCATCGCCAGCGAGAGGTCTGGGAGCGGCCACCCCCACCAAGTCGAGGAATGGCGATGTGTATTGGAACGGCTACAAGTTGAGGAAGAGTCCCGAGGAGGACGTGAGCAGGTACCAGTTCTGGCCGAACGCCATGGCCATGGGCAGTTTTATCGGCAAGACATTCATTCAGGTGAGGAGAGCCCGTGCACTCTGCACCTCTTTCCGGTCGTCGATCTACTTGCTCGACTAGCTTACCAGCTGACAACGTCCGCTTAGATGCTCGGCGCGGCATGTGAGTATGGCGAAGACCTCAGTCGAGTCGACCGCAACGGCATAAGTGAGGGCTACGGCAAATCCTATCTCGCGTTCGACTTTGTCCGTGAGCTCCTCGTCATTCGTGGGCGACTCCGACTTGGCGGGTCTCTCCCGCCCGCTCTCCGGCCTATCGACGCCGAGCTCTCCTTTGACGACATCGCGTCGAACGGCATCCATGTCGAGTCAGTACCCAGGATCTTCCGGCGGTCGGGCAAGGAGATCAGGGGCCAGGAGGTCACGGTTACCGTCGGGACGAGGAGACCGCCAAAGCTCTTCACCGTCTTTGAGGAGTTTGAGAAGTTGATGGGAGCTTCAAAATCTTCCAAGAGGATGCCGTATAGAAGGCGGGCGACCGCTATGGATTTTGCGAATGCTGGCGGAGCGGTAAGTGGACGGGTCGTTCCAGCTCTGATGGCATTTGACGTGAACTGATCTGGACTGAGCTGATGGCACGCAGAGCGAGAGGGATGTTGGACCTATCAATGTGATTCCAGAAGGACCATGTGCCTACGTGAGCTCATCACCGCACCGCACCGCATGACCCTTGCTTCTTTGCCCTTGCCTGACCACCGTAGCCTACATTCTGGAACACGTGGCGATGGGTCTTCGACCTCACCGATGCCGAGCACGGCAAGCTTCGCGCGTGCATTCACCGCTTCCAGACGCTCGCCGAGACCGAGCCGAACATGGACCTCCTCGTGCGTGGCCAACCCCGGTGGGAGATCCGCAAGCTCGACGTGGACAGCTACGGCAAGATGTACGGTCTTCCCGACCTGTCTGCTGTGCGCTTCTCGACGCGGACCTTGATCGAGGGACTCATCGCCCACGGCAAACTCAGGCCTGGAGACGTGACCTTGCTGTTGCTCACGCTGAGGGATAACGCCGTGGTTCAAGCGTTCCAGGATAGGATTCTCGAGTCGCTGTACAGCGAGGAGAGGATCAGAAACGTCTCAGCAATTGTCAGAGGTGAGTCGAGTCGACGGCGCTGCGGCGCTCCGGACGTTCCTACGGCTACGGGTTCGATCTGACGCATGGTTCAGGCAAGGCCAGGTTCCTGCGACACGTCCCCCCGAAATGCTTGGACCACCTCGTGATGATTCGAACCGTGCTCGTGACGCCCATGCGTATCCTCATTGGACCGCCGCAACAGGAGCCCTCGAACAGTGTCACCCGGCGATACAGCGACAAGCTCGACGGCATCATCCGAGTGCAGTTCGCAGACGAGGAGGACGCGCTGTTCGTGAGTAAACCGCGTGCGCCGCTTCTGTCGCCCAGACGGGTTCTGATCCCAGGGCAGGTGGCAGACTACACCAAGCAAGCCGACTCGCTCCGACCCGACGTCGGGCCCATGGCGAGGGTTCGAAGAGCATTGCAGCACGGTATCGTCATTGGCGGACAGCGCTTCCTGCCTGTGGCGTCGTCGGCCTCTCAACAGAAGTAGGTTCCGGAGCGACCGCAAGTGTGCTTACGACAGGGAACGCGCGATTTGGTTCATCAACCCAAAAATGATTGATGGACTGGAGCTGCGCAAGTGGATGGGGTCGGTCGAGGAGAAGATTGTGGCCAAGCACGCGGCGCGCATGGGTCTCGTGAGTGATCCCTGTGCTCCCTGTCGCTCCATGTACCCCCTCGCCGTTCCGTCCTGACGGATCCTGGCGCTGGCGCTGATGGACGCAGCCATTCAGTACCAGTCGGATCGTTCATCTGGACGTGCAGATTGGACCGGTCATGGCCGACGTGGAGCGGAACGGGTTCACCTTCACCGACGGCGTTGGCATCGCGGGTACTGCAGTCATGACAGAGGCTGCAAGAGCTTTGGGTGCGACGTACGGTATCAACAGCTCCCCATCGGCTATCCAGTTCCGTCTAGGGTGAGTTGAGCACGGAGTGATCTCAACAAAACGTCCCCCCGGAGACTCCTCTACCTTCCCGTCACGGCTGACCGACCTGTCTCAGCGGAGCAAAGGGTGTCTTGGCATGTTGGCCCAACATGGTGGGAGAGCACGAGATTCGCCTGCGCAAGTCCAACATCAAGTTTGAATCCAGTCTCACCGACCTAAATGTCGTTCGGGTATGTTGCCCCGATACATGTACCTCGTGCTTTCCGAGTGATGCTGGTGCTGACTCTACCGCCCAGCTGGCTAAACACCAGACAGCCTTTCTCAACCGCCAGTTCATCATGATCATGTGTGCGAACGGAGTCCCCGGGCAAGTCGTGCTTGACCTTTTCAAGAACGCTATCACGCACATCAAGGGTCTTCGCGATAGAGTGCGGCGCAAAGAGGTCACCAAAGAGGACTACAATTTGATCGGCCAGTGTTCCGACGTAAGGCAAAAACACAGGTACGCTTGAGTGGCTTTTGCTGACAACGCCGCTACAGTTCCCTCTCTCCGCGTTCATCAAAGCGGGGTTCCACGACAATCCGATGGTCCTTGACATCTGCTCGATTATCGAGACTCGCGCGCTACAGGATCTCAAGTGGCGAGCACGAGTCCAGATGCCGGGTGGTGTGTTTCTCATCGGTGGGTTCAATATCGCCGAGTCGCGGACTGGTGCGACGGACCGATCGCTGATCAGCGCGTTTAACAGGTATCTCGGACGAGAGCGGGACGTTGAAGGAGGGCGAGGTGTTTTGCCAGTTCCAAGAGCGGGATGATGAACCACCGAAAGTCGTCACTGCAGAGGTGATTGTGTGTCGGGCACCGGCTTGTGAGTTCATGTTGCTCAATCCGGCGAGGCGTCATGGCTGATGTATTTGACAGTACACCCCGGTACGTAGCTGAACGAGTTGCGCCTGTAGGCACCTCGCGACTCGCCGAGCTGACCAGTCAGGCGACGTGAGGAGGGCATGGGCCGTTGACCGGCCCGAGTTGAGGCATCTCAAAAATGTCATTGTGTTCAGCACGCATGGCAAACGGGATCTCCCCAACATGTAAGCGCGGAACGATGAGTGATTCGCCCCAGCCGCTGACACGCTCGTCAGGTTGGGCGGAGGTGATCTTGATGGTGATGGTGCGTAACCTTGCTTGCCCTGCCGGGTTTTCTAGAATCTGAAGTTGGTGACTCATGACCACTCGCAGACTACACGCTCATTTGGGATCCACGCTTCGTGAAAAGCCTCACCATGTATGGTGCGATGAACTACACGGCCCCGCCGCCAATCACCAAGGCGCACGTCACTCAAGCGGACCTCAACGAGGCGAGTGGCTGTGTCGATGGGATTACCATTGAGCTGACGATTGCGCAGAACTTTGTCCAGTACATTCTGGTGCGTCATTGCGTAAAGTATTGGGCGAACAGATGTTGATCGCGACTGGCAGAACGACGTCCTCGGTCAAGTCGACAACACACATCTCGCGTTGTCTGACATTGTGGTCCGAAGTTCACAGTGTGAGTGAGACCTGGCTCCGGGAGAAAAAGAAATTGAAAGCTGACCATGCCCCCTGCAGACCGCGTGAGATCTCCATTGTGTCTACTTGATATGGTCAATGCTGACATCGATATCACGAAGCGTTGACTTTGCCAAGAGTAGGTGGTATCCGGACGGAGACAGGCAGTTACTGACACGACCACAGCTGGACAGGCCGCGGTCCTCGACCCGAAAATCAAGCCAAAGTTCTGGCCCGACTTCATGGACCGCGTTCGTTGGCCTGAGCCCATCATCACTCAGAATCAGCACTGACGAGTCGAACTAGGATGACCAGAGGAAAACCTACGAAAGCACCAAGATCCTTGGAACGCTTTTCCGCTTGGTATATCCAATCTGCCCTTCTCCCCCGCCTCATATCTGCCCCTCGGCGGGCGTTCAGGGTTGACCTCTACAGGTGCAACCCGATCCCCACTTCCGCCCAAGCGACATCAAGGACGTCGACTACCCCGTTGACGAACGGTTGTCCGAGTTTCCGATCTACGAGAGCCTGTTAAAGCGACTCGAGCCTATCAAGGCGCAGTTCGAGCATGCGATGCAGTATGATATGAGGAGGTGGGTGGTGTCGTCGTCTTGACTACCTTTGTGCTTGAGCTGAGCGGCGTAGGTACAAAGTGTACGAGTGCGAGATCCCGTCCGGGATTGCGTTGCGGAACAAGCGGCGCAAGCGGGCAAGGGATCAGAATCTGAATGTGAGTCTGTCGATCGTGGTCTCGCCCGTAGTCTCTCGATCCGTGGCCTCGTTCGTGACGTCGACTGAGCTATCGAGCGGTCATCCCCAGGTTCAGCTCGAGACCATCGCCGTCATGTTTGACAATCTCGCAGGAACCGCTTCGCGACAGCTACAACTCGCACGTCGCGGCTGCCCGCGGAGCCGCCTTTGAGGCCGTCCAACACATCTCATTCAGGTCGCGCTTAACTCCCGCGCAAGTAGTCGCGAGACATTGTTATGCCCTGACGTACGAGAAGGAGCATGTCGAGCGGTGGGAGGAGCAGCAGCGCCATGGCGAGTGGGATGGCGGCGGCGGGGATAAGACGGAGGAAGACGAGGTGAACGGGACGAACGAGCTGCGAAGAGCGTGAGTCGACGTGGGAGTTGGAAACACGAAGATCCATTTGATTCCGGGGACTTCATGCAGAGCAAGCAGCGTACGAGGAGGCTGTGGAGGGAAGGGGTTTGCGTGGTGGAGTTGTCCCCTTTGCTCGCTGACTCGCTGATTCCCTCCCCGCTGTCTGGCCGGATTGCACTTGCTGACCCGCTTCAGGCCAATGGTCAGCTTTGCTTGGTGTTTCTGGCAAGAGCTAGTCCAGCTCGCCAACATGGCGCTGCTGTGAGAGCGTGCCCCAGACCCAGATACTGTATCGACTATTCCGTCGGCGTGGCAGAGACGTCCCTTGGGTCGGACAGGTTGAACCCTCGACGCATTCCTTGTAAAGTAATACATTCATGTTGGTATCATCTTGTGTGTGATTGGCGTCTTAATGGGTTTTGGGGCATAGGCGACATGTATCTCCTTGTTCTCGAGCCTGGACACGATCCTGGGCCGCGGGTCAAATAGCGCGTCGGCACAGCCCAGTTCACGTCTGGAGCCCGTGACGCGCGAATGGAAGAGTACTGTATGTCCGCGGGCCACTCCCAGTATATGTATCAACCACTCATGCATGCCGACATTTCGAACTCGCAGTGCCCCTGCATGAAATCGTCCTCATTGCGCCAAATCGGTCCTCGTTCGGGTACCGCACGAGGGATGCGCTCTCGGGTTCACTCATCCATCTCACCACTTCCCTCCGAAGCAGAAATTGAGCTCGAACTGTCTGCCGGGATGTGACCTACGGCAATGTCAAAAGCCGTCTGCATGTACCCGATCCTTTCTTCCACCTCTTTCCTCAGTGGGTCGTCGTAATCCATCAGCGTGCCATTCAAGATATCTCTAAGTTCCGAGCCGATCGACTGGCAGGTTTCCGGGCCCCACTCTTTCGACCATTCGAGGAACCGCCCCGCTTGGTTCCTAGCGTTCGTGCGAAGTTCCTCCTCACGCCTCTGAGCCTGCCTGTTGAGCCTGTCAAGTTCCTTCTGCTGGCTCCGCAGATCCGCAGGGCCGAAGGAAGTGGGGGACTCAAACGGGGACATGGTGTCCTCGGAGTTGATAGTGGAGTCAACAGTCATATGCGAGTCGGACATGCTGCCGTTGTGTCCTCGAACCGGATTGAAATGCGTTGCACGAAGATCAAACGGGAATACTGAATTCGTAGAGCAAGTAATCGTACTGTAACCGCCCTTTCCCACCGGCAAGCGTCCTGTGCAGGCCATCCCCGCTATTATATGTGCCCGTCCGCCACAGTGCGGTCGAGGGGGGCCACACTCGCCATTGGAACGCTCACAAAGGTGACAAGTCCCTAGGCAGCCTCAGCCTCGCTACGCTGAGAGCGCCGCCTCCTTTGTCCGTGGCCCGTGACGGAGCGCCTTCTCTTAGAGGTAATCGTACTGTAACCGCCCTTTCCCACCGGCAAGCATCCCGTGCAGGCCATCCCCGCTATTATACGTGCCCGTCCGCCACAGTGCGGTCGAGGGGGGCCACACACGCCATTGGAACGCTCACAAAGGTGACAAGTCCCTAGGCAGCCTCAGCCTCGCTACGCTGAGAGCGCCGCCTCCTTTGTCCGTGGCCCGTGACGGAGCGCGTTCTCTTAGAGAAGCAGAGCTTAGCCGAGGCGCTGAGCCGTGAGCTCGTTAAGCGAGGCCACCTGCATCGCCCGATGCGTTGCGTTGCGTTGCGTCGCGGTGCGGTGCCTTGGGAGAGGGCCGTGATGAGTGATGCGTGATGTGATGCGACGTGGTGTGGTGTGGTACTTGATACTGGGTGTCTGTCTCAAAGGCATGACCCCGTCTCGTCTCCCAGACATCACACGCAGCGACGCAGGGCGACCGGCCGACGCAACGACGTAACGACGCAGCTTAACGCGCAGAAACGTGCGTGCGTGCGTCGGAATGTTCACCAATGCAAAAGTCGTCGACGCAGAGTACCACGTACGCGTACTCTCGCAACTTTTGCAGCATGTTGCTCGAGCTGTTCTTAATCGCGATTAGCAAATGCTCGCCATTCTTATCCTAATCTGATTACCACACCGATTACAAAATGCTCTAACCGGCTTTGGTCGGTTTTTCTCCGCCTCTTCGCTGCTCCAGATTTTGACACCGGGGTCGGATCCAAGCCCGTTTGCTCACCTCACCCTGGACAGGACTCCTTACTGTGTCTCCTTCCTGTGTCCTGTCCACTGTAGACTACCACTCCACCTCCAAATCCCCTGTCCGACGAGCAAAAGCACTCCCAACCCTGTCCCTCCGAGCAAGGATCCAGGACTAGTCAGACTTGCTTCACGGGCCAAGCCAGACAGACGTATTTCGCCCGCCCGACGACAGCGTCAATCCGTCAGTCCTGGTGGGATGGCCCTTGCTTCAGACGTTTCGCGACGATAGCAACCAACACCCGCACCACACCGCACCCCACACACCGTCCGACGCGCTCGTCCTCGTCCTCGCCCTCGTCATCCGTCATTGAGCCGAGCGAGCCTTCGATAAGGAGTAAGAAGCCTTCGGAACGGGTACTTGGACCCGCACTCCCCGGACCCACTGTGGACAGGCAGCCCCAACCGCATCCCATCTTTCCGCATCGCTTCGCATCGCATCGCACCTCGACTTGCCCCCCTCCTTCCCTCTCACCAGAACCAACCGAGACCCCACGCCATGGCATCCGCAGCGTATGCCATCAAGCTCTTTGCGGGTGAGTGGCAGTGGGCCGGATCCGCGAACCCCCTCAAGGGGATGTATCTGTATTCGCCAGTCGCACAGCTCACGGAACGTAGGCACGTCCCACCCCGAGCTCGCCCAACTCATTGCCAAGCGGTAGGTCCTGGTCCGGTCCTCGTTGTTCTTGCTCGTTGGCGTCGAGGAAGTGGACCAGGAGCAGGAGGTAGGGCAGGATGCACGCAGAGGAAGGAAGAGGGTGTAGGAGGAGGATGCATGAGGAGGGTGCAGGAGGAGGGTGCAGGAGGAGGAGGAGAATGGCGGACGAGGAGGAGAATGGCGGACGAGGAGGGACGAGCCCGCTGATTCCCTCAGACTCCGGATCCCTCTCGCTCGCGCTAATATCCACCAACCGCCCTCCGGGGAGACAAAGGTGACGATTGTGGAGAGCGTCCGGGACTATGATGTCTACATCCTCAACACGGTGAGTCGTGTTTCGAAGCGCCGGCGAATGGTCTTTGCGGGGGACGACGATGTGGAAGAAAACGGGTTCAGCGAGGGGGACGTCGTCGTCGTGATCTATCGTCGCGCATCTGGCGGTGATGTTTCTACCTTGAGAACGTTGGACTGACCCCAGCAGTGCGCCGGCGAAGTCAACACCGCACTCATGGAGCTGTGCATCATGATTCACGCATGCAAGATCGCCTCGGCGCGCCGAATCACCGCCATCATCCCCCACTTCTTCTATGCCCGGCAGGACAAGAAGGACAAGTCCCGCGCGCCGATCACGGCCAAGCTCGTGGCGAACATGTTGAGGGAGGCGGGCTGCGACCATGTCATCGTGAGTGGTGCGAGTCGGAACGCGGGGACGTGGACATGCGCGCTGCGGCCTGCGTCCGTGCTGCGTGCTGATCGGCGCAGACGATGGACCTCCACGCGAGCCAGATCCAGGGCTTCTTCGACGTACCGGTAGATAACGTGAGTCTGAACTGTGTATTTGTATAGCCGGGGGTCAGTGCTCGTCGCTGACGCGTGACGCGTTCAGCTCTACGCCGAGCCCTCGACGGTGCAGTACATCCGGGATCACCTCGACGTGCAGAACTGCGTGATTGTCTCGCCCGACGCAGGCGGTGCGAAGCGGTGAGCACGCGACCGCTATCCGACCAATCCAACTGTGTCTTGCTGATCGCGCCCAGCGCCACGTCGATCGCCGACCGACTCAACGTCGACTTTGCGTTGTTCCACAAGGAGCGCAAAAAGGCCAATGAGGTCTCCCGTATGGTCCTCGTCGGATCCGTGTCCGGCAAAATCGCCATCCTCGTCGACGACATGGCAGACACGTGCGGTACCCTCGGCCAAGCGGCACGAAACCTGCTCGAGGCGGGAGCTACAAAGGTCTACGCCTTTGTCACCCACGGCATCCTCTCCGGCCCGGCTATCAAGGTCATCAACGAGTCGGGAATGGAGAAACTCGTGGTGACCAATACGATCCCCATGGCCGACAAGGTCGAGCAGTCGGACAAGATCGAGGTGATCGACGTGAGCCACGTCCTGGCCGAGACAATCAGGAGGAGTCATTTCGGAGAGTCGGTGGTGAGTTTGAGCCGGAGCAGGAGCCGTCGCCGTCGCCGTCGGCTTGACAATCCGGGAGCATTTTGGATCTGACCTCCACCCAGTCGTACTTGTTCCACGAGGTACCTTATTCGAACGGGATCGCGTAAAAGCGTCGAGAGACGCAAGTTGGCTGCGTCGCGCCAGCGGCCGGGTGGATGGGGTGAGATGAGCTCGAGGTGAGGATAGACGACCAGTGTATGATATGATAGAAGCACTGTCACTGCCATTGTCACTGGCGATGTGATTTTCGGCGACCAGCAGACGCATGCATCGCATCGGGACTCGGCCGGGGCGGAACACGCAGACCCGAGTGAAAGGGACGTGGATTGCAGCCGAAGGTCAGGGTGCGATGTGATCAGCGAGGCTGGTGACACGATGTGGAGACGCCACATGCCACGTCCCGGCCGGGGTCGTCTCGACCGAGCGAGCGACACCGTTATTCACGTCCATCTCCTATCCTATCCTCATTGGTCTTTACATCCACTCTCGCAGACTTACGCGTTTCACAAGCCGTACTGCTCTCCCTCGTCCACCCATGACCCGTGCATAAGGCTTGGACACCGTCCCAACCGCCCCGGTCCTCATCACCCCGTCACCCCGTCACTGGTCACCTCGTCACCTCGTCATCACCATGCCAATCCTCGCCACTGTGGGCAACCACTTCTCGCAGCTTCTGCACGACTTTGTGTTCTCCTTCCCTTCCCCCGGGAACATCACCGTTGGACCGTTCAAATTCCAACGCTCGGGTGATTGGGCAGATATCGAAGATGGTGGTGCTGGAGAAGGCGCAGGGGACGGGGCGTTCGAGAATCTTGTGAATGAACCGGGTGAGACGAGGGCTTTGGCACATGGTGTTGGCGCTCTAAGCTTTGCTGGATCCGGGTACGGCATCTGCCTGGTCCTAACGGTGAGTCGCGGTTAATAGTAGTGCTTGTCACTCCTGCTCGGGTGATGCGGGTGTGGACGCTGATACTCGCATACTACCCAGGCGATCTTGCTCAACCGGATACACCATATTGTCAGACGACCCAACCCGCCTATCCCACCACTGCCCCACCCACCGGTCAACTCGTGGTACTGGCGTATGCGTCGAGGGCGTGAGTCATGCCGTGTCTCACCTACGTTCCATGTCCTCAGAAGCCTCCGCCATCCGTCATCCGTCGACTTCTCGACGATCTCGCACCGCACTCTGTCCCATCACTCACTCCCTCGCAGTAGCCAACGTCCTCACATCCCCCGAAACGCCCCGATTCCTCCGCCTGCCAGGCCTCATATGCCTCTTCCGCGCCTGGCTGCTCTTCACCATCCTCCTCCTGCAGGTGTCCAACCTCTGGCCCGTCGACCCAGACTCGGCCTTCTTCAACGGGAACCGGCTCGGGAGGGTCGTCGTCTCGTTTGGCGAGTGGGCGGGCGGGATGGAGATGCAGAAGGCTTGCTGGCAGGTCTTCTTGAGCGTCTGTTGTGGCTTGGTCTGCTCGGGTTTGGCGAATGGTCTGGATAGAGGGTGAGTGGGACGCCCAATCTCAGCATGATACGGCGATCTTGCCTGGTAGACGGGCAACGGGCAACTCGGGCTGTCAACGCATTCATACATCAGAGGATCCTGCTGACTCCCACTGCTTAGACGGAGACGAGACGTCGGGGCCGGCTTCAACCTCGTCAGTTGCGCTTCGACCATGGAGGATTCGCATGCTCACGCAGCACCCCCAGTTTGGCTACTCGTTCCTCCTCCACCTCTACTCGTCGCCTTTGACTCACCATCGTCTCCCCCAAGTCTCCTCGCACGGCCGACCGGACTTCCATGCGCTCTTCCAGCTCTGGCTGAGTCTCACCGAGGTGTGCCTGCGCCCTTCCCTCGCATGTCCGCACTCGTGATAATCGTTTTGCTGACTCAACGCAGCTCACATGGTTGCAAGCCCTCGAGCTGTCTACGACTATGCGGCGAAACCAGCTGCTCCCCACTGCGGTCTGCGGCGGACTGGGCCTCGCACACTTTGTGTATGCTCTGACGACTGCGCCGCTTCGCTTCCCGAGCTTCACATTCCTGACTCACCTTGTATGTGCCGTTGCTGCCTCCAGACCCTGCCGCGCTGATCTTGACCTTGCGTTAGCTCGCCCTGTTCCTGAGCATCGTCGTGACCTTTTCCATCCTCGTCAAGGCCATCACCCACATATTCACCCTCGGATACATCCCGACGCCACTGTCTTCCAGCCTGCTGCCTCACGAGGGATCCGTGCCCTCCATCGAGGACGACTTTGGCGTCGCGCTCCTCAAGCTCGGCACGGCCTGTCTCGAGGCGACCCAATATTCCGGTCTTCGTAACGAGCTTGTCGGGGTTGAGGAGCGACATGGTCCCTGGGTCGAGATCGGCGCAAATGGTAGTTCGGTGAAACAGCTCCAATTTGGATCGGCCGGTGGATTCGGTAACGAGATTACCCAGGTGGACGTCTCCGAGCCTGAAGACCCGGGAATGGAGAGCCCATATTGGAGAGAAATGAGGACATTCTGGCAAACCTTTGCGCAGTCCGTCGTGTTGCACGCGCACAACCTCGTGTTATCGACACCTGGAGGGAAGCGCGCCCTCGAGTTCTCGAGGGACATGTGGCAGAGGAGATGGTGGTATGGACCAAGGCGGTGGAATTTTTGGCGAAGGGAAGCGTGGGCCGAACCCCCGAGGTTTAGGCAGCAGGCCATCCTCCGCCGGATCCAAGCGATCAATGAGCGTGCCGCTGCGCTCCGGGCCGAAGCGGAGAGACACGGCGAGGATACCGCGACCGCCTCGTCCTCGGCAATCGAGTCGAGCGGTCAAAGTCGGAGTCTCACACGTCGGTCCAGGTCTCGACAGACCACTCCTGCGCCATTGCAATATGCGGATTACCTCCGCGGCGAGATCGAGCTGGAGGATGACGAGGAAGAGTGGCTTGACCACGAGGACGACCACGACGGATCCGTCGACGCTTCTTCTTCTGGCTGGGTGAGCGATGGCGATGGCGATGGCGACGGCGACGGCGACGACGCAGACGAGGATATCACGCCTAGCATGTACCGCGACCTCCTGTCCGAGCAAGCCCAGGCGAACCCCGATCTCCAACCCGTCCTTCTCGCGCATCTTACCTCGTCTTCCTCCTCCCCTCTCACGCGAAGAGGATATCGTGCCCTCCTCGCGCCCCCCGGCTCCCAATCCGCGCCTTTCGCCCGCGATCGCGAAGTCTCCCGTCGCGCGGAAGAAATGCACGACATCGTGCTTGACCAGAGGGCCGCGATGGCTTCAAGAGACAAGGAGCGGGAGCGTGACGAATGGGACGACGATCGGAGGAGAAACTGCGTAGTCTGCACGATAGAGCCACGGGATACTATCCTCTGGCCCTGTAGGTGTCTGGCACTCTGTAATGACTGCAGAGAGAACCTCGCAGCGAGGTTGGCAGCGAAGGATCATATGTGCCCGTAAGTCCGACATGCTGGGCGAACGACCGAGGTTGCTCATTGCTCGTTGCTCGTTGTGATGCGCCGATCCAGCGCCGATCGTCAATCCCGTGTCTCCTGTGCTGATCTATCTTGCAGGTGCTGCAGACGCAAGGTCGATGGGTTCAGCCGCATATACGTTCCGTGACAGATGCCGACGACGACGACGACCACGGCGGCAACGACGACTGTTCTTGCTGGGATATGTGTACACTCACTTGCCTTCACATTACCCATATGCATGACATACCTTGTTTGTACTCACGACGAGACTCCACGACCCCGGTCCAAAAGCCTAGACGAATGTCGCGGTGCTTTGTCCCGTGTCTTCAATCTGATAGTGAGGCGTGGCAGGCGATGCAGCGTAGGACACTTCGATACTATAGATACTGTGATGCTCTCACTGGGATCTTTCCGTTTCCCCTCCAATGATATGTATTCATGATCCTCCGTATCCGATACCAACACTTGACAAGCAGGGTATAAGACGAGTATACTGAATTATACGAGACACCGATTGATCATTCCCTTGAGACGCATCCGCCTCTTCGCTGACCATTGATCCGCCCAGCCTAAATACGACCTGTGCCAGCTCGCCTCGCTCCGAATCCAGCGTGACATTCTCCGCACTCGCACTCCATCTCATCCTAAACAGTTCGCCCGACTTGCGCTCACCGCCCGCGCACAGCTCCACGCTCCACGACCCCCGCCCTAGGCCGCGCCCACGCCGGACTGCGTCGCCCACGACTTGATACTCTCCAACAACCTCGCGATAGCCGGCGCATCCCCTAACCTGACCTCGTTGATGCTCACGCCAGCCGTGTCGACCCCAGCATCAATGATGATGTCCATCATCGCAAACAGTCCCGAGAGACCGGGCGAGCCGTCCGACTCTGGCGCAAACGCCGTGGGCGGGACGGGCGGAGAGGGTTCGACTCCGGACAAATGGCGGAGAAGGAGGAAGATGACTTCGCCGGATATGAAGGATTGGGGCAGAGAGGATGCCTTGGGGTACGGAGGCGGGAGGTTTGAGTTGACCCATTGTACGAGCGGGGAGTAGTCCTGGGAAGGAACCCGGGCGAAAGACGGGGAAACGGGTGCCTGGGAGATCACAGCGTGAGCGTCGGTTCGAGGCCGCTTCAGAACGGCGGTTGTACTCACGTTTGAGACGCTCTGGATGCTGCTCGAGGGCCTGCGCAGGTCGCGCGAAGGGCGTCCGGGCGACAGCTGAGGCGATGAAAGCTGCTGGCTCGCCCGGCGTCTCTGGCCCGAGCTCGTATCGAGGGACATCTGCCGCTCAGCACTGTCCATCCCCCCAAACGTAGCGTTTCCGACTCACCAGGATACTCGCGTCGTGAGCGGTCAGCTGGTTGGTGTTCTCCCTCCTCGTGGCGCGCTGGGTGGCGTCACGCGTCGCCGGGGAGGGCGGTCTCGGCGCTAGGGCCTGAGCCTCGGCGAGCGGGATGGTGGGGATGTTGCACGATGATGTGACTGCAACGGTGTAGTCTCGCGCAATCGTCGCTTTCATGAGTGCCTTCATCCACTCGCGGATCGACGTTTGTTCCGATGACGAGAAGTAGTGGGGCTTGTCCGGACCGACGAGACGGAAGCCGTACGAGCCCGGGTTGAGGTTCTCGTCGACGATCACCCTGTGACCGGCTAGTGCGATGTGACCTTTGACGCGGTCCTCCTGACGTTGGTTAGCTCCTGCCAAGATACCAAGAGCACGCAAACACGCACCTGTTCGCTGTTCATGTAATACAGATGCGGGCCCTTGAGGACAAAGTACCGCATCTTCCAAGTCCCGTAGCGCTCGCCCTTCTTCTTCATGTACCCGGCGTGGTCTGGCGCGCCGATCTGCCTCAGCGCCGCGGCCGTGCCCGAGGGTGCGGTGCCGTTGCCCTGCTGAGGCGAGGCGGGCTGCATTTGGTGGACCTTGGTAGAGGCGACGCCGAGGCGGGACGACGATCGGTTGTCGCCGGGAGTGGTTGGCGCGGGCTTCCTCGCTCGGCTGAAGAAACTCAACCTCTCCTTACTGTCGATGCTGAGCTTGCCCCGCTTATGGCTCATCGAGCCAGAGGATTCACGCTTGAGCGTCCCGCCAGGTGTGGCAGGGCTGGTTGGTGTGGTGGCGCTGACCGGGGAGATGGGTTGCGACTTCTCTCCTTCCTTGATGGCCTGCATGGAAGGAATCGTGGCCGTGCTGATCTTGCGGCCGTGGGACCAAACAGTATGACCGGTCGAACCGTCCTCGGGAGGGGTTTGCGTCGGGGACGCCACCGGGGGTTTGCCGAGAGACATTGGGGGAGCGCTCATCCCGCGCGTCGCACCCTGGTTGGAACCGATGCTGGACGCCTGCTGCTGCGAAGACGAGGAGAGCAGCGAGGTGGGCCGGCGGAGCTCCGAGATTGCCTGAGCGACTCGGAGACGCTTGCCGAACTGCGGGATGTCGAGTTCCTTGAGCAGGTTCGCGTCGAGTTCAAGCAGGAGGTCACCCGCGATCTCGTGTTCTGCGAGGTGTCAGAAAGCTGCTAAAGTCGGGTACAGCACTGGCTTTTGTACTCACCCCTGAACTTGGACCAGACACCCTCGTCAAAGCCCTTGGCCTTTGCCCAATCGACGACCTCGTCCACTGACCATTGGGTCGCAGGCTTGGCGGGTATGCCGCTAGTCGGGCGGGAGCCACCAAGAGGGGGCGTCGATGGGAGGGGCAGAGCTGGCTCGAGAGACCGCTGTGACTGCGGCGCATCGACTGGCGCAGGCGACACGGGAGGAATGACGGACCCGACGGCGGCGGCGGTGGCGGCCTCGGGTTTCGGTTCGTGGTACCCGTTACCATTGGTGAGGCTCCGGACTTTGGGAGTTCGACGGACGTCATCCTCCTCGTCCTCGCTCTCGTCGGAATAGACGAGGCCCGCGACCCCTCCACTGCCCCTGTTCCGATCTCTCTGCTCGTTGGCGATCTTTGCCTGCTCGGCCAGCCTCGCCCTCGTGTCCTGACCGATCCCGAGCTGCTCGTGCTCATCGTCGCTTTCGCCAGGCTTGGCAATCGACTCGATCGCATTCTGGATCTCCCCGATCGTCTTGCCCATGACAGTCGTAGCTCCGACTGCGGCCGCACCCGCGCCGGCAGCAACGGCGGGGAGGATGCCAGCCGAGCCACCTTTCGGTGAGGGTGGGAGCGGCACTACAGCGTCGACGTCGGATTTGGGCACCACAGCCGCTGCCTTCGGGGAAGGGGGGATGCTGTGGTCCTTGGGAGGAGCTGGAGCAGCTTCGACCGGAGGGATGGTGGTCTCATTCGGAGGATTGGGATGGGGCGAGATCGGCTCCTCGGAGATGTACGTCGCCGGGAACAATCCTTCTTCTCCTTTCGTATTCCGCCCCTGCGTGCGTCAACTCGGCTTCGACTGGCCTCGCACAACGACAAAGCACAAGCAAGCACGAGTTTCCCCAAGCCGACTCACCCTCCACCAACCGTCGCCAAACGCCTCGTCTCTTTCTATCACCTCGATATCCTCGCCCGCCTGGAACTCGAGCTCATCCGCGTGCTCGGCCACAAAAGTATGCACCGCGCGGACGACGAGCATGTTGAGTGGGGCCGGGGTCGGGCGGGCCTACAATGGCGCAGAGGATAGATGCGTTCTGCGGTTGTGGAAGATGATGGGGTGGTGGGTAGGAGAGTTTGGTAATGGGACGACCGGATGTCGCCGGCCGGCTACGTCTGCTTCGTCGTTGTCAGCGACGAGAGCAGAAGCAATGGCAATGTCGGGAGAAGGTGGTGTTTGACCAACTGAAGCTGAGAGATGAAGAGACGATGGGTGATCCTTGTTTTTCCGCGGGGGATGGCGTTTGCTGAAGAGGCGCGAAGGGGCGCTCGCTGTGACTGGGAATGGGATGAGAAATGAGAAAGATGAGTGGAAGTGGTGTTGGGGAGAGAGGAGGGGGAGGTGGCTGTGGCGGGCGTTACCAGAAGCGGACAGGAGGGGAGGGAGGTGGCGGGAGCAGATTCAGATTCAATTAAGCACGGATTACAGTTTGGACAGAGCACTATCCTAATCCGACCATTAGCAGCCGTTTTGTAATCCCCATTGGGGAGCATTAGTAATTTATTTGTTATCATGACTACCCTTTCTCAGGGTCCATCCTCTCCCCGCGCCACGTTCCACGTTCCTCACCTCCGCTTTCAGAAAACGCGTCTCCACTGCCCGCGGGCTGGAGGATACTACTATTCACCACTCTCACCATAACATCCCCTCCTCTCTCCCTAAGCTAACTCTCGGCAATCAGCTCCATCACTCCTCACCGCTCTTCACCCACTCACCGCACCACACCGCCATGAGCACAGCAGTCACCAAGGGTGTCATCCTCGTCGGCGGACCCTCGAAGGGTACCCGTATGAGGCCGCTCTCGCTCGACTGTGAGTGCACCGCTGCGCTGATGGTATTCTGATCAGCGACCGTCACGTCGTGCTCTTACAGACACGTCAGAGGAGCTGACATCGCTACGTAGGCGCCAAGCCCCTTCTCCCTATCGCTGGCAAGGTGAGCATCTCTGACTTCCATCCGACCTCTGGAGCCAAACCCAAGTTCGGAGACGCACCGGTGTGGTGAACGTGCGAGGGAATTCCACTTGCAATCGACGACGATCAAGCCCTATGACCACGGCACCTGGGCCTGGGTTATCTGTCCTTGTCCAACCCCACCCGGCTGACCACCCCTCAGCCTATGGTCTGGCACCCTCTCGCCGCGCTCGCCAAAGTCCCGGGCCTCACCGAGATCCTCATTATCGGGTTCTACGAGGACTCGGTCATGAGCGGTTTCATCAAGGACGCGAAGCGCGAGTTCCCCAATATCGGAATCAGCTATTTGAGGGAGTACAGGCCGCTCGGCACCGCGGGGGGCTTTACCACTGTGAGTGAGGTCGGGCGTCGCTGTTCGGGAAGGGCTCCGGGCTCGGCGCCGGCAGCTCCGCCGGATTCCTTCGGCAGAGAGCCCCTGTGCTGTAGGGAATCACTCATGAGCGTACTCGCTCACTCGGGCGGTTCGACTGGTTCAGCTGCTGCTGCTGGCACAGGCGTCACAATTCTCGAGGTTATCGCTCACGCCTCGTTAGTCCGCGACTCGATCCTCCGCCCACCCGTGCCCCAGAACATCTTCATCTGCAATATCGACATCTGCTCGTCCTGGCCTCTCACCGAGATGATGGAGCTGCACGGCAAGCACCGCGGCGTGGGCACCATCCTCGGCGTGAACGTGAGTGCCAGTGTTCGCGGCTCCGACGATTCACATGATACATGAGAACAAGACGTGTCTATCGGATGGAATCGGGCTGACCCGTGTCTGTGGCCAGGTCAAGAAGGAGACGGCGACGAACTACGGATGTATCGTCTCTGACCCGTCTTCGCTTGTGCTGCACTACGTCGAGAAGCCCGAGAGCTGGATCTCGAACATGGTCAACGGAGGTGTCTACCGTGAGTGCGGCGACGCGATGCGCCGTGCCCCCGACTAGATCTTTCCGGCAACACCGAATGCCCCACTCCCAATCCACGCCTGGTCCCGGTCGACCGCGGTCGCTGCAGTTGCTACAGTCGCTGCAGTCGCTGTAATCGCTGCAGTCGCTGTAATTGCCTGAGCCCGCCTGCGTCCGCCGGCGTCCACCTGTGACCCCTCCCGCCCCCGGTGCCGCTGACCTCCCCTCCAGTCTTCGACAAATCTCTCTTTGACGAAATCAAAATCGCGATGGACGACAAGGCCGCGCGCGCCGCCGAGGACCCCCTCCTCCAGCTCCAGTCTGACGAGATCCTCCAGCTCGAGCAGGACGTCATTGTCCCTCTCGCGGCGGCCAAGAAGATGTATGTGTACGAGACGAACGATTTCTGGAGGCAGATCAAGACGGCCGCGTGAGTAAAGCGGATCATCAACCATGCTTCTTGAGCTGGCTCGGGAGGATTCGAGCTGATGATGGCTTCCTCCGTCGTTTCTGTTCCTCTTGCTCTGTGGATTTGTTTCTGAATCTCTCACTCTCTTTGACATTACAAACTCCTCGCCTGATCCCGGAAACGTACCACTTCTCTCTTCTTTTGCTTCAAATCTTCCACTCGTTTCCCCCACACCCCCTGTAGCTCCGCGGTGACTGCCTCCCGCCTCTACCTGAACCGCTTCAAGACCATCGCCCCCGAACTCCTCGCCTCTTCCTCGGCCGTCATCATCCCCCCATCCTACATTGACCCATCGGCAATCATCGACCCGACCGCCAAGATTGGTCCCAACGTGGCGATCGGTCCGGGCGTGCGTATCGGCGAGGGCGTACGTGTCAAGGACGCGATTGTGATGGAGGGATCGACGATCGAGCGGCATGCGTGTGTGCTCAACTCGATCGTGGGGAACAACTGCCAAGTCGGGCCCTGGGCGAGGGTCGATGGAGAGCCAGAGCCAGAGCAGGACTCCAAGGGCAAGATCAGCGTGACCGTGTTGGGTGAGTCGAATCGCGAATCGAACGGAAATGTAATCGAACCCCATTCGTGCTCGTACTCTGGACGACTGGACCAAAGGTCTCCCCTGGGAGAAAGAACTTCCAGTTGACGCCGTCGTAGCCACCGAGGTGACACTCGCGCCGGAAACGCTCGTCAGGAGCTGCATCGTGCTTCCCAACGTGAGTCCACCCGGTGGGGAGCAGCAACTGACGGGTCAGAAATCGCTCAGCAAGAACTCGGCCAACCAGGTGCTCCTGTGATGGAGCCGGCGAGCTCATCACGGGGGGCGGGGGGGGGCGACTTTGGAAAACAAGTTGCGCTAGGCTGGGCGATTTCTCGTTCCTCCGTGCCTCGATGAGATCATGTTTCGACGTGAGGGAGTGCGTGGGCGTGGTCGTGTACGCGGGGAGTGCAGGTAGTGCAGGGAGAGGATATGAGCAGTGCGCTCCCGCTTAGTGGCGGCTCGATTGATTTTTGGCATATCATTTCCCATTGAGATAGACTGAGGAGTCGGACTTGCAATTGGACTTGGACTTGGACTTGGACCTGGCCGGAGTTGGAATGAGACCATCTCGGACGATAGATCATGCATAGGATACCGACTATACGGTGTGGTGTGGTGTGGCGCGTATGGCGCTTGGGTCGTCAACGTGCGTTGTTCGTTTCGTAGATCGTCACATCTCGAGCAGGCTGCGCGGGAGTCAGCGGCGGGTGCGGCGCAGAGGCAAACGAGTCGCGAAGGGTTGGATGTGCGACCGGGGAAGCGAGAAGCAAAGAGTATCAGAGTATTCGAGCGCGGTCATCGCGGATACTACGAGTGACTCAAGGTACCGCGAGTCCTGACACCCAAAGTCTCAGGCCTACTCACCGATCGATCGCCACGCCCAGATCATCCCCACAACCCTCCAAAACCGCCTCGAGGACCTCCTCGTCCAAGTCCGGGAACATCTGATGCAGGGTCTGGACGTTTGCGCGCCTCGTCTGCTCGTACGCCTCGGACGACGCGTCGAGGGTGGTTTGTAATTCGGAAGAGAAGTCTGGTAGAGGTATGTCGGCGGACGGTGTCGCACTGCGACGGCGTCAGTGGCGCTCTAGTATTAGCATGAGCACTAGCACCACCACCATCATCGCCACCTCCACCAGCATCGTCACCAGCACACCACTTGTCTCACAGCGACCCATGCTATTGTGGCCGAGTACAGTTCCCCCTCGGACAAGTACTACCGCACTTCCTCTTTTCCGCTCTTTCGCAACACAGACAAAATCGCGATATCCGCGATGCGCCATGACAAGCCGGCCGCCCGAGCCGCCGCCACGGCCCACTCACGCTCTTGAGATCGAAAGCGACTCGTCTCCTGGGGAGATGCCCAGCCGGGCAAACCTCCCTGAAGGCGATTCTGGCGTTTCTGGTCTTCTCGACCTCCTCGGCGCGTTTCTTGGTGTTGAGCCGGGCGTCGGACTCGACCCCGCCCCCGCCCCGGGAGTGAGATTGAGGTTCCTTTCCAACCTCGCTTCTGCTTCTCTATCCCGTTCTCCTCCTGCTCTCCATTTCCTCTCCATCTCTTTCACCTCCTCGTCCTCCTCTTCCTCCTCGCCCTCGCTCTGCGTTCCGGGCTGTTGGATGGTATCCAATATCTTCCCAATGGCGTTCAGCGGCTTGCTGACCGCTTCGTGAGCGAGGTTGCCCGTGCGCTGGAAAAACCGCCGCGTGTTATCCAACGCCTGGAACGACGAGGTCGAAAGCGACAGTGGTCGAGCGGGCTCTTCGCCCGGCGTAGCGGCTGCAAAGGGGGACATCTCGGACGGACCGAGCGGACGAGAAGTGACCGTAGATGGAGATGGTGGAAGGTCCTGGATCGCACGTTCCACGTTGAGCTCGAATTCTTCTTGCGTAATGTTACTGAGGCTGGAAGCGTCCATGGCTTCGATGAACGCAATGGCGCCCATCTGCGAATTTAGCGATGATTCACGTTCACGTCCAGTTCACGACCACGTTCACGTCCACGCCATGTCTTCCCCCGCGATATGCCCGGTCCGCCTCTGAACTCACCAGGCTAGAGAGATAATAACCCGCCTCGCCCTGGAGCTTCGACGCTGTCCGGAACCGACTGATATACCTAACATAGAATCAGTCGCGGCGCCTCGCGTACTTGGCGAGGGGCCCGAGGCGTGATGCCACTCACTCCACGTTCGAGAGCATACAGTCCGGATTGGCACGGAGGACCACGAAGATCAGAATAGGGACAAAAGCGTCTGCCGATGTCGCCTCGGCTCCCATGGTGTGGCGAATGAGACCTGCAGAGGAGGTGTATCAGCGAATGGAACGATTAGAGCTATTGGCCGACAGCTGAGGGCTTGGGCTCGACAATAAGTCGCGCTTGCCCTTGCTCCTGCTCCTGCTCACCAAAGATGACCTTGCAGCAATTCAGGATGCAAATCATCTTGTCCCGTGGCGCCTTGTAGTGGTTGATCTTGAGCAACTCTGCTCGGCGTCAATCGACCTGTCGGCATGTGCCCGACACATGACATGAGTCCTCTTGACTCTCCGCAACCTCGAAGCTACAGGACCGGACCACGATCCGGACCACGCTACGAACCGGAACACACACCAGGATCGACCACACCATGATCGACCACACCACAATCTCGACCACGCCAGAAATTCACCCACCTTGTTCCGCAAACCCCAGGAAACCCTGACTGGCCTCTCCCTCGGGCACGTCGAGGTGTTTCTCCCTCACCCACCCAAACAGCCTCACCCGCTGAGCGAACACGGCGTCACGCTCCAGATCGTCCGTCGTGACCGGTTGGGTGGGGACGAGTTGCGGGGTGAATGTGCTGTAGGGGGTCAGTGCGGGGCGGTGGCAGAGGCGGGACACGAGGATACGAAGACGAAGACAGGATGAAGACACAACGGAGACACGACGGAGACACGACGGAGGCAGGACGGAGGTCCGACGAAGATATTGAGAAAGACATTGCGAGGACGGGAATGTTTTAGCGGGGAGAGAAGATAGGGGAGGTGAACCGAATGGACACCAGTGGATACTTGCACGTTTCGCTCTTCCAGTTCTACACGGCTTCGGGCCTTCCCCATACCGTCCACCACCCTCCCACATCCTCCCACCCGGTTCAACGCCTCCTCGGTGAAGGATACAGAACGCGGAACACAGAACACAGATCCCACCCAGACCCCATCGTTCTCGTCCCCTCGCCGTTCTCGTCAAACGAGTCTCCCACTCACTAGTTGTACAGCCGATTCATCACCAGCTTCTCCATCGCCTCCATCGCATTCTCGAACTCCGCTGGACTCTGCGACTTCCAGGGCTCGCAGAGAACCATTTTCTCGGCGATAAACTGGGGAGAGGGAGTCAGCGCGGCGCGGGGCAGAGCGGCGCGGTACAATGGCGCGAAAAGCAACGCAACGCAACGCAACGTAGTGCAGCGTAGTGCACAGTGACACGGTGACACGGTGACACGGGGGCAAGGTGACACAGTGACACAGTGTCGCGGTGACACAGTCACACGAGAATCGGGAGGGAGGACCCGGGAGGATGATCCGACTTGGAGAGTGGAAATATCTCGCCACGCACGCGGAGGAAATCGTGGATCAGCTTGATCTGCTCGTTGACCGTGAATGGCTTCTTGGCAAAGTTGGAGAGGAAGCTGGCAAGGTGGCGTTAGCGAGCACTTCGACGTGGGCACGATCAACAGGCAGCATGACACCACACCGCACCACGACACGACACCACACGACACGACACGACACCACACCACGACACCACACCACACCACGACACGACGCTGAGACACCACATCACACTATGACACCATGAAACATGAAATCGTCAGACAAGAGACCGTGGCGCCACGGCGCCGCGGCACACAGGTGGAACCAAGTGCACGTTGTGCACGGCGTAACACACTCGATCGAGGTGAAATGCGAAGTGCTCGCTCGCAGCGAACTCGATGAGGATACTATGCGCAAGCAGCAGAGACCCGACTTGAGACCTCCGAACACCCGGAACACCCAGAACACACAGAACGCCCAGAACGCTTCGAATCCGCGAGCATGGCCACGCCCGCATACCGCACCCCGCTCACCTCTTGAGATACCGCGCAATCGGATCCGCCGACTTCTGTCTCAGATCCTTGAGGAACCCAGAGAAGTTGAAGCCCGGTTCCCCGCCTGGTGTGGTTGCCTGTCTCGGGGTCGAGGGGCCGTCTCGCCCGTCTCGCCCGTCTCTTGGGGTTGAAGCGCCTCCTACGCGGGGGGGTGCGGGGGTATGTGGTCTTGAGCTCGAGGGAGTGGAGATGGCCGTAGCGGACGAAGTGCTCATACCGGGTGCGGGTCCATCTCGGCGAGACGTGATTGTTGTGATGTTCACGGCGTCACTGGGCGTTACGTCCTTGCCGTGTCCGTATGGGCCGTCCATCTGGGTACGGATAGGAGGCAGAGCCCTCTCTCCAGCTCGAGAAGGAGACCCACCCCTCCCGCCAACCGGTCCGGCCGATCTCCCTCCACCGGACCCTGCAGGAGGAGTCGCGAACGGATCGAACTCCGAAACGTCCACGTCCGCGTTGATTCTACTTGGAATCGGCGCAACCGCCGGCGCCGGCGTGGCAGACGAGCTCGGCGTGGACGTCGGCAGGTCCTTTGCGGGAGGGTTCGGTGGCGGCGCCCCCGGGGGTTCCGGGGACGTGTAATTGTGTGGAGGCGCGGGAGTGGAGAGCACGTCGAAGAAGGTGGGGTTGGGTTGGGGAGGGGGAGGGAAGGGCTCCAAGTGTTCGATCACTTGGGATGCCGGGAGGTCGATTTGGGCCGTAGTTCCGGTCCCCTCGGATGGGGTCTCGGAATGGATGGTGACACGGGTAGGAGTGTTGGCGGCGTCGGCGGCGTCGGCGGCGTTGGCAGCTTCGGACTTGATGTCGGCAGACTTGAGAGTATTGCTGTTAGGCGGGATACTAACCTCGGAGTCCAAGCCGGAAGGGAGGGATGTCGGTGCGGACGACTGTGCCTCTGTAGGTGGGGTTGATCCTGGCTCGGCCGCTGCGGCGGGCGAGTGGGACATGACGCGCCGAGGACTCTTCGCAGCTTGCGGCAGGCGAGCGCAGATCCGGATGTACGATGCGTCACGTCCGCTCAATACGAGTACGAGAATCGATCAGGGGCGCCGCGGGATAAGACGGAGAGATGAGATGTAGTGAGAGCAGGTCGCAGGTCATCAACAAGGGGTTGGGTGGTTGTATGGCTGGTCGCTTGCCGCGCACTAATCACCCGATCGGGCGGGGGCCCAACACACACACGGTGGCACAGGCGTCGCCGCGCCAAATAGTCCGCTCGTGCTGCTCCTCAAGCAGTCCAAATACTCGTCATACTGTACGCATGTTGCATGCCGCATATTGCCAGTGCCCTCCAATGATTGAATGTATCATGCCATGCTCCGGCAGTGCGTGGATCTATTGAGAGGAAAAGAGGGGGGAAAGAAGAAGGAAGAAACGAAGGAAAGAAGGATCCGGACCGAGATATCGATGGCTGTCTACCTATATAAATCCTCGCATCTCACCTAGATGCGTCGCGTCGATATACGCGCGCCCGCGCACGATCGCTCATGCGCGATCCGCTTAGATGGCACCCTCCTTCATCTTGGCGGAGTAGTATCTGTCCCAAAGTTAGCTCGGCATCTCAACACAGCGTCGACTTGTCGTCGTGCGCCACGCCGCGCCGCGCCGCTCTCACTCACCGGACCATCTCCTCAACACCCTGCCAGAGCTCCCACTTGGGCTCCCAGCCAAGCGTCTCCTTGGCGCGGGACGTGTCGGCGCGACGACGCTGAGGGTCGTCGACGGGCATGTCCTTGTGAATGAGGTTGACGCGCTTGGCGAGGGGGTTGCCCTCCTCCTTCTGGACCTTCTCGACGATGTCCTGAGCAAGCAAGTCAGCACAAGCACACAGGCACACGATCAGCGGGGATTCAGGACTGAAAATGATGCTCGGTTCGCCACACTCACCCTGACGGCCTCGGCAAAGTCGAGGATGGTGAACTCGTGGGCCGAACCAATGTTGACGGGACGGGTCTCGGGCCCGTTCATGAGGAGGATGAGACCGTCGACGAGGTCGTGGATGTACTGGAACGAACGGGTCTGCTTGCCGTCGCCGTAGACGGTCATGTCCTCGCCCTTGAGGGCCTGGATGATGAAGTTGGAGACGACGCGGCCGTCGTAAGGGTTCATGCGGGGGCCAAAGGTGTTGAAGATACGGGCGACACGGACGTCGACGCCGTCCTGACGCATGTAGCCGTAGGTGAGCGTCTCGGCGACACGCTTGCCCTCGTCGTAGCATGCACGGGGGCCAATGCAGTTGACGTGTCCCCAGTAGTCCTCGCGCTGGGGGTGCTCCTCGGGTCACCGTACACCTCCGAGGTCGAGGTGATGAGGAAACGGGCCTTGGTGCGCTTGGCGAGACCGAGCATGTTGAGCGTGCCCATGAACGACGTCTTGATCGTCTTGACGGCGTTGTACTGGTAGTGAGGGGGGGAGGCGGGGCAGGCGAGGTGGTAGATCTCTACGGCGCATCAGCTCCGTCTCGGAAGACTCAGGCAATGACGCCAGTAATCATGAGAAAAGTCGTCGTCACTCACGGTCCACCTCGATCAGGAACGGCTCGACAACGTCGTGGCGGACCATCTCAAAGTTGGGGTGGCCGACCCAGTGGGAGACCGTGGTCCTGGAACCGGTGAAGAAGTTGTCCAGGACGGTGACCTCGTGGCCGAGGAGCATGAGTCGGTCGACGAGGTGCGAGCCGACGAAACCGGCACCACCGGTGACTGCAATGGTCAGCGAGTGCACGGCGTGTACGACGCGTGCGGCATGCGCCTGCAGCATGCAGTGCCGTGGTATAGGACTACTCACCGAGGATGCGCTTGCGCTCGGCATTGGGGAGGAGACGGACGGGGGGAACTTGGCGACGGTGGTGTACTGGATCGTGTTGGTGTTCTTGTCGTAGGTCTGCTCGGATCCGTAGTCCTTCTGGGTGCCGGTGATGTTGGTGGTCTCGGAGCCCTGCTTGAGGTAGCTGGGGGCCTGGCAGTTGGATCAGCACAGGACGGAACAAAGTACAAGCCCGGGCCAAAGGGATCGAAACCCAAAGGAGGGAAAGGAGGGGGTGGGGAGGGAGGGGACACGTTTTTTCAAGGGGGTGGATATGAGCGACGACGGAGGACGCAGAGGTCACCCCGGCGCGGGCCAGTAGTCAGAATTGCTCGGGCACCTGCAACGAGAGCCGTATGCAGACTCCAGCCCACTCCACTCATGAGCGAGTCGGAAGAGGAGGTGAAGCCGGAGCCCAAGCCAAAGAGTACCGCCCCACCCACCAGGTAGAGACTCCTGAGGACGTCGGTCTCGACGACCGAGTCAAAGCCGTTGCGGTTGTGGCCGACTGTCTTGATGTCCTGTAAGGTGTCAGCGGTGTCGTCCCACACAGCGTCGTTGGTCTTCCACAGGAGCTTCACACCGCTGGACACCTCCCCGGCAAGTCGGGTTGACCGAGCTGGAAGGGAGGTAGTCACGACCCGGGTCCAAGCGTGCTGGGGTTGGGGTTGTGGTGGTCCACGGCGCAGGAAGCAGGACACTAGGCCACGAGGAGCTCACCTTGGCCGACATGGCGTGTGAGTGTGTTGGGAGGTAGTGAAGAGGTATGCGAGGGGGATGTGTGGATGGAGAGAACGAGGAATGAAAGATGTATATGACTTGGGAGGGGGGTGGGCGACCAAAAGTGAGTTGGACGCGTTACGGTGGACGTGGAGGGAGGGGACGATTCAGGGTCACAGTAGTTACCCGTTGGGCCGTTCGGATGCATGCGGCGAAGGTCCAAGCGTGGCGCGGCAAGCGTGGCGGCGCGTGGCCGGCGATACAAAAACGCCGCGAGCAGGTGGCGTGCGTACAGCTTTGTGGCGGTGACGAAACCGGCCACCCAGCGCGGCACAATTGATCCCGCCTTTGCACCTACGCGCGACGCGTCCCCGGTATCCGGTACCAGGACGAGTACATTAACCTGGTTAGTCTCGCAATCACTCTCAACCAGCCTCTTTCCACTCCCCACATCACATCATGTCCGCTGAAGACGTCGCCGCTCCGCCCGCCCCGGCTGCCGCTGCCACTGCGACTGAGCAGCCCGAGGTTACCCCCACCGAGACCCCCGAGGTCGGGGACAAGAGGAAGCCCGACGAGGAAGCGAGGTGAGCGATGGTTTCTCTCGCGACTGTAACGCTTCCCCTCGTCACGTCCGCTCCTCCCACCCGAGGCCATTGCATCTGGTCGTGGCTCTGAGCCGGTCGCTGACATCCGCAGCGAGGAGGTGTCAGGTTGGTGTCGATTCCGTACTCCCGTGCTCTCGACGACGTGCTTTCCCCGCCCTGCGCTGGTCCGATCCGGTTGGAGTGGGGGTCGGGGGACTTCAGCCCATCGCCGTACAGAACAATCCCACTGCCGATCAGGAGCCGTCGCGGGGCTCGCCGAGGCGATCTTGGAATACTCGTCGCATTCTGGAGGACCTTGGTCGTGGGATGGCGATTGCCGCCCGCTCGCTAACCCACGCTGACGCGCCACAGCCCCCGCTGACAAGGGCAAGGGCAAAGCCAAGGTCACCGAGGAAGAGAAGGAGGCTGTCGAGGAGACCGCCGACCCGGAGGACGACGATGATATTGATAACCTCATCATCGAGGGTCCGAGGAAGAGGAGGAGGGTGAACTATGCGTCGGTGAGTGGAGTCGAGTCGAGTCGAGTCGACCACTGTCCCTTTCGCCCCTTTCGCTTTCAGCTCAACGCAATGGGAATGAGTTGTTGCTGATCACGCATCACGTGCAGGAGGAGGCGATGCAAAAGGCGGGTATCGACCCGGACGCCGAGGACGAGGATGAGGACGACGAGGACGCCGAGGTCGAGGATGATGACGAGGAGGCCGGCGACGGTGAGTCGCGACGCGACGCGAGTCGAGTCGAGTCGGGCATATCGACGAGCAGAGCAACATCGTCACCGTGTTGTCGTTTGTGGCTGATCGGAGTGTAGACGCTGGCGACGACGACGAGGACGCCGGAGACGCCGCGGCGGACGAGGATGACGAGGACGAGGACGAGGAGAAGTGATCGGTAACAGCAAAACTCCCGCTCCCGCGAGGTGAGGTGCGCGGTCTCATGTCCCATCCTTTCAGCAGCACCGACCCCCTCGGCTCAAAAAGAACAGAAGGAATTCGACGTGATCGACGTAGTCCGTGGCTGCCATCGCGAGCAGACGCTTTGTACAGATCATGCATGCTTCGATACCATGTGAAGTCCTGGGATAGACGGCTGAGCAGTGGGTCGGCGTGGCAGGAGCGAGTTCGAGTTCCGCTTGGCTTGGCCGGGTTCGATTCGTTCGATTCGTTCGACCCGGCTCGGCTCGGCTAGGCTCTCGTTTTGGGTGTGTGATATCGGTGCTCGATGCTTGATACTTGATTCTCGGTCCTGGTGCTGTGCTGAGCGCTGTGCTCTGTGCTGTGCTGGGTGCTGTCCTGGGTGCGGTGTGCTGGGTGCTGCCCCATGCTCGGTGCTGGTGCTCGGCTGAGTGTTCGATGCTCGATGCTCGATGCTCGATGCTCGATGCTCGATGCTCGGTGCTCGGTGCTTGGTGCTGGCTCGGTGGGCGGTGCGCGGTGGGCGGTGCGTGCTCGGTGCATGTCCATGCTGTGTACTCTAGAGGACCTTTCTCTAACTCATACACTCCCGTCCCGCTGTGCGCCGCGCTATGCCTGTGTCTCGCCAGTTTTGCCCTTTCCCCCACTCCCCACTCCCCACTCCCCACTCCCCACTCCCCACTCCCCACCCCGACTCTCCACTCCCCCAAACCCCTTCCTCCTTTCCTCCAACCCAAGCTCATCCTCCTCTCCCTTCTTTCCCTTCCGCCCCCTCCCTCCCTCCCCCCACCCCCTTCTCTCCCCCCACCCCCTTCTCCCCCCCGGCCCCCGCTCACACCGTTATCCTCCTCCTCGCCTCCTCCTCCCTCGTCCTAAAAAAGCTCAGTTCACTCTGCACCTTCGGATGCGTCGTCTGCCCCGGTCCCGCCACGAGCTCGTGCATGATGATTTCGTATATCGAGGACATGAACGAGTGGCGTTCTGGCGGCGACTTGATCTTGCTCGCTTGGGCTTGGACGAGGCGGACAAGTTCGGTTCGGAGGCGGGTCATACTGAGGGAAAAGGAGGCGTTAGTCGGGACGGGATGAACTGTGATATCGCCCACGCCAGTCCCTCGCCGCTCGCACGCTTACTCCCACACCACTCCCATACGACTCGCCAACCACTCGCACACCACTCGCACGGTACTTTCACACCGATCCTGGCAATCCCGCCGCTACTCCTACATTACCGCCCCACCACTTCCAATCTACATCCACCGCTCCGAGTTCCATGACCACAACCGCTATGCGCAGACGCTGAAAGGATGGGAAAGCAGAGATGCAGGAGTGCGGAAGTGCGGAAGTGCAGGAGTATTGGCCATCATCGCCACGCCCACTCACCTGGAGAAGATCATCGCCTCCTCCGCCTCCTCACTGAGCGCCGTGACGCAAGAGAACAACGCGGCATACCGACTCGCCACGACCCTCACCGACCCATCCTTCACTCCCTTGCCTACGAACCCGGCGAGACCTTTCCCCTCTGCATCATCCGCGAGCTTCTTGAGGCTGTCCACGTGACCGTCCATCTCTTTGCGGTATATTGGCCACATGGCGAGTTTCTGCGCCTGCAGGAAGGGCAGCAATGGCAGGCATCCCCTGGTGTCGGCGGTGGAGATGATCTGGTCGTTGAGCCGGATGAGGGATAGGAGGGGTATCGCCGGTGGTGGAGAAGGGGTAATGACGGATTGGAAGAACTGGGTGCAGTATTCCAGTGCCGGGTCAAACACCTCGTGGAAGATCCGCTGAGCGTCTTTGAGCGACTCGTCAGACGAGTCGACGACGATGGTTCCCCGTCGTTTCGGCGTGGGCGTGCCGCCCCGTAACGCCTCGACGTCGGACGTCGCGTCCGATGCGCCACCGGATAGGGGTGTCGGCGCCGACGTCGGCGTGTCCGCCTGCGAGCGTGAGGGAACGGGCTGCATCGAGCGCGCAAAGAACCGGACGATGAAGGTGAATTCCGCAGAGGCGTTATCGAGGAGCACGAGCGAGAGAGAGCGAAAGAGCGATTCGACGGGTATGCGCTGGTTCCGCAGTGTCAGCGCAAGCACATCACGCGAGTGTCGACAACAACACATCTCGCACATGGCTGTGTACGTTGGAAAAACAGCGTTGTGCACTCACCAAATCCTTGTCATCGGTCATGTAGGCGAGCACGACCTGCCCTGCCTCTGCCTCATCTAGATCGGCGTACTTTAGCCTGTCATACGCCTGCTTGACCCCCTCTTGGGTCTTCGCCATAACGGCCGGATCGCTCGACACGACGCCTATCAGATCAAGCTTCTCCGTCGTCCTTGCCTTGATCGCACCGAGAGCACGGGCATAGCGCCTCATTCCAGTCTCGTAGTAGCTTCTCGCGGCGTTGACGTAACCTCTTTCGACCTGTTTCGCGAGCCTCGGACTCTGGCGGAATAGAAACGCATAAAAAGATTGATATTTGAGTAAAAGCGATGTCTGGAGGACAGCGAGGTTGGTGGATAATCCCGTAGAAGGCGATCGGAGGGGTCGGATCAGGGAGAGCAGGAACGGAGGGAGTTGAGTAAGCGCTTTGAGTCGAAGACCGTCTATGACGGATTCCATCTCTTTCGCAGCCCGGACTTTGCCGCGGGAACGGACGGCGTGGATCTTCTCGTCCAGCTGGGCGATGGCCGAGAGCCACAGCTCGGGGTTCTGCGACGGTTGCGTATCTCGCAGAGTCAAGACGAGAGCCGGAGGGAGGGTGATATCCGCCAAGAGGGCGTTCAAGGGAGGCAGAATGGTCTGCAGCGATTCAGGTAGTGTCAGCAAAGTGCTAGGTGTGGGCGTCCGGAGGCTCGAGAGGAGCCAACACCACTCTACCGGCGAGACAACCCACCTTGCGACCTTTGAGCTGCGACTCGATGTCCGCGCTGCGCTGCTGCAGGTCCGCCACCTGCCCAGATACCGCCGAGAGGTCATTCTGGAATGTGGAGAGGTACGAGGCGAGCGAAGAGAGCAGCTCGTTGCTGGACTGCGAACCTGAGCGCGGTCCGACGGGGCACTCTGGCACCTGACGCCTGATATCCGACCTGCAATCGAACCCTGCTGCTCACCTGCACTGAACTGTCTAGGTCCAAGTAGTCTTTCCGTCTCCGAAGGACTAGACGCATCAGCAAGCAAGTAGGTTACGCAGGAAGCGGAGACCGGCACAGCCGACACCGCTGTCTTCGCTGTCTTCGCTGCCTTCACTGCCTTCGCTGCCTTCGCTGCCTTCCTGCCTTCGCCTGTCCACTCACATAGCTCCCGATCCTCTTCCTCCCCTTGAATCGACAATCTCGACGGTCCAGCCCCCGGCGTCTCGAGCGGTTCCTCCTGAATCAGCCGATCAGTGGATCCTCTGGGCGCGGCGTGATGAGTGCTGGGTGACGGGTACGGGCGGGCTAGGGAACATACCGCTGTGTGACCGTTTGGTGGGTCGGATGTTAGAGACATCGCGCTGCGACTGCGAGGACGACGACGATGTTCACGAGGAGAAGTCGAGTGGTTGAGGTTGTGCCGACGTTTGGTTCGTGTGGACACGCGCTTGGCCCGTCATGCCGACTCGAGCGGGATCAATTCGATCAACGTTTCAACTGGGCTTGTCCTCGCCACACTACTCGTGCTGTCCTCTCAATTCCAATCTTCCTCTCCTCCTCTCCACTACCTAGACTCCTCCCGTCCTGGGCCACCCCGCACCATGTCCACCTCGAAGCAAGCTACCGTAGAAGACGCCTCGCCGTCTCCGCCCCCTCTCCCAACCGAGCAGCCTCCACTTCCGACTGGCCAGCCGCCGCTGCCCACCGGACCTGTGCCGGGCGCGGTCGATGAGCCGATCACGTCGCTTGGCGATGGCGTGTCGGACGACGACGACGACGACGACGATGATGAGAATGACGAGCAGGAGGAGTGGGATCCCTCGGAGGAGAGATTGCCTGGACAAGAGCGTAAGAAGGGGGAAGGGAAGGGGAAGGGCAAAGAACCCGGAGCGGGAGGGGAGGGCGGTGGGGAGGCGAAGGCACACCCGTGGCAAGCTGTTTGGTCGGCTGAGAAGAACGGTGAGTGGAAGGACTCTCCGCTACTCGCTATACTGTCACTGTCTACTTCCAAGTGATGGGCGAGCGGGTGTGAGGCTCGGTGACTAGTCGGTGTGCTATCCGCCACCTGGCGGTGGATGTGCTCTGCCTGGGCGATGGTGATGTTGATTATGAGTGCTTACTCTCCTCTAGCCTGGTACTTCTGGAACACCTCCACTGGCGAAGTAACATGGACGAACCCACTTGAACCCTCCTCTTCCAGCGCTGCCGGCGCTGCTGCTCCTCCTCTCCCTTCCGGCCCTCCTCCAACCGTCTCAGCCGGTTTGAGCGAGCCCACATATGGCGGCGGCGGCGCCGGTGAGATGGACCCCGCATTGGCACATCTTCTCCCCCCCGAAATGCGTGCGGGGGGAACATCATCCGACGGATCGCAACGCGCCCTATTCAACGCCCGTACAGGCAGGTTCACCGGAGGGGACTACAAATACACCGTCGATCATCTGGACGAATACAATCGCGCGAAGCGGATGAACAGCCATTATTTCGATGTTGACGCCTGGGAGAGGGAGAAGCAGGAGGAGGCGGCGAAGCGCAAGTGGGAGGAGGAAACGGGCACGGGCTCGTCGAAGAAGCAGATCACAAAGAAGGACATGGTGAGTGGGTGATTCCTTGCGGAGTGCGAGTGCGAGTGCGAGTGCTTTCGTGCTGTCGTGCGAGTGCTGTCGTGCTTTGCTTTCGTGCTTGGGTACTGTCACACTTTCGTGCTCTCGTACCTCCGTGCTTTCGTGCTTTCTTGTTTCGCAATCCGTCGAGGAGAGTTCGAGTGCCGAGTGCGAGAGACCTGCGCGAGCCAAGTCGTCGCGCCATGCTGATGCTCATTCGCAGGACCGGTTCAGGAAGAAGAAGGCGGAGAAGCGGGCGAGGAGTCAGGCCTGGTTGAGAGATTGACCGCATCACGGCGTCGCGGCGTGGCGGCGTTAGGAACAACGATTCGAGGTGGATCGGGTGGAAAGCGTCCCTGGGAGGCTTCGCGTCAACATGGCATGTGTATGGATGCACTGTGTATTGATCTTGAGATGCTTTGTGGCTGTGTCTACCAGTTGATGAGTGATGAGACGAACGTTACAGGACCTGTGTCGTGTGTGGTGCCGTGTCGTGCCGTGCCGTGTCGTCATGCCATGCCAGACCGTGCCGTGGAACTCTGCCCTTCGGTGATATGACTGACCCCTCGAAACGTGCCATTCCGTACCCCACCCACCCTTCTCCCCTCCCTTCTCGCCGACCCACCCTCATCCTCGCCCATCTAGGCAACCATTCCGGGAGCCCGGCACACCGGCACAGGGGCAGCTCCCCGTCCCCCGTCGCCTTCACTCTGCTTCACTCCGCCAGATTCGTCCACACCCGGACCACCTCCCCCTCCCCCTCCAGCAGATCCACGACCTTCGCAACGCTCTCCGCCCGTTCCTCGCTCACTCCTCCTTCCTCGTCTACGCCAATCGGGAGTGGATCCTGCGGGACAAAAGCGAGTTCGGAGGATTGAAGGATGTACGATCCCGAGTGGGGCGGGGAGGTGAGGATGTGAGTCAGGCCGGAGAGGGAGGTGGGAGGGGTGATGATCTGTGAGGAGGAGGGTTAGTTGGGCTAAACTGTTGTCTCACGCCTCGCGGCGCCGCACCTCGCCGCCGCCCATCCAAGAGGAGGAGTCAGAAGTCAACTCGTAACACTCGTAAAACCCGTGACACTCGTTAGTCGTTAATAACTGAATTTCCACCTGAGCACACGCTGGATGAAGTAGAGGAACGATACGCATGAGTACGAAGTGGTCGTGATTCGGTTGATCGAGCCGATCAAGTCTCCGCCCGGAACACAAGCCATCCCATCACTCACCTCCCATAACACCTCGTTGTCGCTTTGGTCACTCTCAACCTCCCGCACATCCTCCGCTCCAGCCTCCACAGCCAGGTCGAACAGGTCATCAAACGTCGTCCCAGCTTCGGTCGCTGCGGTCGGCGAAATTTGTATCAGACCCTTCTTGTCGAAGAGGTAGGCGACGGGCGCGACTCGGCATCTGCTTGAGTCAGTCACGGGTAATTGACACATGGATGCCCAGGTATGCCCAGGTACGATCATCAGACCGAGTCGTCGCGCATGCTTTTGGTGGGATGTGGTTAGGGCTTGGGATTGGGCTTGGACTTGGGATCGGGCTTGGGCTTGGGCTTAGGTTCGAGCTCGGGAGAGGGTGTGGTTTCGCTTCAGGTGGTAAGAGTCATCGCCGCTCACCCGTTCTTGTGCAGGATCTCTTTCACCCGCTGTACCGTCCTCGCCGGGTTCTCCGTCAAACACTCTCTGCGATCGGTGATCAGTCGCGAGTCGCAACAGCCAGAATCCGCCTGGGTCGTGAAGGAACGCTGAACGCTACACTCCGCACTCACATCATCATCGCCTCTTTCCCGCCCGGTCCGACAGCTTCGTACGTGACGCTCTGGCCTGACCCGTCCGATACCGCCTTGGCCTGAATGGAGGGATTGGGTCAGCACAAAGTCAAGCTTACACACATGTGCTGGAGCGACCGGCTGCGATGCGATGCGACGAGTCGACTCGCACCACACGCCTTAGCTATACGACGAATCACGTCACGCCGCGCCGTACGCACCCTCGCAAAGCAGCTCTCAATGACCGATCTCGGCACGCCTCCCTCCTTCGCTTTGGCCACCGCGGCGGCGAGACGCGAGTTCGCAGCTTGATCATGTGAGTTGGGGGTTTGAGCGCCTGGTGGATCTCCTACATACCGCCGTGTCAGCGCCGACGGTTCAACGTGGTGTAAGGGATCAGCAAGAACTGAGATCCGGATTCACATGTGTTAAGCGCGAGAAGAGGGCGCTGCGCTGTGCGTCCGCAGCGCCTTTGCGATGACGGATCTTGGACCATCGATTGTGTCCCGACAGAACCGTTGCAGAGGTAGAGAGATGTCGGCTCCGATTTGGGAGGGTCGGAACTGAGATTAGGACGGTCGTCCGCGGTGCAAAAGTCGATGGACCGGGCATGGATTGGCATCGCGGACAGCGGATCAGGAGCGAGGAATCGGTGACCCGGGGAAGGACGCGAGATCGGGACGCGGCGGAACAGCGGAGGAAGCTGCTCGCGCAGGTCGGCGTGTAGGGCATGGTACCGCCGCGGACTGTCGCAGACTGTCGCTGAGATGGGTATTGGGACGCGATGAGTACTGGCACAAAAAGTGGAGAATCACTGGCATCTCGGCTGGACACGGCTTTCGGGCGGTTGCGGTTGCGGCTTTGGTGCCTGGAATGTGAACGGGATCGACAACCGACCAGTTAGCTGCCGCCTGCTCGCTCTCTTGTCAGAGGTCGGTCGCAATGCAATGGCCTGTGGTCGTCCTCCTCGATATATTTCGCGTCGACAACGTTCGCTCAACGTCGAGCCCGACGTTGGCATTATTCAAAACTGGTTCAAAGGAAACCTGTTTAGCCGAGACGGTCCAGTGTTGGATTGACAGACGCTCGGGACGCCCGCCGTGCTGAAACATATCAAACACTCCCTCCTGACGCATTGGCCCGTTCGAAACAAAACGAGCAAGAGGACAGAGAGCAGAGAACGGCGAGCGAGGACACAGAGCCATGGCCAGGCGAGGGGGTATGCATCACCCACAACCCAAACTCACACAGACAGGACAACACAATGCGAGGATGTGTGGAGCTGAGACCGCTGGTCGAGGTATATTGACTGACTCGCAACAACGTCGCCCCAGGCCAATCAATCAGAGCAAGCAAAGCTTGACAAAACTGTGTTGTATTGTACTCGTACACACCACATCCATCCCCCCGCGCCCGCGCCCGCGCCCGCGATCCTCTTTGTATTCAAAACGATCGAACCGACGCCGAGTCGAAGCCCCATCCAAAGCCTCAGCCGAAGCCTCATCCTTGTCCGCGACGAGGGGGGACACTCGACTCAACCCGCTTCTCTCTCTCTGCCTTCTGCTTCTGACGTTCTCACGCCCCCAGCGCCCCCAGTCTTCTCGCACCTTATATCCCCCTCGACATCGACATGACCCTCCCTTCTTCATCTCCATCGTCCTTCTCACCGCCCCGTACACCGTCCCATCGTCCACACCGCCTTTCGCTCCCTCTCAACTCACCTTTTGAGCCCTTTCCCTCGTCCTTCACTCCATCCCATTCGTACCACGCAACGCGACTGGTGGACGACTCGCCACTCGATCCACCGTCCATTTCCCGTTCTCCACTGGGTCCGCAGACCCAGCTCGCCCACATCGCCCCGCGCTCGTCTGTCAATCTGCTGGACGTGTTGAGTCTCGACGCCTCCCCCGTACGTACCCAGCGCGTTGGCTCATCATCATCGGATCAAGTATCGCCCAACGTCGTCGCCATGGCGACGCCATCCACACCTCCGACTGGTCCCCGAGGCGATACAGACATCGAGCTTCTCCGACCTCTCTCCGCCTTCAACCCTTCCCCGCAAAGGACCTCGTCCTTCACATCTACATCTCCTGGACTCAGCCCCGGCAGTCCCGCCCACTCTCCCTCTACTTCCTCGCAATCACACGCCAACTCGCCTCCTCTCGATACCAGCTTCATGCGCTGGTCCAAGACCACCTCGACCATCTTCTCCGAAGCGCCATCGTCCCATTTCTACTTCAACAAGCGCTCCACCGGGACGTTCTCCGACTTTGCGCCCTCGCCCGAGAAACCACCAAGGTTGCCGACGGCGAACCTGACGAGCTCCAACTCGAATTCGAACCCGAGCTCGCTCCCGAGCAACGCAGGGAAAGGAGGCCACGCGAAGGAGGAATCTGACGAGACTGTCGGAACGGCGTCGTCGTCGAACCACCACAATCCGGATGGGAAGAGGGAGAGCGCGGGGACGTTTGGATCGCGTCAGCGCAGGTGGAGCGAGGCGAACAGTGGAGGGCATGGGGTGGGAGGTCAGGACGAGTCGACTCCGCGCCTGGGACAGAGTTTCTGGGACGATGCAGAGGAAGGTAATTCCAAGTCCCCCTCAACAGGTCTACGGAGACGACCTCGTTCCATGTCGTCCGCGTCCGACTCTACACCTTCCGCCTCGGTTTTCGGCGCCGAGGTATCTTCCGCACAGCTCCATCGAGCCAACTCTCAGGCGGGGTCGGGGTCGGGGTACTTCCCCTCCCCTACCCAACGCAAGGTATCACACAAGAGACCCGAGAGCGAACGCAAAATCACAGCACACCTGATCAAGACTTCGGCGCGCAACGATCTCAGGATCGTGCCCCGTTCTCGTCCCCCGCCACTGGGCCTATCCCTTTCTGGCGGAATCACGTCCCCCGCGCCTCCTAGCTCGGGGACGCCGCTCAAAGCCGGTGGAGTGACAGAGGAGAGCATCCACGGTGATTCAGGAGAGAGCGACCTGGGTTTGGGTGGAGGTACCTCGCTGGTCCGCGTGGGAAGTAAGAGGAAGACGGGCAAGCTCGACCAGATGCTGGGCGAGGGGGCGGAGACGGCGAGGGTGCTGATGGAGTTTGAGAGGAGGGCGATCGAGAGCGCGGTGCAAACGAGTCAGGGACAGCAACCACCGTAAGTTCCGGATGGATTCCGAGCACCTCGAGAGATGACCGTGACGGCCTTTCTGACGAGCTCGTGAGTAGCACACGCCCCCTGCCTCCTCCTCGCGGCCACAAGCCCTCGGTCTCGATGCCGTCCATGACGGTACCGTCCACGCCTACGACGCCTCCTTGCGTTTACGATCACCCTGAGCACCTCGCGACGTACTCACCCACTCACGGCCGGTCCGGGTCGCTCGACTCGGTATCGTCCCTCCACCCATCCCTTTCGGACAGCGTGACCACGCTGTCTCGACTATTCCCTTCCTCCTGCCCTGTCCCACCCGTACCTTCTCGTCCTCGGCCGACTCACAGAACCCCGCTTGCCCCCCTTCCACCTCTTCCACCTCTTCCAGCACGAAACGATCTCCTTCCGGAACAGCGCGCGGTGCTCATCCGGCGAGCGAGGAAGATCGAGCAGGTTCTTGGCGAGCCTTTACCAGAAAGCCAGGTTGAGCGCCTCGTTGTGGATCCCAGTCACGCAAGTACGACCGTTGTCACTTCCGTCAACCACGAGTGGCCCGAGACGCCATCTCCGCGGGGCAAAGTTCCCGAGTGGGACCAAGAGGATTGCGTGCCCCGCACAGTCCGACGTGAGCCCAAGGGGATGGCGATGTCGATGTCGATGTCGACCTCGAACCCGAACCCAGGGAGTGGGGTGCTGGGCGGAGGCAACCTTGTGCGATCCGGGAGCATCTTTGCGAAAAAGGCGAAGGCGGCGCTCCGGCGGGATAAGAAGGATGACGAGAGCTCTGATTTGAAAGTGTATGTGGCGAGGGAGATGCGGGTTGTCGAGACCACTGTAAGAGGAGGATCATCAGTAGAGGCTGCGAGGCCGCGGATCAACCGTCAAGAGTGGATCGACCCGGCGAGCCCCACGGGACTGTTGACTCCCGGTAGTCCGACCGACACGCTTGATCAAAGGTCTGAGGAGGAAGATGGCGCGAGACGGGCGAGGAGGCAGCAGCTTGCCAAGGTGAATACATGGAGCATGAGCTTTCTGCATTTTCTCACTCGGCGAAGTCAGACCCGAGTTCGGGCAACGCTGACATCGCCTGCAGCTACACCGACTCCTCGGTGTGCCGATCCCTGCGTCCCTAGTGACTCAAGGTGCGAGCTCTGATGATCTCCCATTCCACTCGATTTCGGGGCAAGCGGCTGTGGGCGCACGGCGCTCCGACTCCCCCTCGGACCTCTCCTTCATGATGTTCGACGAGCCCAGTACGGCGGCTTCGTCCTGGGCAAGTCGTCTCCGCTCCACTGTGACTCCCAAGTCAAGCAAGGATAAAGAAAAAGAGCGCAAAGGCAAGCTATCGTCAAGTCCTCCACCCGCATCGTCGTCGATGTCGTTGTTGTCAAAGCGCAAATCCAGCAAGGACATGGACGTGACGCGCGACGAGTCCAGTCGCGATCGTCTGAACTCGTTGGTGTCGGAATCCGAGTTGGGAGCAGCAGTCGGGATGAGCGACAAAGAGAAGGCCGTTGCACGACGAAAAGCCGCCAAGCTGGAACAGGTATTTGGAGACCCTCCACCTCAAGCGATGTACCTCCCTTCCCATCGCCCGTCGATGTCGGTCAACCTCAGTCGCGATATGCCCGCCACCTCGTTCCCGACTCCGCCGACGCATCTACCGCCAAGCAACGACACTGGAAACGGGAGAAATGGCTCAGCGAACGCAAAGGGCGAATACCAGACTTATCACGCCTCCTTACAAAACTTGCTCCATTTGGTGGAGACTGACCGAGCGCGATTGACTTCCATCGTCGATTCGCTCGAGCCGTCAAACTCGTCCCAGCACGGTACCGGTACCGCAGGTGGCCAGAGCGGTATAGCCTTCCCGGGCGTTACAGGCGGTGCAGGCGGTACGATACGTGCGCGCGGCCAAGTTCTGAACGACGGAGCGGGGCACGGATACACCAGCTCGGTCGAATCAAGAATGACAGCCGACCGCGGATCTTCCTCTCCTCCATCCCCGGCTCTTCGCTCGCCTTCTTTCCCCGCGCGACAGCAATCCCCACAAATCAGCAATCACGATCACGTCCAATGCGATTCTGACCACAACGATGACGATTACTCGGAACGACAACACAAAGCTACCGCCAATGTCGACGACGATGTTGACGTTGATATCGGATTCGACCCAAATTCCAGAGCGGCGAGGAGGAAGCGCACGGGGAACCTTACTTCCTTCTTCGGCGAATCGTCTATCAACTTTGCGGACCCCCATCCGCCTCCTGCTCCCGGATTCGGGTTCTCGGCGTACCCAAACGATCCGGATCACTCTGTGGCGGGTGCCACGGGGAACGGTCATGGGCACAGGAGTGGGAGTGGGAGTAGGGGTAGGAAAGGGACCGGAAACGAGTATGGCATTGGACTTGGGATTGGAAACGGGAATGGGAATGGGCATGGGGGTATTCGGAGGAAACGGATGACCCGGATCGAAACGCTCGATAACGTGTTGGGGGAGATGTGGAGGGGTGTGCAAGCTGAGATGAGAAAGGGAGGGTTGGGTTTGGAGGAAGGCAGGAAGCTGGGGGAGATGATGGGGACGTTGAGGAGGAGGAGCGGTGGGGTCTGGGAGGAGATTTGAGCGGGTCACAGAGTGGGACACAGAGGAGGACAAGGGAGCGTTACTGTAATTGTCACTGTCTTTGTTTACTGCAGTACATCCTGTAGTCCGTGCACATACTGTGGTACATACTGTAAGACTACGGCCTCTGTGTACAAATCTGTCCCAGGGCACCGACGAGAACTGCATGCAGGTGAATCACATCAGATTAGGTCACTCGGGACATGAACAATATACAGCATGTACGAGACACTGTATGTACATTTCGCGTCGATGACAAGCATGTAGGTTGACTGTCATCCCACTCCACGGGACACCACCATCATCATCCACAAGAATTATCCGGCAACATCATACTATACTCATATGAATACAGTACGAGTACCGTGCTCATTTCAATACAGTACTTGTTTCGTAAGTCATGTGTACCTACCAATCCCCAGACAACCCATCTCTTGACGTCGCTCGCTCGCCGCGCTCACACAATCCCACTCTCCACCCTGTGCGCCCTGGGCCTCTCGATCGTGTTCGGCGTCGCCGCGAAGAGCTCCTCAAACTCGCCCACCGTGCTCTGGCTGATGACGCCGAACGAATCCTGCATCATGCTTCCGAGGTAATCCAGCTCGGCGATGACTTCCTGTAGTATAAAGCTGGTCAGCTTGATCTCAGTACTCCCTACGCCACAAGTCGTTCAAACCAGGCTGCTAGGTCGCGGCCTGAACAGGGGTGTCCTATATACCCGATTACCGCTCGACGAGATCGAGAACAGACAACAGACAGCAGACAGCAGAATACAGGTGGATCCAATGAGATTCGATCGGATCGGTTCGGTTCGGATCCAATTGGATGAAAAGAGATCCAGTACGGTCGATCCAATTCGATCCGATGGTAGGTCGTGGGCGTGGACCACAGCACCTAGACATCCTTACTCACCTGCATGGCCAGCGCGTATGCAAAGAAGAGCAAATGCCTCCCACCTCCTCGGACACTCCGTCTCTTGACCACGTCCAGCTGCCTGATTGCGTCCACGAGACGCTGACGCCCCTGTTCCGCTGGGGGAGGTATGGCGGCATGGGCGTACGCAATCGGAAGCCCGCGGAGAGGGTGTAGAACTGTGTCGAGCGGGAATATCAGCGCAGGTCAAGTCAGGTCACGCCTGTCAGGTCGAACTCGGTGGAGTGCATGAGGTGGGGATGATGCTCTGGCATGGCTCGCTCAGGAAGGTTAGGGAAGTGGAGGATTGGATCAGGTGGACCGACTGTCGGCAGCTGCCAAACCACCCACATAGAGAATCACGCTGCCGGCCATCTCCCGACGCTGCTTATTCACGGGCGCGACGAAAGATCGACGAATACCCTGTTAGGTCGTCAGCTATTACTGCGGCGTCGTGTTGACAATGCAAAATTCGGCATCGTACATTATCCCTATACGCTGCATCAGCTTCTGCACGCTTGTCGCCAACATCGACGTCGACGGTGGCGTCACGTTCGCGTCGACACCCGCGCTCTCGCGCACTCACCACTCATCCCTCGTCGTGACGCAGCGCATGCTATGCAGCCTATCCAGCATCCTCTCGCAGCTCAACAAACACTCGTTGTAGAAGTCGAACGCGAAGGGGCCTTTCAGCCTCGGCTCGTTTTTGGTTTGCTTGAGCAGATCGCGCAGCTTGCCCAACTGAGTTTGGAGGTGGAGTTCCCTGTCGGGGCGAACCCAAGGTATCAGCACATGTGCGCGGGCAATCTACAATACAAGCACTGCGAGCAGTCGAGCAGCCAAGTAGCCAAGCAGCCAAGCAGCCAAGCAGCTGAGCAGTTGTGTAGTTGTGTAGTCGAGCAACCGAGCATTCGATGTCTGGACCGCTGCACCAGCGTCTTCGCACTCACATAGCGAGGAACTGCCTAACGCCCGGAGATAGATGGGTATGGCGAGCCGTCCCGGGCGGCAAGAGCGGTTCTTGCTCCGTCTCGGCATTCGGTATCTCCTCTGGCGGATCGACGCCTTTCGAGTAAGTCGTAACGAGCTTGGAGTAGAGGTACGACAAGTCGAGGCAGAAGCTTTGTCGCGAGTGTCAGTCAGACGCAAGACATTTACGAAGTCCATAAATCGGGAGCCACAATGAGATCCAGTTCTTGCTTCACATACTCGCTGATTCCCATGCGAAGCTCGCGACGCGCGGTGAATGGCCACCAGTACCGCGAGACGATGGCCGACCACAGCACCCCAATGATGACCGTCAGGGATCGGAAGAACGCAATTTGCACCACCGTATAATCGTGGTCCCGCTTGTTATACCTGGCACCAAGATCAACGGGATGGATCGACCACTACCAAGAACCCCGCCGGATCGCACCGGACCAATAATTCCGCCGAACGCCGGCGGACTCACGCGTATAGACAAGTGAGGTTGTACGTGAGGAGCACGAATCGCGAGGCCTGGAACAAGTCCGGGATCTGGGTCATGACGTAGAAGCAAGGTATGGAGAATAGGAAGCCGAATATTGGCAAAGCGATGGGATTTTCCGGAAATCTGAACATTGTCAGCGCGTCCGGGGCGAGACTCAAGTCTGTTGCACATACAGGCTATAAGCTATCGTGCCAACTATTGCACCGATGCTACACGGTTCTGTCAGCTGAGACGTCCATCCGACATTCTGATAGAGTGCCCAAGCCCTCGGCCCGAACCCCCTCGCCCTCACATTGTGCCCAGAGAGCGGAAGAAGGAGCTGAGAGGAGTTAGCTGATCGCTCGTGAAATCGTGCCATCGCGAGCGACCACCGCTCACAGATAGTTTGTCTGTCCAACAGTCGGGCTCATCGTCGCGAAAAAGGCGATCAGAGCCCATTCGCCCCTATACTTGAGGAACACCGGCCTCCCCCACTCGGTGTACGCCGGCGCGGCCAACATTGCTGACGGCACCGTCAGCGCTGACCATTCAAACTCGGAGGCTGCCTAGGTAACGCCTCACCCACCTCCCGCCAGCCACACCTTGATCGCATAGCGCTTGTCTGGTTCGCCGAGCCAATGCCCCAGCTTCCAGACAAGCTGCCGGATCCTTGCCAGGCCGGTCACTGCCCGTGCCGAGTGGGTGAGGAGGAGGTCGGACTGCTCGCGCTTGGCGTGGACAGGGAAAATGGGTGGTTGAAGCTTGCTGGGATCGACGGGTACAAGGTGCTCTGCGTGATTGGACTCAGCGCGCGCGGGGATTCGATGATGCCCGGTGAGAGGACTGACGGAATTGCTTGTACAGATACTCTCTCCGCCTTTCCTTCCTCTTCCGCTTGACAAATAGCGATTTGAGCTGCTCCCACGCAGACAGCTGCTCCGCTTCGATAATCTAAGCGAGAGTCAGCTTATCTCGGTTTGAGCGGGTCGCGCCGAGCCGAGGTCAAGATTTAGTTTGGTGAGTTTGGTCGCTAGGTGCCCTCACAAAATCAAACTCACCTCCGAAACCGTGTCAAGCAGGAAAAGCATCTCCCTGGCAAACTCCTCCAGCGTGAAGAGGAAGCTTGAGTAGGCGTTCATCAGCTTGACATCGTCCCTTCTTCTCCTCGCCAGTGGGATCATCATCACGCACAAGTAGATCAGAAACACCGTCTCGTTCGGCCCGTCCGCAAGCTCATCGAGCTCATCAACACTATCCCCGTCGTCCCCGACTTCGCCACTACTGCTACTCCCATCCTCATACACTCCCTTCGCGCGGCGTGGGCCGGCATAGAGACGCTTGATTGCGATGCTGGAAGATCTTGTGAACTCCTTTAGGGAACGGGCGAGGGATTCCCGTATCCCGAAGAGATCGAGTTGCCGATCTGTCTCTGTTCGCGAAAGGGTTTGAACCGCGTCAAGGGCTTCGTGACACTGCGCCTGCAGGATAGGTTAGCGAGGTCGACGATGTCAGCCGGCACATCGACGCGATCGCGACATCCCTTCGAGGCGTCACTCACAACGAGATGCTTCATTTGACCCCCCGCGATCTCTCTGAAGCGGAGGAACAGCTTGACCGACTTGGCGATATCCATATCCTCGATGCCATGCGGCCCCACCGTCGTCGAATCCGCCGCGAGGGCCGTGACCGAGATGCTCGACGCGACTTTTTCGGGGGCGTCCGGTGCGAGATCGACGCTGATCCTCCCATCTCTGATCGCGCGGATCAGGCTCTCTTGGAGCCGGGTACTGCTCCGGAGACCGGACAGGTGCTGGGCGACCCTACCCATCCCGCCAATCGCTGCGTCGTAGAGCTTGAGCTTTCGACCGCGTATACGAGGATCGATCACTCGTTCGTGCTTCGCCTCGGCGAGGTCGGTCTTGAGGGTCTGAAACGCCTTGGCATGCGCCGAGACGGCCTCGCGGAGGGTAGATCGGTTCTCCTTGAGCGCGGTCTTCTCGAGCAGGAACGTCGAGGTGAGGAGGTCCAAAAGGGTGGAAAAGGAGGTGAGAGCCTTGGAGATGGATGTTTGCAGACGCGTCGTCGCTTTCGTGGGGAAGATGGTGAAGCAGGTGATGTTGGTGCACAGCGCTGCGAACCGTCAGCGGGGTTATGGCTCCGGCATGACACCGAAGCAACGATCGAAACGTACAGCCCATGAGAACGATCAATAGCACTTCGGCGAGCTTGGGGATATTGCCTTCCTTGATCACCACCGAGTTGATTGTGACCGCTGCCATAGAGCACCCTGGGGCCGGAGCCATCAGCTCAAGCCCGATCACAAATATGCTCTATGAATCCGAGTACGCCTTACTCACCCGCGTTGAAGCTCGGGTTGTTCACCCAGACCTTTGCCCACGCCAGGAATCCCATACTCCCTCCCACCCAGAGCCCACACACGATCCAGTCGCCTGCCTCGCTAATCCAGTCCCAGCGACTGCCATGCGACGGCGAAAAGGCGTCGAAGAACTCGACAGTGCCCATTGAGAGGAGACAGATGCCCGTAGAGAACGCGGCGAGGAGGAAGCAGAACCTGTCAGCGAGGAGCATCGTACCCGCGGATTTGGCTGGGTGGAACTGGGTCGATCAGCAAATATGCCTCATCCGGCATCGTCAGATCTCTAGACACCTGCATTCTCCCAAGCGATAGATCGGGGAATATGAGGAAGAGGAGGATTCGCTCACGTAGACGACAATGGTCGCGACCATGTGTGCAGAGAAGGCGGGTTTGCGACTGACTCGCCCGTGAGCGTCTTCTTCGTATGTCGTCGTGAGCAACTTGGCCAGAGCTGGCACGAAGGTAAAGAGCGATGCGAGGAGGTATGCGATGGAGCATCTCGCAACCGCGATGACGGCGGGTGAGGGTCTCCACGACGTCCAAGAGTGTGCAGGAGACGGTGCGGCTTGAACTTTCAGCAGAGGACGACGGTTCCTCGGCGAGTCCCGTTGGTTGTCCACTCACCGGTCGATCTCCTCCCTGGAGAAGTGGAGCGCGGTGTGATGGCTCCCACGCTGAGTAGCGGAGTCCGCACTTCTACCTCTCCAGGAACAGTCTCCTCCAGCGGCGTCTCTACCACCGGAATGGCCTCGCCTGGGGCGTGCGGTTTTCCATTGTCCAACAGAACTGAGTACAAGTGCGGGAAACCGTTGCCGTTCCCCTCCATCTGGGGCGGCGAAGTTGACAAGACCCCCGAAATGCTTGGTCCGGGTCCGGCGTCCTCCCTCCCGCGTGGGATGCTCAGCGCGGGGGTTTCACCTGCTCTGAACAACCCGCGGAGAGTGCGAGTGCTCGTCGTGGCTCTTGGCGTCTGAGAATGTGGCTGTCTAGCTGCGCGGGTCTCCTGGCTTGACGCCTCGGTTCTCTGCGCCTCGCTATCCTCCTGATCCTCATCGCCGACCAACTCGTGTAGGACATCCCAATTGTCCAGGTGTTCAGACGACCGAGCTGTCGTCCTCGTACGCCACGTCCTGGGACCGCTGGTAAGAGAGGTGCCCAGTCTGACATGAATGTCAGACCCGCTAACGCCATTGATGCTCTCCCCTCCCCCACTCCCAGTCCCACGTGGATGGGGCGGGTCGAAGAATGGGTTCTGGGTCTGGATGGGAGTGAAGGACCTTTGATGGGTCGGGGTATGGAGTGGCGGGGTGCGAGGGAGCTGAGCTGCTGGTATTGGCGAAGGGGTCGGCGGGTGGATGGCTGCTCCGTGCGAGTCAGGGTGGGACATGTCGCCTCGGGCGATCTCGACACGGGACTGCGGGATGAGTCGTCGTAGCTGCCTGTCCGAGAGTTGCTCAAGACGATAGCTCCATGTTGTAAGACGAGGATAAGATGAGTACAGATTGTTACACAACCGTCTGAGCGTCTCGCTGTCGCCGCATCACCGACATCGCAGCGACAACAATATCTTTGGAGACCCCGCAAAAACAGCCACGTGGCGAGGACATCGGTCTCACAAGTTTCGTTTCGTGCACTGGGTGAGTACTTTCGATGATCGACTTCCTCGTCTTCCCTTCCATGTGCTCTCGCACTTGACAAAACCGACCTCCGCCATGTCTGAAGCCGGCCCCTCGGGATCTGCCCAGAAGCACAAGAACTACAAGTCCAACCGCGGTGGATGGGGGGGCGAGCGCGGTGGACGGGGTAGGGGTCGAGGCGGGGGCCGAGGACGGGGACGAGGCGGAGGTGGGGGCGGGGGAGGTGATCGTGCAGAGGGAAGGGGTCCGGGAGGCGGACGAGGAGGAGGAGGAGGTGGTGGTCGTGGTGGTGCTGGTGGTGGGCGGGGACATGCTGGACGAGGAGGCAGCCGGGGAGGCGCACCATGGATGAGAAATGAGGGCTCTGGACCCAAATTGAATCCCCTCGGTCGTTACCGCGAGGATCCACCGGTACGGGGTCGTCTCACTCCTTCCACCCCTGTCCGCTGACGTCTCGCACAGCTCGATGGCCTCTGCGCACCCGGAATCATCGTCACCGCCGTGATGCACAAGGAACGTTCGGCCGAGAAAGAACTCATCCATTTTCTCGAGACTATTGCGGACGAGGTCTACCCCGAAACGATCGAGGCGGAGGTGAAGCGTGAGGATGGGGCGGAGGACGATCTGGATCTGGAGGAGATGCTCAAGCGCGAGTTGGCGGGGATGGGAGGGGACAAGAAGTCGAAGCGGTTCCGTGGGTGTGGCCAGCTCTGGCGCGGTTTCGCTGCGACTCTGCCGCGACTCTGCCGCTTCTATCCGAGATTCATGTCAACTGATCATGCTCAGGCCTGTGCACGCATGATACGCAATGTGGTAAGTTGCACAGACTCTCGCATACCTCATTTTCACAGTATTTTCTCCCTTCGTCTTCAGTTATCTCCATTGGGCTTGCTGCGTCCCCCCTTCGTACCGTTTCTACTCCTCACTCCGCTCTCCTCCCCTTCTCCTCCTGCTTCTCGTCTTCTGCTCCCCCTATCTTCTGCTCTCTCACTCCCCCTCTCTCTCTCGCTGCGCGCCCCCGCTTCCACGTCCCCACTAACCCCTCAGTCCTATACGTCAACGTCCTCCCCCTCTCTCCCCCGTCCGCCTCGTCCACCACCTCCTCAGCACCATCGAGTCCACGGCCCAAAACCCGCTCAAAAACGTAAAGCGCCTGATACCCGTCGAGGCGACGTCCGCGGCTACGATCCATCAGCTCGGGCAGATCGCGCAGGGGTGGTGAAGCAGGGGTTTGAGACGGAGGACGGGAGGGGGCTGAAGGTGGGTTCGGCGGTGGTCGATGTCGGATCTGTATTAAGGCCAGCCTGGATTGGTCTGCTTTGGGTGTGGCCAGTTTTTGCTGGGATCGGCATGGGTGCGGCTTGAGTTCGACTGGAAAGGGTTGGAAGGGGTCAAGTCGAATTCTCCGGCCGACTCAGACTGGCGTTGCTAGATCTGGGAGAAGGTGGTCTGCGTCTGTGCGGTATTTGGACTCGATACGACTTGGTGCGGGGCAAACCCGGGTTTGCCCGTGTCGGGCGAGAACGAGACCCGACTCCATCGCGATCAGGCGAAACATGGAGGAGCAGAGTACACGGCAGTCCAACGAGAGATGAGGCGTGGCGCGGCGCGGTGCGGTGCGTGAGTTTTACTGACTCGCCCCAGTTCGCCATCCATACCAACTCGCGCAACTCGGACCGACTCGATCGACTCGACATGATCAAGCGCGTGGCCGACGAGGTGGTCGCGCTGGGTAACGGGCACACTGTTGATCTCAAGTCGCCCGATCGCACGGTGCTCGTCGAGGTGAACAAGGTGGGTACGCGTGCGCGCGCGGCGCGCGGCGCGATCATCCTGGCCGCATACAGATCACGGAGATACTCTTGCACATAGCTGACCTGATTAGAACTTGCTTGGTATCTCGGTTGTCCAGGATTACGAGAGATTCCGGAAGGTGAGTCTGAGGTTCGAGCTGCTTTCGTTCCGCTCCGCCCAATGTGTACTGTGTCGCCGAATCCAGTCTTGTCCACCGCAGAGTCTTGTCGAACGCAACTGCGTCGCTTGTTGTTTTTGGCTTGTAGGGGACAAGTGGCTGACATCGGCGCAGTACAATGTCTCTGCCGTTGCCGAGGCTGCAGCCAAAGCTCAGCACGCCGCGTCCGCCGACCCCGCCCAGACCACCCAAACCACCGACACTGTGGTCGTGCCCGTATCCACCGATCCATCCGCTCCCGCCTCCGGACCATCCGCCGAGACCTCCCCAGAGCAGAAGAAGAACATCAAGCACCAGAACCGCGCTCAGGCCGCCGCAAAACTCGCCGAAGCGTACAAGGCTTCGGCTTCGGTCCCGCTCGAGGTCGGGACGAAGCGGAAGGCGGAGGAGATGGAGGCCGGGGAAGTTCCCCCGGAGGAGCAAGTGGAGAAAGGCGAGTTGGTGGAAGTGAGACCTGGCGAGGGGTGGAGGTGGAGCTCGAGGGGTTTGAAGAGGTTGTGGAAGGCGGGAGGGTGCTCAAGTTCCGGAAGGAGGAGTGAGCGAGCGAGGGAGCGTGAGTACAAATGATATGCATGTACTGTGAGGAGAAGGGTATCATCTCGGACGAAGAGTATCATCTGGGCTTGCATCTAGCAATCGATTGTCCGTGGTGCTACAGTGTCACGCGACCATTCCGACCACAGGTCTGACTTGCTTCTCGCTCCATGGTCACGCCTTCACAGTGCCATGCCCACGCCATCCCCCAAGACCTCTTCCCGCAGCTCTGCAAGTGCCACACCGATACCCGCGGTGGCTTTGATCGGGGTCAGACTGATGATGCTCGCCGTGTGCAGATCGTCGTCGCTCGCCTCGGACCCTATCGAGATGGAATCTCTCGAGATGCTGTCGCGGTAGACATACCCCTGTTCGTCCGACGAGAGGGAATGGGACGAGCCCGTTCCCGTCGACATTGTCTGCGAGGATGAGGGCGATATGGTGTACGTCGCAAAGCTGGTGAGGCTTCCCGGCGGGGTGCGGAAAAAGACGCCAGAGGTGGGCGAGTTTGGATGCGCTCGGGCTGTCTTGTAAAAGGCCACGCGGTGGTTTATACAAGGTGGAGCAGTCTTTTGGGTCGGGGCACCGGCAAATCTTGCTCCGGACAGGGACAGGTCGAGCCGCGGAGGTCGACGACGAGGCGACACGGAGAGCGGGGGGTGATGGATGCGGGTTCGGGCAGATCCAAACCGAGGCCAAGTCCGGGGTTGCTGGGGCCGACTTTTGGTGTGGATTCCACGTTCGGCGTGTCCACGGGGAACGACGGGTCGGAAAGCGACGCCAGCATCGAGCCGAGCGCCTCTTCGACGTCGGGGAAGGACATGAGGGAAGAGACCGACGAACTGGTCTTCATGGAATCCTCGCTTCCGTATGAGGGCATCGACGCGTGCGACAAGAGGGAGGGGAGGGATGGGTACGACTGGAATGGCGGTGAAGGAGGGGATTCCGCCGGCGGCAGAGGCGCTTCGACTTCGTGTGGGGTCGAATGCGAGTCCGAGGGGAGCGGGTCGAAGGTACCCTCCAGGAAGAGGTCAATGGCCTGCATCGTCGGGAGAGAGACGAGCTGAGCGGGTGGGCTCGGCGCGGACGGCGAGAAGATTGGCTCGATCACGTCCTCGTCCTCGCCCAGGTCCGCGGCCTCCTCCAAGACCGTTTCCGTCGGTCGCACGGGCTCATCCGTAAACTCCTCTCCGAGGTCCGGCGTGGCGGGGATAATATTGAGCATGGGCACCTCGACACCTGCCATCGGGGGCAACCTCGGCGGGTTCGGCGAGTCAAAGAGGGAGGAAGACCGCGGCGGACGGTCCGTGAGTTGCGCGAGCTGCGACTGAGACGATTCCGCCACTGGCAGAGGTTCTAGCGGGGTGATTGGCCGACGATCCGATGCGGTCGTTGCGCGGTAAGGAGATGGGGGCGGTGGTGCGCGTGACATATACGCGGTTGGAGGGGTTTGGATGTGCGACGATGAGGCCATTGGGGGTGTGGGCGTCTCTTGCGGCGGTAGCTGCACGCGGGCACCAAAGGACGTGACGGAAGGGGACGTGGGCCGGCGAGAGGATCTTCGTGGACCGGTGCGGGCGGGAGTCACCGCGGTGGAGCCAGAAACGGAGGGGAACGACGCGTATTGCGGCGAGATCGGGGCCTGGACGACGGGAGAGCCGCTGGAGCCTGCACCGGACGCGTGGGGACCGTGATGCGGCGGAGGATGCACTCGGATCGGAGGCGGCGCAGGGGATCGCACGGGAAAGACTACGTCGTCCGAGGCGACCCTCTGCCCCGCGAATCGGATGGATGGTCCACCACCACAGTCCGGCTGGGTTTTGAGGATCGGTCGCGGCGCGATGCTCGGGCTGGTCCGCTGTGTCGGCGAGGCCATCGAGGGAGAAGGCGGGGAAGGCTTCTTCCAAAACATGACGAAAGGCTCAGTTGGCGCGATTCGAGCTGATGTCGGTACTGAACTGGCGAGGCGTGATCGTGACGGCGACGGCGACCGTTTCGGTTTTGGCTACGGTCTAGCCGCGTTGCTCAAGTGCCGAGTCGAGGTCGCGTGCCGGTAGAAATGAGTGTGGTGTCAAACGAGTGTTGCGAGACGTGTCGTGTCAAACGAGCCGACGAGAAATAGAGCGAGAAAAGGAATGAGGATCGAGTGCAGACTCGAGATGGTGTTGCCCGAGATGTATATAGCGATGTACTCGTACCGATGCAAACAACGGACCAAACTGTGTACCTCGGCGCTCGCACCCGAACAAGTAGCTGGACTGCGACGACGACCACGACGTCGACTGGGTGTATTCACCCTGTGGGGTTCGGGGGATTGGGCGTCCGGGTTTCCCTGGTGTACTTCGTAGTCTCGCACTGTTGCGGTGTTGCCGTGTAGGACTCGGAGGGTCGTTCGAATGAGGCTTCAGGCTCGCGACTACGGTGAAGGGTGACGCGCCGATCCCGGTCACAAGCCAGCCCAAACCAAGCCCAAGCCGCAAGCCCAAGCCCAAGCCCAATGCCAAGTCTACTGTACGCCTCAAGCGCACATCCACGAGGATCGCACACCCTGCGGCCTCGCACGAGTCAGAGAGACGTCTGCAAACCCGCCTTGAGCGGATGAAACATACAACGACGCGTCGAGAGCGCCAGTGGTGGGTATAACCCGCTCGACGGTACTTTGCCAGGAGCGCCAGGTGAAAAAAAGAAAGAGAGTCGCGTCGCGGCGAGGGGGTTTGGTTTTTCTTTCGTTCTTTTCACCGGTTCCTGATTTCTGACTCACCACGGCACCACGGCGGACAGGAGGCTACGAGCACTGCAGCAGTATGTACAGCTGATCCTGGAATACCAGGAGCAGGGCAGAATGGAGAGCAGGTGATCGGTTGCGCGTACCTGCAGGCTTCAGCAATGCAACGGTCAGCCCCGCGGTGAGGAGCGAATCGCTGCGTCATAAAGGGCTCTCGGCGTCGTTCCGCGACCTGCTCGTTCCTGCATGACGCGCAGAGCTCGTTTCGTCCGACGAGTATTCGAGCTGCGGTCGTGTGCTCGAGTCTTCAGATCCGTAGATGCTGCGGTGAAGACGAGCCACAAGGATGTCCGCGGTGACTGTCATGCTATTATTGTGTAACGCGTCGGCGCTGTAGGCGACCCAGCACTGGCAACTGACACCGGAACCGCCTGGACACGCAGTCGTACCATGAGACGCGGGACATCTCTCATTGGTGGTGATTCGTGAGGTTGAGGCTACAAGACAAGGCTGATCTCGCGGCATCGCCCAGGTTTCGCCCCTCGAGAGGTGGACGGAAACGGTTCTCGCTGTTGTCACCGGCCACGCGCCTGATCAAGAAGACGCGTCGGAACGCATCAGGTAATAGATGTAAATCCGGTCGGACCATGGCATGTTCGATGTGAACGAATTCATCCAATTCATCTCAAGACTGAACAATCCAAGTTGGCACGGCTCGATGCGCTATTAATACCAAAGACGTTCCTCTCGACATAGCTTCAATCTCCCGACGCGCTTATCTAACTCTCCCGGTTGGTGTTGGTCCTGGTCCTGGTCCTGGCGCACAAGCTAGATATTTGTCCCCGCGGCGATCACAGATCTTCCGACGACCCGTATCTCCCTTCTCAAGGATCCCTGATCGAAGCTACCTCGGCACGAATGCAGAATCGCCAAGGGAACTTGTATGGGAAACGTCGCCAAGCAACGCTGAAGTGATGCGGTGTGAGCTGAACTCGCTTCTTTCGCGGATGCAGTTCGGGCGTCTCACAGGCGGCGTGTTGTTTGACGTCTATAAGACCACCGCGATCCGATAGTTTCACTCCCCACAGCAGCTTGTGGTACGGACTTACAGAAAGCATAGCCCTCTGCTAGTAGGTCCCGAGGCGGCTCATAGAATCGGACAGCAGCAAATTCACCCTGCACCTCAAAAACGTTTCTTTACCCCTCCTTGAGGTACACCCTCAGCGGCTCTTAACATTACCTATCGTGACGACGATGCGCAATGCAGATGTGCTCGACACTTCGAGATCGACGTAGAACGCATCGAAGACAATCGGGCAGATACTACTTCAAGTTCAGGTTTAGCTGGCCTCAATCGACAAATCCCGAGAACACGACCCCCGCCGGCCCGGGTTCGGAATCGGGATCGGCACTACGGCAACTCTGAACTTTCCTTCGCTCCGGTCCAAACTCCAAATCACCTGACGAGTTTCTAGCGCGAATCGAGTCTCGGCGGGACCAGTCTGCGTGGAACGAGTCTCAAGAGGTCTCAGATCCACGATGGAGTGAGTAGATGTCGTGCGCATGGGTTGGGAGAGACATGACGCGTGATGACGGTGTGGAGGAAGGATGATCGGGTCTAGTTGTCGTTTCGTGGGATCGTGGGATCGAAGGTTTGTCAAAGTATAGAGAGTGGCGGAGACGACGGTGAGGCATGGTCGAGTCATCGCTGTGGGAGTGGGAGAGGGGGCTGGTGGGAAAGTGGACCAAGCGTGCATTGGCGTTCTCACATTGCGCAGACCGTTTCTTCGGCCCACTCGACGTGTGTATATACCCCATTGTGGACATCTGCGACTGTGCGGGAAAGTCAGCCACAGCGCAGCTGCGCTCTCTGCACGTCGCATGTCTTGATCACTGCATCACTCAAGTGGAGGTGTGCATGGTTGGAGTAGGCACGGTGCTCGCCGAGGATAGGTTGCTCGGCCAGTCCACTTCATAACCCCCGTTTCGCGCCGCACCCCGGATATGCCGGGAAGCCGCGGCGTTCGCAGGTTGTTCGGCACCGGCCCCGGCAAACTTTCCTTACTTGGTAGTCCACAACAACATGCAACGCTCGCCTTGTCTCACCTCCACGCCTCAATTAGACGTCAACAACACATGCCGCCGACTCGCGCCGAGCGGCTACATGGTGACCTCGTGAATCTGCGTCCGCACCTGCGCCAGATCGTCTTGTCGCCTCATCGTCATCTGCGTCGTGCGGCCTGCTCGTGCTCGTGCTCACTTGTTCCGAGCCTAAAGACTCCGAGCGATTCAGATTGAAGCTCGAGCGAGCTTGCTGGTCCAAGCGCACTTGCTGCGCCGAGACATCACCACCAGTTGCGCTGCGCCGGCTGCACTGGAGGGGGGCAGCTGAAACGGAGGTGGCGCCGAGCGAATCAACCATACGGCGTCCACCGTGCGTCTCAGCGCCCTGGAACATCGCTGGCTCGGGCTAACATCGCATCCTACGCTCGAGGTGAGCATGCAGTAAAGCTGCGAGGCGTCTCTTGGTCCGAGACGGCACGGTACCGGCATGGCCCGGCATGGCCCAACTCGTGTCGTCTCGCTTCGTGGGCGACGACAGAGGACAACGACTGATGTGAATGCGAATTTTGGCAGGGGCTTCGGTACGGCTTGTTCGGTTCCAGCACGGCCGTCGCAGAGGCGAAATGAGAACACACGAAAACACCCTGGGGCCTGATGTGATGCCAATTTGGGCGAGTACAGAGTACAATGGCACGACTGGGTCAGCGGCGATGGGCGCACGAGCAGAGGCGTGAATGTTCCGTCAACAAGGGGTGGCTCAAAGGGTGGCTTGCGGCAGTGACCTGTTTCCCCCTCCTTTGACAATGATAAGCTTCCCCTCTGGTCTCACCCCTGGCATCGGCTAAAGGAATGGTACGGGTGCCTGGGCTATCAGGGTTCTTCTTGTTCCTATCACCGGCGCCGGGGTGTTTTTAGGCCTCGACGAGGGCTCTCTGCTCCTGTGCCGATCAAGCTAGACCCATTACGAGACCCTCCTTTCGCCCTGATCGACTGCCCAAAAAAACGCGTCCGATGGGACCGTGTTTCTCGCGATGGCGTGTGTAACGTCGAGCACAGTTCAGCTCGGCCTTGCGCCCGCCATGCTTGGTCTCAAGCCCGTCTTGCTTTGCTTTGGCCCCCTCCTCTCACTCGGCACCTGAGGGCTGAGGCTGCCAGGCTGCGTCGGCGCGGGCTTGGCCTGAAGCCTCGACCCATCGGATGGTACGAGAGCATTTGTCGCCCTGCACAATGCTCCGCAGAGTTGACACTGGCAGCGAAAACTCCACTCTGCTTTGTTTACGGCACAAGGGCCGAGACGGGAACAAGACTTGCAAGAACTCTCCGCTGGGTTCACTGCGCAAAAGGTTTGAGCCTATGTCGTACGGAGAACCCAAGCAGGTCTGACTGTCTGATAGTCGGCACCTCCTGTACGTACACAACAAACGAGCCCCCGAAATCGACAACTGCCAACTCCATCTCAAACATACTTAGTCTTCCCCCCGAATGCCTTGATCTTATTCCCTCTCCCCGAGCCTCTAATCACCCCGTCAACAAACCCACGGGACCGACACACCACCCAGTACAACGGAACATCGGGGATCGACGAATCCGTATTCAGCAACCACTCTCGTTACACTACAGCAGGCGTTTATAATCAACAAAACAGCACCACAGCACCATCGCCGACTCGCCTGTTTGGCGATAAAACTTCACCGGCGCAATGTTTACTCTGAACCAACTCGTGCTCGCCCTCGCAGGTCTCGCCACTGTCTCCCACCTTGTTTCCGCCAAACAGGACACCAGCAACGACCACGATCATGCGATCCGGGCTCCCAAGAGGGGTAGCAACAGGGCTTCCAAGCGGACCAAGGAATGGGGGAACAGCGGGGGTTTGGCCCCGGCCAAGCGAGCCGGAGCCGTTGTCGAGAAGCGTGCTGGTACTCCGACCTGGACCAGCGTCGGATGTGTCCAGGACGGTTCGTCCCGTGTGCTCACCGGGCCGTCATACACAAGCAGCTCCATGACCGTTGAGAGTTGCCAGTCGTACTGTTACTCCAACGGCTACGCCCTCGCCGGAGTCGAGTGTGAGTCGAGTCGACCTCACCGTTGCTAGGACCCTGCTGACCGCCCGCGCCAGACGGTGACGAGTGCCACTGCGGCAATGCCCTCTCGAACGGCCTCGGAGGATCGCTCAGCTCGTCTTCGTGCAACATGGCGTGCGCCGGCTCCAGCTCCGAATCGTGCGGCGGCTACTACACCATGAACCGTGAGCGAAACCCCCTGGCCCACGGTCGCTGACTTTAGTGTACCGCATGTACACCCCTGTCGGGTGCATTTCCGACTCTTCGTCGTCTCGGAGTCTGAGCGACGGTCCGAATGTCATCTCGGGCCTCACCACCGGTTACTGCGCACAATACTGCTCAAAGGCTGGGTATGCCTACGCCGGGACCCAATACGGCGACGAGGTGTGTAACTGGATCAACTCGAGTGGACTGGGCTTCGCTGATACCAATCTCAGTGCTGGTGCGGAAACTCTTACCCCACGAGCCGCGCAGTCAGCTCGAGCTCGTGCAACATGGCCTGCGCCGGCGATTCGACTTCTACCTGTGGCGGCTACTACTACATGAACATCCTCTCCCTGCCCACCACCACCACCACCGTCAGCGCAGCCACCACCAGCTACACGTCCCTCGGGTGCTACACCGACAGTGGGTCGCCTCGGCTGCTCACCGGAGCCAGCACCACCTCGTCCAGCATGACCGCTGCGGTGTGCTCGAGCTATTGTTCCGCGTCGGGGTACAAGTACTTCGGCACAGAGTACAGCACGGAGGTGAGTTCGATCTCGGTCCGGCTCGTATGGTTACTGACACCATTCCCAGTGCTACTGCGGCAACTCGCTTGACTCGAGCAAAGCCACATCCTCGGGCACCTGCAGCTATGCCTGCGGCGGAGACAGCTCGTCAAAGTGCGGAGGATACTACGCCATCAGCGTCTACCAGGCCGGCTCCGCCAGCACGTCGTACCCGGTCTCCCTCGGCTGCTACTCTGACAGTTCTTCCCCCCGCACCCTCACGGGACCCGAGCAGGACCAATCCGGCATGACCGTCTCGTCGTGCACGAGCTATTGCAGTGGGCTCGGCTACACGTACGCGGGCGTCGAGTACAGCTACCAAGTGAGTAGGGGACTCAAGATGTGGAATAAGCTCGTCGCCTCTCGCTGACCCCTCCAGTGCTTCTGCGGCAACACCCTCGACTCCACCAAGGCCATCTCGTCGTCCTCGTGCAACTATGCTTGCCAGGGTTCGAGCTCGCAGACCTGCGGCGGTTTCTACGCCATTGGCGTGTACCAGCTCAAGGCGACTTCCACGACCAGCTCCAGCTCCAGCTCCAGCGCCAGCGCCACAGCCACGGCCTCGTCCTCGGCCTCCTCGCTCGGCTGCTACACCGACTCGGGGAACCCCCGACTCCTCTCCGGCCCGGAGAAGGACTACTCGGGCTCCCTCACCCCGGCAATCTGCCAGAGCTACTGCGGGTCCGCTGGCTACACCTACGCCGGCGTAGAGTACGGAAGTCAGGTGAGTCGAGCAGCCCCCACCCCGCCGATGCCCGCCGCTGACTCGGCTAGTGCTGGTGTGGCAACTCGTACGACTCGACGAAGAAGACCAGCGACTCGTCATGCACTTACAAGTGCGCCGGCGACAGCAGCAAGGTCTGCGGCGGGTCATACCTCCTCAACCTGTACAAGTCGACCAATGTTGCCGCGACGACCACTGCGTCCCCCACGGTCTCCCCCACATCGAACCCCACTTCCGCCAGCCTCGTCTCGTCAAACGCCGCCGTGGCCTCGCAGGTCGGCGTGGCCAGCCCCGCCAGCGGTGGGACCAAGGCGCTCTACGCGCATCAGATGGTCGGCAACGTGAGTGACAATGTCGGACCGGGCTCACACTTCAGACCTACTCGTACACGCAGGCCACGTGGGCTTCCAACATTGCCCAAGCGCAGTCCGCGGGCATCGACGGCTTTGCTCTCAACATGGGCAGTGACAGCTGGCAACCTGCCCGGGTCGCTGACGCTTACGCCGCTGCCAACGCCGCCGGCTTCAAGATGTTCTTGTGAGTGGTCCATGTGCCGTGTTGTGCGCTCTGACCGTGCCCAGCTCGTTCGACTTTACATCGCTCACATGCGGATCGGGCGACCTCGGGACGATCACCGGTTACGTAGCGCAGTACGCCAACAACGGCGCCCAGGCAAAGTACAACGGCAACGTGCTCGTGTCGACCTTTTCCGGTGACAGCTGCAGCTGGAACGCCAATGGCGACGTGTACACCGGCTGGACCAACTTCCGGAACACCCTCAAAGGTCAAAGCATCAACATCTACCTCGTCCCCGCTATCTTCTCTGCCACGAGCACGTTCGGCGGCGTCAACAGCTGGATGGACGCCGAGTTCAACTGGAACAGCGGATGGCCCGTCAACACCGGTAGCAACCTCGACTTTTCCGGCGACACGACCTACCTCAACGCGCTCAACGCTGCTGGCAAGGGTTACATGGCCGCGCTCAGCCCGGCGTTCTTCACATACTACGGCCCCTCGAGCTACAACAAGGACTGGATCTACAGATCCGACAACTGGCTCCTCGCCACGAGGTTTGAGATGCTCATCGCCAACCGAAACAAGTTTGACATGGTCGAGATCATCTCGTGGAACGGTGCGTCGACCGGTGTGGACGACGGGGGCACTACTGATCAAGCCAGACTACGGAGAGTCCCACTACGTCGGGCCGATTGGCGCCGACCAGCCCAACTCGCAGGGTTGGACCAACGGCATGCCTCATAGTAAGCCGAATGATTCGTGGACGTGGAGCCGAGTCGCATCGCTGACCCGCCCCGCTCAGCTGCCTGGCTCAGTCTCATCGCCTACTACGCCCCCGCCTGGAAGACCGGCTCGTACCCCTCGGTGACCGACCAGGTCTGGCTTTGGTCTCGCCCCCATCCGAAGGACGCCACCCCCACCCACCCGACCAACGCTCGCCCCTCCAACGCCGACTACACCGACGACAACCTCTACGTCGTGGTGACCCTCGCGTCCGCCGCCACCGTCAACATCCGCTCGGGATCCAACAGCGCGACCTGGAGTCTGCCCTCGGGTCTCAGCAAGCTCAGCCTTGCCAGCTCTCCAGGGACTATCGGCACCACGATCACCCGCGGCAGCACCACGGTGAAGAACTACGACTCGACGGGGACGTTCACCTACGTGTCGTAAGTTGACGAGACGCCGAATGAAAGTCGGCGCTGACAAACCCTAGCCAACCGAGCGACTACAACTTCAACTACTTTGTCGCCAACCCCTAATCGTGGCGATCTCATCGTTGCGGGCTCTGCTCCATCCGGACGTTATCTCTCGGATTGCATCTTGACCGAAGGACAGTTTGACGTGCGCGGGACGGCAGTGCTGAGCACACCGCACCGCATCAGCCGCTTTTATCATACACCCCTCAGCCCTCACCCCTGAGCCCTCTCAATCCAACTCACCCTCTCTTTCGTTTTTCGCCTCTCACTCTTCGGGTTTTGCGCATACGTGACAATGGTTAACTGCTCCTTGCAGAGTACGTCAAGTACGTTATAATACCTCTTTACCCGAGCATATAGATCCCCATAGACCTGCCAAGAGAACGATCCACTCTGCGAGAGTCGCCGCGTCTCGAAAGCATGAATTTCACCCCCTTGCGAAACAAACCACCCGCGTTGCGGGCGTCGAAGATCGTGCCAAATCACTTTGCCTCCGAGCTGGACGACATCACGTGACTCGCCCGAACTCGCCCGACTCGTCGAAAGCGAAGCCAGGTTGATCTGTTATGCTCGTCCTTCATACCATCTCTTCCTTGCCATTGCCCTCTGCATCCGCACGTAGCAGTCCCACCTCACCCTGGGTGTCAGCGCGCTGCTCCCATTGCTGCTCCACTAAGCCCTTTTGTCGCCCGCCTCGGATCCATCCAACCCGCTGCCATGCCCCCCGAACCCTCCGCAAAGTCCGCTCCCTCTCGCAAACGCTCCCTCGTATCCAAGCGAGGCGCCATAGCCTGCGTGCGATGCAAGGAGCGCAAGGCAAAGTGTGTGCCCGCCCCGCCGGGAACTTCCAACCTCCCGACATGCACCAATTGTTTTGCCGCGAGAGCAGAATGCGTATATCTCGAGAGGACGCCGAATGAGCTTTTCCTCCTAGAGTAGGTCGTCCACACCGCTGACACCACACCGTGGGGAACTTTGGTGGCTCTGATGCCTTGCGAGTGGACCGGCTGACAGTTACCGCGTGCAGATACGTGTCCCAGCTTGAAGCTAGGATCGCAGCGCTCGAAATCGAGCTGTCAAAATACACCATCTCGAGCGAGTTCACCTCGGACCATGGACTGGCGCAGACCCAGGCGCAAGCCCAGGCAGCAGCGGTCGATGCTCTCACAAAGCAGTTCCCGCCAGGGACATGGCCCGCTTTGGCACCAGCCGACTCGGCGATGACGGGTCTAATCGGAGCCGCCGAGGAGAGCGCCGCCCACGACGTCCCGGTCGAGGTCAAGACGGAGCCGGAGCCGCAGGAGGAGGACGAAGAGGACCTCGCGAGGGGGATTGGGTTGCTGAGCCTGAGTGGATCTGGTGAACCCGTCTACGTCGGTGCGAGTTCGGGGATCAACTGGGCGAGAGTTTGTGCGACGTAAGTGACGCAATGATACTGATGGCCCGCTTTCCCTGCTCACGTCTCAGCGCGCTTCGTCGACCCGACGCAGCACCCCATCTATCTCGGTGGTCGTACCTCGCTCCACCCGAGTCATCCTCCATCGACTCGGCCCTGTCTTACTCGACCTCCCACCCCATCCCGCCCTTACCGTCCCCGCCACTCGCAGCCCGCTACCTCGACGCGGCATACCAGTACCTCCAGGCGCGCACCTCCTTTTTCGACTGGACGACCATTCGCACCTGGCACGAGAACCGCGAGCCGATATGTCTCAATCGCCCGTTATGGGGAGTGGGCCGTGGGGCGGACCATCCGAGAAATATGGCGGCGTTCACGCTTTGGCTGTTGTACGGCTTCGGAGCGAGACTGGTGGAAGATGAGCATCTCGAGGGATCCGTCTCGCACGAGGTGAGCGAGGCGTCCCACCGGACTTGAGAGTCGATATGGAGCAGCTGTCATTGTGTGGCTTGCGCTGATCGAGTTCAGGTGTATCACAACGCCGCGGTCGCATGCCTCTCAAACGTCGCGGCACATCATTCCCTCGCCACGGTCCAGGCCGAGCTCCTCCTCACAATGTACTCATTCCACCACCCACATCCCGAGATATCCGTGTGGCACGTCGGCGGTCTCGCGCTCCGCACGGCCATCCAGATCGGGCTGCATCGTCGTGTACGTAGTCGTGCTGAGCGCGAAAGGGATCCGCTCGGTTACGAGACGCGAAAGCGGACTTTCTGGGCGGTGTACACGGTAGACCGGTGAGTGGTCCGGAAATTTCCTCGGCTTCGGTACCTTGAGATCTTCCTTTATCCGGATCGCTGACGAGGAAGAATGCTCGCGCTGCAGTTGGGCAGGCCCTCTGGTATCCAAGATAGGGACATCGACGTCGAGCTCCCGCTCAATGTGGATGTCGACTATGCCGATGCGAAAGAGGTCTTTGCGATGCAGACGAGGCAGATCGAGGCGCACCGTCGACCGGGCGACGAGTACTCGGCGGGCTACGACTCGATCACATCGGTGAGGCCGACCGGCTGAGCCGTATACTTGATTCCGAGCACTGCTGATCAGAGCAGATGACATCTTGTATCCACAACATCCGCCTGAACCAGCTCAAGCAGCTCATCCAGTATGTTCTCTCCTTCCCGGCCGAGTCTCACCACACCATCATGCCGCGATCAATTCTTGCATCGGCGCCTAGTAAACTGCCCGCATTGTCGCCTCCGTCGCCTCGTGCTGACCCACAGGGACGCGATTTACCGCCTCGACACGCCCATCCCAGGAAGCTCTCCAAAGAGGCAAGGATCCATACCCGAAGTTGACGAGCTCCTCGCCAAGCTCGCACAGTGGAGAGCTTGTAACCCGGTCTTACCTCCCGGACGCACCGGGGTGCCCCTCCTCCCCAAGGATGTCTTTGATCTGGAGTATTACAATGTGCGTTGAATCACACTCAGGTCAACGCCTCGGTCGATAACGCTGACACGTCACAGTGCGTCCAGATGCTGTTACGCCCCGTCATTGCCATCCCCACCGCGTCGAGAGACTACGCGGTGACCTGCGCCGAATCTGCGGCGTCGTATTGCGAGGTGAGTTTGACCCGCCTGACTGGCACCGTCCATCCCCCGTACCGGCCAACGTCTCACGCTCGGATCGTCGCGACCGTTCCAACCCTCCTGACTCGACCCAGATCCAAGCGACATCGCTTCAGACCATCGGCCGCATCGGCCGCATCTCGAATTGGGCGCTGTACCGTCTCTTCCTCTCGGGTCTGACCTTGCTCCAACTCGCCACGGGCTCTGCGCGAGAGTACCTCCCCGGACCAAGAGCCTCGATCGCTCTGCACAGGTGCAAAGACGCGCTACAGGTGTTTGTGGAGGGTTACCGGGGACGAAGGGGTATCTCGAATGTTTTGGAGACTTGCTCGCTGCGTGGGAAAAGAGGCGCAACGAGCTGGTCTCGGGTCCGGGATCGGCATCGGCACCGGCGTTGGGATCGGGCTTGACCCCGGCGGGATCGCGGTCGGTCTCTGGCATGCCGATACAGTTGGGGGCTGGAGACGCGGGTCTGAGCGACTTTGTCTCCTGGGTTGAAGGTCAGGGAACTGCGGCGCTGTCGTCGACGACGACGATGCAGGATCAAGCCTTCCTTGCGCAATTCGGGCAGTCGTCGCAGGCGCAGTCGCAGTCGCAACTCCCCGCTCGTCCTGACTCTCAGGCATCGTATTTCCCCTCCTTCAGCCAGGGTCCGGGTCACGCATTCAGACCCGGAGGTGCAGGACCGAGCAACCCCGGTAATCCCAATCTGCCGTCCGCACCGTCCGCGCCATCCGCGCTCCATCACCACCTCGCCGGGACGCTCGGCGATACGCTCGCGCCGTACCCGGTGAGCTCGAACCCGACGCCGTTGTTGGGCTCGCCAAAGAGCACCGAGGCGTTTTCGGATCAGTGGGCCGGCAGGCTGGGCGAGATGGGAGGGAGGTTGGGAGGTGGTATGCGGGATGATTTCTTTTCGTAAGTGGGACAGGACAGTGGGGCAGCGGGACAGTGGCACAAGTTACACGGAAGTGTAGTGGTGGAGAGAGAGAGAGGGCGGGGGAAAGACAGAGTCGAACCGAGAAAGAGTCGCGTCGCCGCTGGTCTGGTCTTCCCGTCGGGGTGATATTTGTTGTGCGAGCGATGTTCGAGTGTCCGAGAACATGAGTGTATCGTCGTGTCGTCGTGTGACGAATTCGGGTCAACTGGAGTGGGTGGGGTGGAATCCCGATGATCAGAGTGGGAACTCTGGGAGGTGGAAGGGAGGGAAATGAAGCAACGCCGGACTAGCCGGACCGAGGACTGGACCCCGCTGACCCGTTCTCAGCCTACTCAACTCGCTCGGCGTGGACCTCTCGAGCGGTATCGCATCTACCCTCCCGCCAATTGGCGAAGAGGAAGTATGGGCGGACTGGACGGTCCCGGTGCCCTCCACGGGTATGGGTATGGGCATGGGCACAGGCATGGGTATGAGCATGGGCATAGGCATGGATATGGGTGGTGTGGTAGAGGGATCGGGTGGGTTGAATGGAGGCGGTGGAGGCGGTGGAGGAGGAGGGGAATGGGAGGCATTGATGAGTGGCATAGGGGTTGGAGGGGGACACACAGAACAAGCTGGACAGGGAGAGAGGACTAGGACTAGGACTAGCGGGGATGCGGGTAATGGGGATAGTGAGGGGATCGGGTCAGGCGTGTCGAACGAGAGGCACGGAGAGAATGAGGTGAATGGGCAGAGTGGGCAGAGTGGGCAGAGTGGGCAGGGTGGGCAGAATGTCCGCGGCTGGGCCTGAGGGGTGACGATTGGAATGGGGAATGGGGATGGAATGACGATTGTGGATCGAACTTGATCGATCAGTTGTTGGCGCGGTTGGTGGGCATCGCACTCGGATCGAGTCGAGTGCCTTGATCACTTAATACTCGGGCCACACTGGTTCGTTCGCAAGACGAAGGTTTCAAGGGTAAACACAGCATGCATAGGGATATGTGTCGGCTTCGGCGGCGTGGATAACGAATCGAGTCGGTCATCCACTCGCGCACGCGCATCGCGGCGTCAAGTCGCGATGAGACGAATGGCGAGGCAAAATAAACCGTGACCGATGGTAACGGATGGTGACGGATGGAATGACTACTGTTGATTGAATGTTCGTTCGAGTGTTGGGAATGTCAATTGTACTACTGTAAATAATGGCGAAGAGGGTGAGGAAGAAAATAGTTCGTAATGTCGTTGTCGTCTCGTCCAGCATGGCACACTCCGCCCCTCCGTCCAGCCCTGAGCGGATTGGAGCTGGACACACTTCGTGCTCCCAATCTGAGCTGATCCTCCTTCCTTCTCTTCTCCTCACGGTCACCTACTTCCGTCCCCCTCCCCCTCCCCGTCCCCGTCCCCTTCCGCTACCCGCCGCGCCGGCGCACCGGTCAACGACCATACGTCACATGATCCGGGTTGGTCACTGTCATCTGCCTCGCTGCTGCTCCTGCGCCATGGGGTTCCCCGTCCTCCGATCCAGAATCGTACACCCCCGCACCGGCCATCGCCGCGGGATGACCATTATGCCCCATCACGGGCGGGTAGGTCGTGTAATCCTCATCCATCTCTGCTCCTCCATACACGTCGACCCCCCGACTCCTCCGGCACCGTGTGGCCCGACGACATCGTCGACGCCGACGTGCTGCCCCGCGTGGAGCGACTGCATCTCGTGCTCGTTGGCCATGTGAGGGTGGGCGGTGAGGCCGGAATAATACCCCGGCGTCGGCGATGACCCGAGGTCGCCCATAACTTTCTCGTCGTACGGATAATCGAGCGAAGACGCCGCGCCAAAGTTGGATCCGTTCAGGGCCATCGGGACGGCCGAGTGAGGCGAAGGCACTTGCCCGCCCATCGTCTCGCGGAAGAGGGAGGACGAATTGGAGAGGGTGCGTTCCTGAGCGAGGATGTCAGCGCGGCTGATCTACGCTCGAGTGCGAGCGTCGATCCTCGTCCACGTCAAATCACACGTACCAGTGGACTCGTCTCGATGCCGTGCTGACCCGTCTGCCTTGCTGGGAGCGCGTGATGCGCGTCGGAGTCGCCATGCCGATTGAGCTCGGGCCTGTACCGTCAGCTCGACACGATCTCCCCCGGATACCGCAATCCTCCTAAAGTCTTGCCAGAGCCGAGAGTCCAGTCGAGCCCGCCGAGTTCGCTCGCGCACTCGCACCCGCACTCGCACTTACCACCTGATCGCCTCGTCGAGATCTTGACCCCTGCGCTTCATCCTCCAGATCGCCAGCGCGATCAACCCGATTACCACGGCGCCCACACCCACGCTGATCCCGATGATAGCGCCCGTGGAGATGGGTGATCCGCTTGCCGGAGTGGTGGATGTGCTTGACGCGGCTGCGGCGGAGACGGACGAGGCGATGACGGTGGAGACGGAAGGAATGTAGGTTTGGGTGATGACCACTGTTTGGCCGGCGGCGTTGACCGAGGTGGACACGCCCCTGAAGATGTCAGCAGGGTTACAGGGGCGTGATTGCGGTTGCGGTTCGCTGAATCGAGCGAAGCGAGCGGCACGTGGCAGGCAGAGCGAATGTCATAAGGTGACAAGGTGACAAGGCGACAACGCGCCGACGGGCATGAACGATGGGGTCACTCACTGAGCAGAGCTCGACGCCGCCGAGCTCACCGCGGACGAGGACGCAGTGGACGAAACCGATGCCGTCCCATTCGACGAGACACTTTGGGCTGATCAAATCAGCACGACTCGCATTCGCGACCAAAACAACAGGTCAAGCGCGAGCGCTACGTACATCCGCTGACGGAGGCGCTGGCGCCGCTGGGCAAGGCGCCCGACGAGGACACCGCCGAGCTGGCGGGACCGGAGGTGATGGAGCTGGAGGCCGCGACGGAAGATGCGGCGGCGGAAGAGTGAGCGGCGGTGCTGGATGCGACGTCGGAGGAAGGGGCGGCTGTGCTGGAGTCGGCGCTGGATGAGCCCTGCGGAATGTCAGAAGGGTCCCGGGGTTTCTTCACACGGCGGATTGGGTAACGGAGCGTGGGTCGTCGCTGTGCGAGACGACGCCGGAGGATGGATGGATGGATCAGTGCATCGAAATCCCACTCACTCCGCCGAGGAGACCATCGAGAAGACCCGCCCTTGCTCCGAGATCAAGGTTGCGCATTTCGTTTCGATGGCGAGCGAGCTGGGGTTGATAATGCGCGACGACCAACGCGGGCAGGACGGGGAGAGTCAGAGCGATGAGGCGCATGGTAAGGGGGTCTAAGGAGGGTAGATATGTGAAGTAGACGACGAGATGGTCGATGACGGAGTACGACAGCAGGTCTCAGGCGTGGAGTTTGGGGTTATCGTCGTCAACGTGCGGTCAGCAGTGACGTTCGCGGCGGCGTTGCTTGACGACGACTCGCAGCTCGGATCGGCTCCACAAAGGGCGAGTGCGTGGTGCGTCGAGATGTTGAGGCAGATCACGCCGCGAGGTAGATGCGCGCAGGTTGCGAGGTGCGAAGAGCGAAGGGCGGTGTCCGTTGTCGAAGCGAGTCCGAGTCGGTCCAATGGAGCGGATCGAAATGCGATGGCAAGTCGTCTTTGATGGTCAACGAGCCCGGTCCGTCGTCCTGTCGCCACCGGTCGTTTTGGAACGAGGGGGAGGTTTGCGCGGTCGTTTCGCTTTCTCCCGGTATAAGCGGTGCCGAAGACAGTTGTAGAGTGGTAGCAACTAGCAAGTACGAAAAGAGCGTGGTAGTGAACGAGCGTGATCCGGTATCCGGAATGGAGCAAGGCGGGATGATGCTGAGCAGGAGGAGGTGGAGAAGGAGGTGCGAGTGAGGAATCAAAGCCGTGTAGGATGGTGAAACGGAATGGGATGGGAGGAGGATGGAAACGAGGATGGGATGTTGGTGCTAGCGCTTGGGGGGGGAGACGATCACCTGACGAGAGGGAAGAGAGAACGGTGCAAAGGTAAAGGATATTAAGGGATTTACTCAAAGGGAAAACGCTGGCTAGCGTGATTTCACGAGGGGAAGCGGGGCGCTACGGAAGAAACACGGGGGAAGGGGGATCGATACAAGGAGAGGTGGGCGAGTACTGTGAGGATGGATCAGGCTGGCTGCTGGCCCGTCGTATGGATGGATCGGTAGCGCGTCTCTGTGGATGCTTAGTGGCCACTGGCCACTGGCGAGGGGGGAAGAGGTGGGGGGTGCTGGCTTGTGGCTACTGGCTGCTGGCTGGCTGGGGGGTGGTCTGGTTGGTTTGTTTTGAAACGAGGCCCGGGGCTTAGAAGTAAACAATGCTCAGGCACGGCGCATGAAACGCCCTGAGGGCGACGATTGATCCCGTGTTAGGCCTGCGCATTGCATTTGGTCAGCAACGCAAGCCTAAAATAAAAATCACACCAGGGAGTGGAACCTACCGTTAGGCGCGCGGAAGGACAGCTTTGGCCCGGTGGAGGGGCGCGTTTGTTGTTCTGCTCTCAATTCGCTCTCTCTTCTCCACCTGTATCACCTCCTGGCACCTAACTCCCCCGTACCACCTCTCTGCCCCACCTCCGCTCCACCGTGTCCGCAAGGCGGAGCTTACCTGCAGCATGCCGCGCAGATCCCTCGCCGCCTCCTCCTCCACCCCGACGACCCGACCCAAACGCCCCGCGCCATCGCCCGTCTCCGAACCGCATACTCGCAAACGTCGTCGGCGGGGCTTCACGCCGACTCCCCCAGCCGAGGATGCCGAGTCGCCAGGTATCAACGGGGAAGCCATTGCAGCCGCGCCAGTGTCCGCGGTACTTGCCGCTGCTGCCGCTGCCGCTGGAGACTCAGGCGAGGTGTATGACTCCGAGAAGGAGCTAGAGGCGTGGCAGGATTTCGCGGCGGAGCATTATGAGATGGTAGAGCAGCTTCCGTTGGAGCTGCACAGGAACTTCAGGCTGTTGAGAGAGCTGGACGACGGGTGTATAGGTGAGTCAATCCGGGTTGCCATTGATTCGGAGCGGAGCGTGGAGCCGGGCCGAACACAAGCTGATGTTTTGTGTCAGCCCAAACAAAGCGTTTGCAGGCGTTGATGAGGGATTACATATCCAAACGACTCCTCGTCCTCGAACACTTCAAGATATCTGATCTGCCAGAACCTCCATCCGTACCTCAATTCGGAGTCTCGCCAGGCAATCAGCCGCTCGAGTCAACACACACCAATGCCCCACCCCACAAGACAGCAGGGGACGAGACTGCCGATTCGGCGGACGAGCTCGCTGTAGATCGGGACGTCGCGGCGTCGCCTCTTCCCCCATTACTATCGGGCTCGACGGATGTCCCTGGCCAAGCGGATGAGTCCGCACCACCCGCACCCCCTTTACCCGGTGGCGAGACGAGGAAAGGCGATGGGGAACCGCATCCACAGTCATTAGGTGTACCAGTACCGGATGGGCAGGGCGGGCTATCCTTGCCGCCAATGGCGAACGGCGAGCTGGTCTCCGTGCAAAGGCACGATATGGACTTGGCCGAGCCTGCAGGGCGACGCGAATTCCCTCATCCGGACGAGAACGAGCCAGCACAGGCCTTGGCACCTGGCGCATCAAGTGGAGGTGGGGGCCGCGCAGGTTTCTCGTTGAAGCTGGAGGACCCGGCGGAAAGACGCTCGTTGCCCTTGCCATACCTCTTGCTTCCAGAGATCGGCAAGTTGGCAAAGGAAATGGTGCGGAACGGCGAAGAGAAAGTAGCGGTAGCAGTGGGCGCGTACAACTCGGTGCGTGTGAGAATGCTGAATCGCACCTGCTTCCACAACAACTACTTCATCACGAGGACGACGACAACCACGTCGTCATGTCCCGGAGACGCTTTTGCGTCGCGACACTGTGCTTTCGCTGACCTGCCAGATCGACCGACACATCCGCGCCCTCGACTCGGCGCTGTCCGCACAGGAAGCCTCCATCTTGCTCGGTCTCCGTCCCTCGACTCTCCCCTCTTCGGCAGTCGACGAGGCCATGCACCTCAACATGGGTGAACACGACGTGCACCAGAAGGCCGAGGACGAGGAGGTGACCATTGGGCTGGGAGGGGGCGGAAGGGCAGGAAGGGGCGCAACGAGAAGAAGAAGAAGCAGAAGAAGGGGGAGGAAGACGGAGGCGAGGGGCAGATCCCCGGGTCGGAGAATGGTGGTGCCGGGGTAGGGGGTGGTGGTGGACCGGGTGGGGTGGGTGCGACAGGACACGAGGAAGGACCGCCGTTCGAGCTCGAGGCGGACCCGAATGAGCCGAGGTATTGTACCTGCAACCGCGTGTCGTTTGGCCAGGTAAGCGGGCCGTTTCTTCGTCGGTTCTCTACCACCGAATTGCCGAGGTGGGGAGTTGTCAAGTCGACGCTTCTGAAGTTACCGGGGACGCATATTGCGAGTCGAGGAATGCGTGCTGACACCGACCTCTTAATAGATGATTGCGTGTGATGTGAGTTCGGTGACCCTTGTCCTCGTCTCCCCGTCTCGTCGTCGCATTCGGGCGCGATCAGTGGGACTACGCTGGACCACGGGGACCACGGGCTGGGTGCGGAGTCGGTCTTCGGACTCTGAATCATCTTGTGACCGCCTCACGGTGTAATTCCCTCGCGTGCGATCGCCTCACTGTGTGGTCCCCTCGCATGCGATCCCCTCACCGTGTGATCCCCTCACAGTTATACTTCGCTTATAGCGAGCGTATCTAAGACCCACAGTATCCCACACCACCGCGACACGCTGACACCCGCAGAACGGCGACGACTGCCCAATCGAATGGTTCCACTACGGCTGCGTGTCCCTCACGTCGGAACCGACCGGCAAATGGTTATGCCCCGTGTGTAGGCCTCGGCCGGGACATCATTTGGGGGGTCACGGATTGGGGAGTGGGACGGGCACGGGGGAGGTTAAGGTCGCGCCGAAGAAGGGGAGGGTGGCGCCAAAGGGGGCGCAGAGGAGGAGGCGGTGAGCGGGCCTGCGAGGGTTTGGAGAGGTCACGGCGAATGGCGGACCTTGTTGGACCGAGTAAAGTTTAAGAGACGAGTTACAACACCACGACGTCTTCACAACATCACGAAATTCCAAGCGGGGAAACAACTCGCAAAGCACACAGGTGCAATATCCTGTATCTGTATGTGCTCCTGTCCCTGTTCCTGCATCTCCCTGCACCGGCTCAAGTAGTGGTATGAGGGGTATCTGCTGCATGTAGACGACCACGACGTTGCATGATGTGACGCGAAGTTCGCATCGCACCAGGTCGGATCGGATTGTATCGTATCGAATCTGCGTGTCGCGCTCGCTCACGCGAGCTTCTTGCCCCGCTGGAAACTCCTCTTCTCACTGCGAGGTCAGCGGGGTCCACAAAGCGGGCCGGCGGGATAAATGTCTTCGCTGCACGACGAAGCCAGAGCTGAGAGGGGTGTCGGAGGTGCAGACGGATATGAGACACTCTGATACTTGTTGTTGGACCGCCGTGTGGTCCCTTTGCGCCGCAGAGCGTCGGAGCGGCAGAGCCATTGACAAATCGGGAACCATCTTGTCTGCCTTGGGCAGAGAACTGAGGAAAGGAAACGATGATCCAGAACAGTAGGAGGCGAGCGAACAGGTAAACGAGCAGACGAGCAGACAGAATGTGCAGAGTAAACGGGTAAAAGAGTGAAAGAGGAGCAAACGAGCAAACGAGCGACAAGCGACCAAGCAACCGGCACACGGGCAACGAGCAGCGAGTAACGATTTGCGAGCAAAGGGCAACGAGCATGGAGCAACGAGCATCGAGCAACGAGCAACGAGCAGCGAGCAACGAGCAACGAGCAGCGAGCAACGAGCAACGAGCAACCAAGTAGCCGGCGCGCGAGCAATGGGCAACGAGCAATGAGCACACGAACAACGAGTAAACGCGCAGCACGGCAGACCCGCAAATGAGGAACGCAGCAACGGAGCAAACAGCCACACGAAACCCCCTGTCACTCACGGCGTCTCCACCGCGCTGCTCTTCCCGACCTGTCCGTTGCCCGCCGCCGTCGCCGCCTTGTCCGGCTCCCCGCTAGAGTCCCTACTGGGCCCCGTCTTGAACGCGTCGGGATGGAGACTCATCTGCTTCGCGCCCCGCTCGAACGCGCGTTGGGTCGAGGCGATGTACTCGTCCCGAGATGGCGCGGCGCGGTCGGTCCGCACGGACAGACGGCCGGACTCGTACGTTACACCCTTGGAACGCATGTTGGCCTGGGTGGAGGCGGTGGAGGCGGAGACAGCGGAGGTGAGCTTGTATGCGGCGACTGTGGGTGGGGGAAGGGGGGGGGGGGGGGGGGGCAGACGGAGTAGGGGAGAGAGGCGAGGTGAAGACGAGTGTCGAGGACAGGACAAGGTTGGCAGGTAGATCGGGAAGAGGGAAGAGGGAAAGGAGAAGGAAGGAGAAACGATAAAAGGGTCCGGGGGAGGACGAGGGTGGAAAAGATCAAGCAGGAGGGATGTCGAGGGGAGGGGGGTGCCGAGGAGAGGTGGGATGGGGTTCACGGAGTGAGCAGAGTGAGCGGTGATGCCGATGAGAGGCGGATATGCAGTGTAGGTGCGAGATGAGGTGTGCAACGAGTCGTGACAGTCCGGACGTGTCGCACGGAGATGACAAGTGCGATGAGCGAGGGACAGGGCGCAACGCGGCGCGTTGTGTTCGAAGCCGGAGCAGTCGCCGGAGACGAAGCGGGATACCAGTTTGACGCGGGCGGGGAGGGTCAACGCGGTGCGGAGCGGGGTAAAGGTATTGGGCGCAATCGTCAGCTACGCTCTGATATTGCAGCGGTACACGGAGAGCGCGAGGCGCGGGGCAGGACGCGGTGCGACCGCGAACGAAGATGAGACAGGGACGAAGATGATGATGAGGTCGGCTCCAGAAGCTCATACAGGGCAACAGGGCGCTGGTGTCGGTGTCAATCCTCAGTGTCACGCCCACTCACACACCACTCCCAGGAAGATGGTGAGGAAGAGCGCCGACGAGACGATATCCCATGTGGACGCGCTGGTGGAGGCGGCGTGAGCGGTCGGGCGATCTGGACAGAACTGGAGCTCGAAACTCACGCCATGGTGTTGTACGAATCTGGCTTGGTGCTGTGCTTTGCGCTACCTGCGGTTTGACAGGCTGATTATTGACTGGGACTTGTTCAGATGGAAGTAGAGTAAGAGTACGAGTGCAGTGCTGCGAGGATGGCTAGGTTGTTGCTAAATGAGGTTCGGCTGGCATTCTTTTGCTTTCGGTCGGGGCGGAATCACTTCAGGGGCAACAACAATGCGAGTCACCGGCGGGCTTCATCGAGCCATTCCGACGCAATCAGGCATGCATGCAGCTCCCAGACGTGCTCGGGATCAAGCCTGTGCATCGTACTGCTCAGGATATCCATTATTCCAGGCGAATTGGATCCTGTATGCATGGGTATCGAAGGGAAATGTTACGTCGCAACCCCGCCCGGGACCGCTCACGTGACCCGCCGCCACCCGCACCCTACCCGGTGCCGGTTCTGAAATTTCAACCCACCACCCCATTCCCCACCATCCCCGGTCAATACACCTCTCTCTCCCTTTCCTTTCTCCTTTTCTCCTCTCTGCGCCATTGCACCCACTTCACCTGTAGCGCTCACCCCGCCATGAGCTCAGTCACCGAACTCAAGCTCCTCACGCTCCTCAACGTGACCGCCATCAAGCGACCGCGGGAGCTGGACCTGCCAGGCGGCCACCGTGCGAGTCCCAGTACCTCGCGAAGGGGGAGTCTGAGTCTGAGTCTGTCGGCGCAGCCCCAGCTGTCCCATCCCGCCGAAGAGGGTGTGGAGGGGGTCGAGGGGTCGACGCCGAGTCAGACGGAACGGGAGAGGGGAGGCAGAAGAAGAGGAGGAAGAGCGTGGTTTTCGGTGGAGAGGTTGGACCCAGTGGGAGCACGTATGGGAACAAGGCAAAGAAGGAGAAGGGAAGCGGAAAGGCAAAGGGTAGAGGTAAAGGCAAAGAGGAAGTGGATGGGGGAGAGGGAGCGATCAACGGGATCGTATCAAACGGGCATGCCGGGGAGGTCGATCTCGGTAGTAATGGTCTGGACTGGCTGGAGGCAGGAGACGGCTCGGACGAGGAAGGCGAATCTTCAGCGGGTGAATATCGCTCTCCGGAACCATGCTCCCTTCATACCCAGACCGCAGACACCGCGGTGTGACCGCGCTGATCCTCCGCAGCCGCTCAGGATAGGTGGAACGTCCACTTCAGTGCGGAACCACAGCTTCTCAGTCCCGAAGCTATTGCGTCCGCAGACGCGCGCGATTGGCGGACCGAACGCCGCTCGATACCAGGATACGGTCGTTTTGTCGAACAACGGCCGGCCAAGTCGACCCCGATCGACAGCGGTATCAAGAACAGGGTGAGTGACACCGACACCGACGGCGCCGACGCCGATGAGTCAGGTGGACACTTCCACCCAGAATGATTCATCCTGCGGCCGTGCCTGTGTCCTTACCCCTGCCCGTACTCGTGCTCATGCCCGTGCTCGCGTCCGTGTGGATGAGAGTACTGACGCGCCGTACAGATCACGCCCCAGCTTCTGTCCACGCTCCAGGCGGGTGCTCCGTCCGCGCTCGTATCCGCCGCGCTGGGACAGCTGGGGACGTATCAGGACGTGTACGCGCATTCGCTCGATGGCGAGTCGGACGGCTCGGAGAGGAAGCTGTACGGCGATGAGAAGGAGGCGTTGCGCAAAGCCGCGGTGGTGCATGCGCTGAATCATGTGCTGAAGTGAGTGGCGCGGGGTGAATGTCCCGAGCATCTCAACGAATCTCAAGACGCCGAGACTCCTTCTGCTCTTCGGGATCTAAGAGCCTCATACTGACTGGTCCTAATCTAGGACCCGACGCCGGATCGTTCGTAACAACGAAAAGCTCGCTCACGCCGCTTCATCCGGCGAGATGATTGATCCTCCTCGGGACCAATCGTTCACCCGTCCGAAAGTCCTGTTCCTCCTCCCACTTCGTTCGCTGGCGCTGCACTACCTGTCCAACCACCTATTCCCTCTCGCTCCAAAGGGTACCCAGATCGAGAACCGCTCGCCATTCACGACATCCTTCTCCATTCCGGCCGGTATGGACGACCCACTCTCTCGTCCCTCGGCGAGCGACAACTTCCCTATCGACCACATCGTCAATTTCAGAGGCAACAGCGACGACAATTTCAGGTTCGGTATCAAGATCACGCGAAAGGCCTGGAGGGTCGTCATGCCCCCTTGCAACGAGGCCAAGTTGATGGAGTGCGATATCCTCGTGACCAGCCCGCTGGGGTTCAAGATGGCGGCAGAAAGGGAGGACAGCGATGATCTCCTGAGCAGCATCGAGGTGGCGATCGTGGACGGCGCGGATGTCATGGCAATGCAGAATTGGGACCATGTGAAGGTGAGTGGGGCGAGGGGCGAGGGGGCGAGGGGATGAGGGGGCGAAGGAGCGTGGGAGCGAGGTAAAACGTGAGAGGGAGTGTAAGATCGGTGACTGTGGGAGGGATTACTGCCGTGGCTGTGGTTGCTGTCGTTTGGCCGTCGTGTCGCTGTCGTGTCACTGCCGTGTCGCTGTCGTGTGTGGCTGTGGCTATTGTCGTGACCAATGCAAGCCGCTGACTCTCCCAGTACATCTTCCAGCACCTCAACGAGATCCCAAAGAGCCCGCACGGGTGCGACTTCTCCCGCGTCAAGCCGTGGTATCTCGAGAGCCAGTGAGTCCTCGGCAACCACGCGCGTTCCGCCCTGACCGTAGTCCCTTCCCCCACATCTCCGCATCTCTCCGTCTTCGCGAGCACAACTTACTTTTTCCTCATCAGGGCGAAATACCTCCGCCAGACCATCCTCTTGTCGCGCTTCGACTCCCCCGAGAACCGGAACCTTCTCAACACGCACTGCCACAACCTCGCTGGTCGTCTCCGGCTCGAGAAAGCGGACGCACACGATGGCGTGCTGGGACGGGTGAGGAGCGGGGTGAGGCAGGTGTTTGAGAGGGTTGATGAGCAGGGGGGCATGGGAGGGGAGGAGGCGGTCGAGGAAGGGGAACGGAGGTTGAGTTGGTTCACGAAGAAGGTGAGTGGGGACTGCGTTCGGCGGGGTGTTGGGGGGGGGGGGAGGGGCGATTGACGAATGCGCATGGCGGTGGAGCACGGACGCTGTGGATCGGTGACAATCCTTATGTTCGAGGAGGGAGGGGAAGCGCGATGTGCATTGAAGACTTGTGCGACACGGTACCCTCCCTTTCTCGTCTCGCAACGGAATGTTTGTCCTTCTGCTGTCGGGTCACGACGCAGAAGACTTCGTGATGGGAAGCCGAACCGAATTACTGGTCCTGGTCCCGGCCGTATTGCTGACTCCGCAGACCATCCCCGCACTGCTCCGGTCTGCCATATCGAGGCAGAACACCCTCATCGTTATCCCCTCATATTTTGATTTCGTGCGGGTGACGAATCACCTCCGCAAAACCGACTCGGTGTCCTACGTTGCGATCTCCGAGTGAGTCAAACTCAGACTCGAGTGAGATTTGCGAGTGTCGCGACATACGCTGAGCCTTCGTTTCAGATACTCTTCCAACGCCGAGATCTCCCGCGCTCGAACGCTGTTTTTCAAATCCAAGAAATCATTCCTGGTCGTCACGGAGCGTTTCCACTTTTACCGCCGCTACCTCCTCCGAGGAGCGAAGACTATCGTATGGTACCAACCTCCCGAACACGCCCAGTTCTACGCCGAGTTCTTGCGCACACCGTTCCTCCCCAGCTCAAAGGCCGAGTCGGAGACAGACGTAGAGATTGATGAAGGGGAGGTGAGCTGCAGGACGCTTTTCAATAGGTTCGACGCGTTGCGGATGGAGAGGGTCGTGGGGAGCGAGAATTGGAGGAAGATAACAGGTAGCGGGGAGGCGAGATTCGAATTTGTGTAATTGGTTGGCACGTGGGTTGGCTATGAGGGGCAAGGCGCCAACACGAGGAACAGTATGCATCCTGCGTCGAAAGTTCAATCATGGCGTGGCGGCGCTGCTAGAGAAAGTGATCACATGCAGTTCACGTCGTTCTCGCCTGTAGCGGAGCACGCACAGCACGCACTGGCCGGCGGACAGAGGGCTGTTGCCGATGCGATGGGGGAGCAGCCACTAACGTACATGCCGTACATTCCGGGCAGGGAGGAATGGGAGGGGTGGAGTCCAGTGACGAGTATCCCGAACCGATTCTCTAGGCACGAGAAGGGGGTGAGCACGAGCGAGAGTTGATACCCTTCGCCGGAAATGATACCTTTTTCCTCATAGTACATGCATGACGACTACAACGATCTGATTTTAGGCAGGTAAAGTGGGTAAAGTAGTGGGACGCGTCGACGTCCGTGAGCCAGTCTACGCCGCCGGCATCGGGGAAGAGACTGGCGAGGTGCAATGTATATGTAATATGACTAACGTCGTTTGAGAAGCTTGGCCAAGCCGCGACGCTGCTTCTTCTCGTCGCCCGGCGCCGGCTTTTGTCCATCCTGAGCGGGGACCTTTGCCAGACCCAGGTCGAGCATCGACATGAATGCGTTTTTCGAGCGGTAGATCCCGCCGGGGCTACCGTGTTTTCCGAGCGCCTGGGCGGGCGCATCCCCAGCGTGACTACTGCTCGACGAAACTCTTGTAGGTGTCCCGAGGTGGTCGGAGAGACTGCTCGTCGAGGCATATCCGACGTCCCCGCGCTCCAAAGTCTCCGGAACCGGTGGCATCGGCACGGCTCGGGGTGGGGCGAAGCGGAGGGACGAGTGACGAGTGGACACCTCGATGGCTGACATTGTGCCGAGACGGTTGGAGTACATGCCGTGACGCGGGCCGAGCTCGCGAGGGCACATCGCGGGGGACGACGGGCATGAGAGGAAGACATCCAATTGGTCGTCGTCGTGCGCGTCGTCCTCCTCGTCGTCGGCGCACGCGGAGCCCTCTGACGAGACACGCGGGACGATATCGGGGATAATCGAGCGCATCACCGGGGTCTCGGTGCTGAACGGAAGCACACGACGATCCAGATCCTCGGAAATCACGGGAACGGCCTTTCGCCTGATCCGCTTGGGACGACTGCTGCTGCCGCTGGCCTCGGGTGTGTGCGGGGTGTGCGGCGTGTGCATGACAGGAGAGTTGATCGTTGCGGGAGTCGACCTAAACGGCCTGCGAGCCTCGGCCTCGAGCTCCCACGCGGCTGCGCGGAGCGATTGGAGCTCCTCGAGCGTGGTAGGGGTCGAGAGGTGGCGGAGTGAGTCGGATACCTCATAGACGGTGCGGGGGGTGGAAGGGCCGCTGCGGAAGGAGGACTTGGCGCGTTTCGGCGAGTCGACCACCTGAGAGTCCAACGCATCGAGCGCTTCCACACCCTTGAAACCCAGACCGGTGAGCTTGAATGCGAGCGGGGAGAGCTCGGGGGACGACACTAGTTGAGCGCCGACTTCGCTTGTCGGGGTGGAGGGAGCCGGCGTGACGATGTGTTCGTCGCACGACGAGGCGGGGGACTCCAAGGGCACAGAAATCCTCTCGCGAAGGCGTCGGTTTCGCTGGAGCGAGGCGCCAAAAAGCCTCACTTCGTCGCGTCAGCCACGGTCGCCACGATGTTGGCCAAACTCACATTCGCTAGCTTCCGCCTTGGGGTGCAAGGGTCGGGCCCAGTTGACGAGAGAGTCCTTGGATATTCGCACCGAACGCCTCTTGTCCGCTTCGCTCTCCCGCCTCGCGGGGCTGCCAAACGTCGACCCGTGCGTGGGCTCTGGAGACAAGCTCCGAGTCGCCATGTCTCGCGAAAACGCTCCGCGCCTTCCCACCAAGGACGGCGATTCGAGGGGGTACTCGGGGTACTCGTCGCGGGGGCCAAACGAGGTGATGCTCGCGGTGGAGGCGGGCGAGTCGAGTGCGAAGACTGGGGTGTCGGCGAACACGGCACTGCTCGGCGGGCGGGGAGAGCCGAGTGCGAGAGAAGGCACCGGCGAGAAGAGATCGACCCGGTCGGTCCAGGAAGGCGTGAATGCCATGGCGAGTTTGCGCGTTGCACTGGTTGCCTCTTGGGTGTTGAATATCGGCTGGGCGGTGTACTTTGGTAGACGGAGAACAAGAGATGGTTGGGGAGTCGAGTGGGAGATTCGAGGGGGTGATGTCGTCTTCCGACACACCCCATCCCGTTCTTATACAATACGACTTTCTCGCCCAATCCCGTCTCACCCGCTAGACTTCCGTTCGGAGTCGCAAAGGTGCCAGTTCCGCGATTAGTCAAAATGCGCAGAGCCGTTACGAGCGTCACAAACTTCCCGCCCGACTAGTCGTCCCGGCCGGAGAGATTTTTCCGAGTCCCAAGTGATCGACGTCCCGAGAGGACCAAAAGACTGTCGTGTTCGGTAGGGTTCTTCTCGATCGCTCCAGGGCGCTCATGCAGCTAGGCGAGGACCCCAGTGAAGCGATGACTCGCGTCGACCCTGCGAGTGAGGATTGGGTGGTCGAACAATGCGACGGATTGGGAGATGACCGACTCGAGCGGGTGGTGTGGTGTGGTGCGGCGAGGTTCGGTGTGGTGCGCGGGGTACGATCAGAGGACACTGTCGTCACGTTCGCTCCGACACGCGGCAGAGGGGGTGGTAGTCACCACATGAGGTCGGTGTTCGTGAGACAACTCGGGACCGATCAAGGTGGTTAAGCCGGGGCGGAAGCCGCTCGAGCCTGGAACTTTGCACGATGGCGACGATCTTGGTGACTCTCAATCCACGCGACCAGGGGCATCCCCACCGCCTCCTGCATCAGCGGACACCGAGGCACACTGTCGGGTCCTCCCTCGCGCTGGTCCTGGACTGGTCAGCCCGACACAGGCCTAGTGGGTGCTTCCGCGACGTGCACCATCGAGGAACAACCAGGAGCAAGCGTCAAACCACCCCAGACACGAACTCAACCCCTGACGCGGCGTCGAGCCCGGCTCGAGGACCCAACCGCACACCGAGCTCTAGGAAGTGCGTCATCACGTGCGGGAGTGACGGGACGATGACTAAATGAGTTCCGGCGTCTGCTCTGCATGTGGACAAACCAAGCTTGCCAAGGAGACAAACGGTGAAAGAGCAAACTGACAATGAATACCAGCCAACATCTGAGACTCGGGAAGAAAATAGTTGCCCCTTTGGGAAAGCGGGAACGCGGCGGGACTGTCGGTTTTGTGTCGGGTAACGAGCGACGATCAATGTGGCTTCGAAACAACCTCTGCCATCGCTGACTGCCATCGAACAATGCATGTGCTGCTTCTCAAATAGCTCATCGCTCACAACCGCAGCAATAGGTACATTCTGAGGTGCTCTAAGGTTGAGGTCGCTGCTATGTTGGTCTTCGGAAGCAATTCGTGCCCCGAAAAGTGACTGTAATTCCGAGCCGAAGCGCAACTTCGGGATGTTGCTACTATATAGGGTAGGTGGAGCAAGGTGGGCGCGCAGTTTCTACAAGGACGCGGGTACATGCTGCCAGATAATGAAATGATGAGACACAGCGGGACGTCACGTTTGCGAGAGACCATGCTGGACACCGATGTACTCGTGCAAGTCCTATCGGACAAAGCACTTCCACTGGAGGCAGGTCAGCGACGGCCGTGATAATGCCGCGGGGTCAGTTGCGCGACACCACTCACCGTTGCGAATGCCCCGACGACCGCAAACGCCGCGAGACAGCCAAGGATACCGCCGAACCAAGAGTACTGATCGTCAGCGAGCAGGCTCAATCCTCGCCGCTTACCCCTTCTGTGATGTCTTGCCCAGGTACGTGCACGTTCATGCCCCACAGACCGGTGACCAGGTTCATTGGGCTGCGGGTTCAGCGCGGCGTCGATAAGGGCCAGCTTGACTCACATCAGCACGGTACCGAGCGCGGTGAGCTTCCTGCGACGAGTCAGCGGCGATTCAATCCCAAGTCAACAGTTGGCTCGTGCCGCACTCACGAAAGCACATCGTTGATCTGGTTGTTCGCATCGGTCATCTCGATAGAGATCTGGGCGAGGTAGTTTGAGTGCGATCGAGACAAGATCTTTTCATAATGGTTCAAGTTTTGCGTCATGGTGATCAAGTGGTCTTGAATGTCGGAGAGGTACAGGCCCTACCACCGTGAGCCGGACGCTCATCGCAGTGAACTCACAATGTCAGACTTTGGCGCCACGAGCCACTGCTCGTTGCCTGTTTGTCAGCTCGACCAGACCAGCTCACTCACATCGCTTCGCCAGACCCTTGACGACATCCGCCTTGTTACCCATCAATCTCAACAGGCCCATGACCTTTTTCCGGCACGTCCCGATGCTGTCATGTAAGCGGACTCGCCGCGTCACACGCGTTGTTGTGCACACCACTCACCGCCTCAGCATGTCACTCTGCTCTGCGTCCTTGAGAATCAACACCAGCTCGTCGATGCTGTCCACCTCGTATTCGATGCTCTGGATGAGCGGGCCGAACGCGTCGGTGATGTCGTCGATGAGCGCATAGCTGATCCAATCAGACGTGACCGAGATGTAGTCCTTGAGATGCTTGATGCGTCTCCGGACGTTTTGCGGGTGAGGGGTGCCCCTAAAGTGGAACTGGAGCCATCAGCAGCCGCCGCGGGGTTGGTGTCGATCGCACTCACCGAGAGCGTACCCTCGCGAAAGACGATAATGTACATGTTGAGCGGCTCGAGATAGGTCTGGCTGTACGGGTCCTGGTCGAATGATCGGAAGCAGACCAGGTAGTAGTTTCTGAACAGCTCGATCTTTTCGCGAGTCTCCTCGAGCAGGATGTCTTCGGTCGTGAGAGGGTGGATGCCAAACACCTATCTCGTCAGCGCCGAACAAAAGTCATCACCCACCTTTGACAACATGCGCATCTCCTCGTCGGTAGGTGACTGCACGTCGAGCCACCAGGTGTACGCCTCGGGATCTTGCTCGTCGGGCGATCCAACTCCTCCTGGCCCACCGACACTCTCCCTCCTACCATCCTTCATCGCGGCGCCAGCAGCGCGGGCCAGCATACTCATCTTTGCTCCTGCACCTGCGCCGTCCCGATCAGGCGTGTCGTATCCGCTCGTGCCCTTGCCCGTTCCCAGACTCCCCGCATAGTCCGTTCCCGTCCCGTCAGCCTCTCGTTCGTTGAGCGACATGTTCCTCCCCTTGAAGAGGTCCTCGAACGACTGACCCTCCGCGGGCAGCTCGGCGAGCGAGCGGGCGTGGATGGTCACCGGAAGGGCGTTCGAGTAGAACGAGAATCTGTACGGCTTGTCGTGACCGGGTGCAGCATCGGTGTACGCTTGGAACGTTCCTTGTCCTCCAGGCTGCGATCCGAGCCTCGCCTGCCTCGGCGCCTTGAACGGGAGTGCTCCTTCCTGCGGCTCTCCGTCACCCCCGCCGAACCCTTCGAACAGCGCCAGCTTGCCACCCCGCCTCGTGACGGGGTTCGACGCGGAGAGCTTTCTCTGCCTCCGTCTCGCAAACGCCTGGTGCGATCCCACATCGGACTCCTTTGGGGAGAGCATCCCTTCCTCGTCCCAGTGCGCCGACGCCGAGTACGTCCCGGTCGGAGCGGCAATGTCGTAACTCGCCGAGACCGGAGCCGCACTACCTCGCCGAGGTGGAATCGACATCCCAGGTCCTCCTTCCGCTCCTTGCTCCTTGGCCGCAAACTCCTCCATCGCCCCGAAGTCAAACGTGTTGCGCATCCCCATGCCTCCCATCGATCGCGCGTCGTCAGTCCGGCGCATATGCATATGCCCATGCGACCTCCTCTCGCGTACATGCCTCTCGTCATCCGAGTGTCGGCGTAGCAGAGGCGCATGCGCATCGTATCCCCCTCTCCCACTGGACGCGTCCGTGGAACGATGATCGTGGCCCGCCTCCATCTCGTCGCCCCTCTCTTCATGATGCCGATATCCCCCGTCGTGGTGGCCTTCGTCCGAACCGTGCTCGTGATCGTGAAATCCAGAGGACCGCGCGCGGTTCATCTCCGCCTCTTCGGCCTCGCTCAGCATCGGGAAGGGAGTCTCGTCGATCGGTGATGTCGCCTGAAAGTGTTGGTGAGACGGCCTCATGAGTACCGGCGGGCTATCCGCGGCGAGCGAGCCAGATCGAGCGCGCGCTGATTCATCAGCACAAACCACGGCCGAGTAGGAGACCCACGTACACATGCTCATGGCGCTCTCGATGTCCTGCTGCATCTGCCTCTCTCGAGCAGTCTCCGGATCGTCGCGATAGCTCCTACCCACCATGGACTGGCGGTGAGCCGCGCCGGTGCCTTGGCCACCGAGCGCTCTGGCTGGCGACAGCACAGGAGACGCCATTGACAGTGATCGGTGCGGAGGTGGGTGGTGCGGGTCCACACCGATGGATCGCGGCGACGAGGGTGACATGGCGGGTGAGTTTGCTGAGGATAAAGGAAGGAAACGGTTTCTCGGATTGGCTTTGTTTGGTTGGGCCGCCGTCAGACGACCACTGGAAGGATTGATCGGAGTGTAAAAAGTGTAGTCTTTCCGCCGATCCGGCAGCGATCCGCAGGTGGTCCTAACAGAACTAGTGTCTAGCGTCTACGGAGACGGCTTGGCTATCTGCTCAAGACTGCAAAGGACGAAGTGCAGGTGAAATGAATGAAAGCGTGAGAGAAAGAGAACGAGTTGGAGCTGTTTTTCCGGATCGAACCTTCGTCATCCCTTCCAACTCTAGAGTGGCAGCTTGAGTCAAGCACGTTCACGCCAGTCAGAGGTAAAGGTTCCGATGAGAGGCCGTTTGCATGGTGGATGGTAACTACAGCTGCGACATTTTATGCACTACAACAATGCTGATGCTCCTCTGCGCAAAATGCTTCTCTCCGATACACCTAGTACCCGCCCCCTGCATACTTCAACTGAGCCGCCTGGGTGCGCCGATTCGCCTCCTCCAGCTTGGGACAGTCGGTGATTCCGTGACCGAGACCTGAACGATCAGCCCAATCCGACGCAACGGATTCAACCGATCCAACTCACCGCCACAGATCGAACAGCCCTTCAGCGCACCACCGTGCTTGGCCCGAGGATCGTCGATGCTCAACAAGAACTCGGGAATCCTGACGCAGGGTCAGTGAATTGTCCAAACGAACACTGACCCACTCACTTCTGCTTAGCCTCCAAGAGCAGGTATTTGAGATCCAGCAGGGTCTGCTCGCTCGTGTTCATGTTGACAAATGTCGTGGCGATACCTGTCTTGCCGGACCGACCGGTTCGACCAATCTCGTGCACATAGTCCTCAATCTCCTTGGGCATGGAATACACGATGACGTGCTGGATTTCGTTGAAGTCGAGGCCTTTCGACGCGACGCCAGAAGCGACCATGACGTCCTTTGCGCCGGTCTTGAACGATCGGATGGCATACTCGCGTTCCTCCTGGGCTGCAAAGTGTCAGCGGGGCCACGTGGAGTGGTGGGTCTGTCTCACTCTTGCTCCCGTGGATCGCAACCGCCTCGACGCCTTTCAACAGCAGGTATTCCTGGATGTCTGAGTCGTCAGCAACGACTCGTGGTCGCCAGTCGCCGCCCCACTCACCGTCCACCTCGTTCTTGCTGTCACTGAAGATGATAACTGGTGGGGGAGTCTTTTGAAGACACTCTAGCAGATACACCATCTTGGCCTCCTGCTTGACATACTCGACCTCTTGTATCACATCCATGTTGGCCGCGCCGGCGCGACCGACATTGACAAGGATCGGGTTGATGAGTGATTGCGCGGCAAAGTCCTGGATTTTCCTGGGCATCGTAGCGGAAAACAGCAGAGTTTGCCGTTGGTGCTGCAATGTCAGCAAGAAGGTTTCACGACCCATCTCAACACGCTCACTTTAAAATGCGACATGATGCTCCTCACGTCCTCTTCGAAACCCATGTCGATCATCCGATCCGCTTCGTCCATGCAGAGATACCTGCAGTTATTCGCGTTGAGCCTCCCCTTGTCGAGCATGTCGATGAGCCGACCGGGGGTCGCGACGGCCACGTGCACACCTCGATTCAGCACGTCGGCTTGGTCGGCCATGCTGATCCCGCCGATGCAAAGCAGCGATCGAATCTCGGGATACTGCCCGCTCTCCTTGAGCGCCTGGCCCATGGCCACGCATTGCTCGTACGTCTGCCGAGCCAGCTCGCGCGATGGGCAGATGATGAGACCCACGGGCCCCTCGCCTCGGGCAAATGGGACGCGGGCCTCCATCTCGAGAGACGCCATGATGGCCGGGAGGCAGAACGCAAGCGTCTTGCCAGACCCGGTGAACGCGATGCCGATCATGTCTCGCCCGGAGAAAGCCGTTGGAATCCCTTGCATCTGAATGGGAGTAGGGCGTTTGATGCCCTTGGCCTGGAGGTAGTCGAGGATGGGTTTGGGTACTTTCATGTCCTAACACTCACTCAGTCTCGGTTCGACGGGACGACACTCGTACTCACAGTAAAGTTATCGATCGGCGGTGGAATGTCTTCCCCTTCCGCAATGATGTGATGCTTATCCCGGACCTCCTGGTGTTGCACCTCGCTCATGTCTCGTAGAAACCGTGGTGGTCGCCAACTACCTCATCAGCACTGCCAACGGTTCGACGCCACCCATGACACCACCCACCTCGTTTTGAGACTCTCCGTCCACACCGTACCCTGAGCGAGCTCCTGCACACCTGCGAGCTTCTTCTGACCCCTCTCCATCTCCGCGAGCATCTTCGCCTCCTGTTCCGCCGCCAGATCGGCCGCCGTCTTGTTCGCATCTGTCATGTCAGCGGTGCCCGCCTCCGTATGCCTCCGACGTGGACTCACTTTCCAACGCCTGCTTCTCCTTGACCTCCTGCGCGGCTTGGAACAGCGTCCTCTCCCTCCTGGCCTTTTCTCTGGCTCTTTCCTCTTCCTCCTCGGCCGTCCGGTTCTCCGCAACCTCCGCCTCGATCTCCTCGGTCGTCTTGATCCGCTTGGTCTGATGTTTGCCAAGCTGAGTCAGGAGTTGGGCGCGTCGCTTCGCCACTGGGACGTAGGGCTTGTAATCCGCGGGAAGCGCGTAGTCGTCTTTCTCCGGTGACGGAGAGTGACTACCCCGGCGAGATGACTCGGCGGCGACCATGGCGAGGTGCTTGTGCGATGATTATGCTAGGTTGGTGAGATTGGAGGAGACGAGTGGACAGTTGGAATCTCGAGCGTACATAGCCGGAGCATTGTTGACACGGGATCAAATGCTGCCACACCGCTCCAAATCGCCGAAACGCCGATCGCTGGGTGGCCTCCGCCGGACGAAGCCACGGCGCGATCAGTCACGACGCAATCACCTTCACTCACTCACTCACCTTGCACTCATTCCTTCCATTCAACACCTCGTCTTCTCTCCTATCCGCGCCATCCCAGCTTGTCGCGTATCCTGCATACGCTGCGGCTTACTACCAGCGTTCAATCGCTCTTCCAAATAAGCTCCCGCCTCCCTATACCGGTCCGTCTCTCCCCCGTGCAGCGTCACGCACATTCGCCACTCCCACGGCCTGACATGTCGCTGACAGCTCGTCTCACAGCTAGAACACCGTCCCGACACCTCCCCATCGTACGCCGCGGGTCTGACTGGATAGTCTGGGAGGCACGATGGAGGTGAGTCGGCGTGTCGCGCATGGTACATGCTCCAGCTGCGCCGGAAGCTGACTGGACGGTTTGTGCCACAGGGCATTCTCGACTTCTCCAAGGATCTCGATATCAAGTGAGTGATACGGCGCTCGTCTAAGGTTACGAATTCCAGAAGCTGATACGTGTGCAGCTTGCTTGACCAGGTCGTGCAGGCCTTCTACACTGGAGCTGGCGAGCAGGTGAGTCGGGCTTCGGGGTTTTGCCGATACCCGTCACCTCCGTCGTCATGTTTCCAGTCCAGAGCTGATCATTGAAAGCAACAAACCGCTCAGCGCGTCCTCACCCAGTTTCAGGAAAGCCAAGATGCATGGCAACGGGTGCCAGCGGTTCTGGAGACTTCGCAGAATTTGAACACAAAGGTGGGTCCGAGTTCTGGCCAGCTGCCAAAGCCCGTCAACTTAACCCGCGTAGTATATCGCACTGCAGATCCTCGAGAAGCTGGTCCAGACGAGATGGAAGGCGCTACCAGCGGACCAGCAGAGCGGTGAGTGGCGTGTGGAGCTGAGTCTCGCTGGGGGGAACGCGCTTATCTCGTCTAGGCATCCGCAACTTTATCGTTCAGGTCACGGTGGATATTTCGTCGGACGAGGCGCGGATGAGGAGAGAAAAGGGCTACTTGAACAAGCTCAACCTGGTGCTGGTCCAGGTGAGTCCAAGTGACTATGACCCGCCGAGTCGCAGCCCGCTGACGAGCTGCAGATTCTAAAGCAGGCATGGCCAAAAGACTGGCCATCGTTCATCCCCGAGATTGTCGCCTCGTCACGGACAAACCTCTCTCTGTGCGAGAACAACATGATCATTCTCAAGCTCCTATCCGAGGAGATTTTCGACTTTTCTGCCGAACAGATGACCCAGGCCAAGACCAAGGCGCTCAAGCAGACAATGTGTTCCGAGTTTTCCGACATCTTCAACCTCTGCAACGAGGTGCTGGAAAAGGCCAACAAGCCAAGTCTGATCAAGGCCACGCTTGAGACGTTGTTGAGGTTTCTCAACTGGATCCCGCTGGGCTACATCTTTGAAACGCAGATCATCGACTATCTGGTGTCGAGGGTGAGTCGTCTCAGGAGTGAACATTGCTGACGACAGTTCCTCGAAGTGCCAGACTTTCGCAACGTCACGCTCAAGTGCTTGTCGGAGATCGGCGCACTCAACATTGGACCCGAGTACAATGACAAATTCGTCGCCTTATTCAACGTCGTCATGACCAGCGTCAACCGCATGGTGCCTCCAAGCACAGGTGAGGGGTTTACGCCCGCGCAGACACCGCCGTGCTAAGCCTTTTAGACATCGCCGCGGCGTACGCGTCCTCTGACGACGAGGACCAACAGCTCATCAAAAATCTCGCTCTGTTTCTCACAAACTTCCTCCACACTCACCTCCGCCTGATCGAAAATCCCGAAAACACCGAGCTCCTCATCAACGCCCACCTGTACCTCATCAAGATCTCCACCGTCGACGACCGGGAAGTCTTCAAGATCTGTCTCGAGTACTGGGGCAAGCTGGTGGCCGAGCTGTACGAGGAGATCCAGTCGTTGCCGATCGGAGACATCAACCCGCTCATGAACCTGAACCTGGGCGGGTTGGGAGGAGGACTGAACGGCCCGCAAGGCCTCGCGCTGAACGGTGTTCCGCTGCGGAAGAACATCTACGCCGAGATCCTCTCAAACCTGCGCCTGGTGATGATCGAGAAGATGGTCAAACCGGAAGAGGTGAGCGAGAGGCTTGGATTCAGCTGACGAGACAGGTGTTGATTGTGGAAAACGACGAGGGAGAGATTGTGCGAGAGTTCATGAAGGAGAGTGATACGATTGTGCTGTACAAGAGCATGAGAGAGGTGCTGGTGTACTTGACCCACCTGGACGTCAACGACACCGAGCAGATCATGACGGACAAGCTGGCAAAGCAGGTGGGTTCGACCAAATGGTCTCCGCTGATGACCAGATTGACGGCTCGGAATGGTCGTGGAACAACCTCAACACGCTGTGCTGGGCCATCGGATCGATCTCTGGTGCCATGAGTGGGTTTCTGTCACACGAGTCTATTTTTCGTGCTGACCCGCGCAGATGAGGAGACTGAGAAGCGGTTCCTTGTCACCGTGATCAAGGATCTGTTGGGTCTGACCGAGATGAAACGAGGAAAGGACAACAAGGCGGTCTGCGCGTCCGATATCATGTACATTGTCGGGCAATACCCTCGATTCCTCAAGGCACACTGGAAGTTCCTCAAGACGGTTGTGAACAAGCTCTTCGAGTTCATGCACGAGACACATGAGGGTGGGTGCGATCCCGGCGCGGCGCCCGCATCACGATGGCTGACCCCCGCAGGTGTTCAGGACATGGCGTGCGACACATTCATCAAGATCGCGCAAAAGTGTCGGCGGCATTTCGTCATGCAGCAGGCGGGCGAGCACGAGCCGTTCATCGATGAGATCCTGCGGACACTCCATCGGATAACGGTCGACCTCGCCCCTCAGCAGGTCCACACGTTCTACGAGGCCGTCGGGTACATGATCTCGGCACAACCCAACAAGCCGACACAGGAACGGCTCATTGAAAAGCTCATGGAGCTGCCAAACAACGCGGTGGGTTTAGCGCGATTTGGTGCCGAATCCTTGCTGATGGCATCAGTGGGACAACCTCATGCAGCAGGCGGCGAGCAACGTCGACGTCCTGGGCAATACAGAGAATGTCAAGATCATGTCGAACATCCTCAAGACCAATGTCTCGGCGTGCACCTCGATCGGCTCATTCTTCCTGCCACAACTCGGCCGTATCTGGCTCGACATGCTGGGCCTGTACAAGGCCGTCAGCGAGATTATCAGTACTCAGGTCGAGCAGCAAGGCGAGTTGGCGCGGCGAATCGCCCTTTCTAGTGGATTGTCCCGGTGAATCGTCCCGCTGACCACGCGCAGGGTTGATCGCGACGAAGACGCCCAAGGTCCGATCACTTCGCACGATCAAAAAGGAAATCCTCAAGCTCGTCGAGACGTACGTCAGAAAGGCCGAAGATCTCGAGGGCGTCAACGCGAACCTCATCCCCGGCCTGCTCGACGCGATCCTGGGCGACTACAACAGGAATGTCCCGGCGGCTCGAGACGCCGAAGTGCTCAACGTCATGGCGACGATTGTGTCAAAGCTGGGCGTGAGTCGATGCGCATCGGAATGAGGATCTCTGCTGACATGTGCAGTCCCTCTTGATCCCGCAGATCGCACCAATCCTCGATGCGGTGTTCGAGCCAACACTGGGTATGATCAACCAGGACTTTGCCGAGTTCCCCGAGCACCGTGTGGGGTTCTTCAAGCTGCTCCGCGCGATCAACTTGACTTGTTTCCCTGGTGAGTCTCAAACCTGCGCGTGGCGACGAGTGCTGATGAGTTAGCCCTGCTCGAGCTCCCGCCAGCACAATTCAAGCTCGTCATGGACTCGGTCGTCTGGGCGTTCAAGCACACCATGCGCGACATTGCCGACACGGGTCTCAACAGTGAGTCGTGCGCGGGCGGTGCGAAGACCGTCTGCTGACTCGTCCCAGTCGCTTTCGAGATCGTGAACAACTTTGCCAGCTCGTCACCAGAGATTGCAAACCAGTTCTACCAGCAGTACCTCCTGTCCATGCTCGGCGATGTTCTCTACGTCCTTACCGACGCGGACCACAAGTCTGGTGAGTGGGATCGTTGTCAACCCGCGCCGCGATGAGCGTTGTTGACCACTGCAGGCTTCAAAATGCAGGCCATCCTGCTCGCCCGGCTCATCTCGCTCGTCGAGACGGGCTCGGTCCAGGCGCCATTGTTCGACCCGGCAACGGTGTCGAACCCAAACATGGGCAATGCCGAGTTCCTCAAGGGGTACATCGCCGAGCTATTGGCGAACGCCTTCCAGCACGTGCAACCGTGAGTGCGATGCACAACTCGGGCCTTGGACGCGAACGCTGATGTTGACGCGTCGTAGTGCAAACATCTCTGCGTTTGTCAACCTCATGTTCGAGCATTCGGCCGACCCGGTCAAGTTCAAGTTCACCCTGCGCGACTTCCTCATCTCGCTCAAGGAGTTCTCGGGCGACAACGCCGAGCTGTACATCGAGGAGAAAGAGGCCGAGACGGAACGAAAGCAGCGCGAAGAGCGCGAGATGGCTATGCGGGTACCGGGTATGCTCAAGCCGGCTCAACTCGACGACGACGCGGATTTGTAAGGAGTCGAGTCGACAGGGTATATGGGTGGGTCGATCCGCATGGCGTGGATGTCGGGAAGGATCAGATTGAGATCTCTCCCCCGCAGCGTCTTTGCGCCGTATTCGTCTCCCGCCGGTGGCGTCAGAGCAGAAGTGGAGATATGAGAGACGCGGTCTCGCGGCCTCGCGACCTCGTGCTTCCGTGTGTCCCCCGGTCTCGATGTGGGTAGGGTACAGACGTCGACGTCAGAGAGGGACCAGAGCATTTGGCTTGTTTGCATTTAGGTAGCCGTTCCGATACCCCTCTGTTTTTTTAGTGATGCGACACGACTCTGAGTATACACGTGTTCACCGCAACACTGCGTTTGGCGTGAAGGAATCGGGGTCGACAACGTCGGACAATGGAGACTGTGAGGCTGCCGCACCCGTACGAGGAGATCCGAGGCCGCCAGTGCCAGTGTCAGCGCCTTTGCGAGGTCTGAATCAATCGCTGCATCGTTCTTCTTTATATAGCTTGGACTTCTTTCGGACGCACGCTTAAGCGAACCTGAGTATTCCACCTGAGAATGGTACTGCACACATGCAGATTGTGCGTAGACCAAGCACCACCCTGCGCGGTGCACCTTGCCCCTCGCAGCACCGTGCTCAGCGCTTGCCAGTGTTCTTCTCCCCCGCTGCGCCCTTGCCATCCGGGTTGTCCTTCTTCTGCTGAGACTTGCCGGCGTCACCTCCCTCGTTCTTGCTCTCGCTGCCCGAGCCGTCGCCCGCCTTTTCACCCTTGCCGGCCTGGGCTTTCTCCGAGTCGCCCTTCTTCTGCTCTGGGACGTCCTTCTCTTCGCTCCGTTTCGTCCCCGGATCCTTCTCCCCGGCGGTCTGTTCCTTCTTCCCGAGCCTGCCCTTGCCGCCTTTGCCCTCCTCTCCGCCGCCCTCCTTCTCCTCCTCTCCTCCAGGCATATTGGCGTTTTTCCCCGTGCGATCCTCTGCCTGGTTCTTCATCGTGCCGGGAGCCTTGTCCATCTGGTGTTCGTCCTTCTTATCCTGCTTTTCGGCCTGCTTCTGCTTCTCCTCTTCCTGCTGCTGCTTCTCCTCCTCGTCTTTCGCCACGTTGTGGAACTTTGTGTAACTCTCCCCACCCTCGTTCGACTCGACCTCGATATCACCTCCTACCTTGCCCTCCACGCGTCCGACTCTCGTCGAGTCATTGTCCGGGAAGTTCTTCTTTGCCACGCGGGTCTCGATCGACTTGTACGCGCTCTGCCTCTCGGTGGTGTGGCGAAGGTGTTTCGCTCTGGGGTCAGTGACGGCTCCGGCGCCGGCACCGTAGTAACCGGTTCCAGCGAGGGTACCGATGATGGAGAATCCGACGATGATGGAGAGGTAGAACCGGTAGGTGGAATACCAGTTGGTCGTCCAGCCATTGTTGGAAGCTCGCTGGTCGAGGAACCACATCCCCGTGAAACCCAACCATTGGGTAGCGAGCGCCACGCCGTGGGAGAGGAACGTTGTCGGCCAAGCGAAAAGCACGGGAAGGGTGCCAATGACGAGACGACGGTAGCCCTGTTCACCTCCAAGCTTGGAGAACTCCATGCCCCAGTGGATGGCACCGAGGAAGGAGAGGATGATGGCGCCGTACGTGATCTGGATGTGCTCGAGCGTGTGCAGTTGGGCAAGCGCGCTGGGCAGGTCCATCCCGGTCATCGTGGAGAGGCCTGGGGCGGACGCGGGCGTCAGCGGGAGACACATGCGACCACCATTGGGCTGTAAGGTGTGGGGCACGTAGCACACTGGTAGATTGGTTCAAGTAGAGCGGTAGCACGCCCACCCACCTTGACTCGCGCGCGAGGCTTCACGCGCAAGCAAAACCGTACCGACCGATGTCCCGAGGTAAGGCAACGTCCCCGCAAGACCTGTCGGGGGTTAGCGAGACTTAAGCCATCGCCAGATGCGCTTACCAAAGTACAAAGCGGGCTTGGGCACCTCGGTGATCATACTCGTGGTAATAGTGATAAAATCCTCTCTGACACTTCCGCCATGACTGTGACTACTCGACTCCATCGCGGCGAGCTGGCCCGGAAGAGACTTTGCAGCGGGCGCAGTGCCGCCGCCCACGGAACGCGAGGAGCCGCCAGCGATGATCTCGGCGATGTCGTGCGTTACCCCGCGAATCTGAGAAGCGATCAGCAAACATATGATCGAACAGCGGGATGATTCGATGGGCTCAAATCGAACCAGATCGAGATCAGAACAGACTCAAAGTCGGACTCGGACTCGGATTCGGACTCGGACTCGGACTCGGTTCGGATGCGTGTCCCAACTCGACCCACCTCATCCATAGCCCGGGAAGTCAAGTTCTGCTGATCGACAAAGGCCGGTTTGTCCGATTTCGCAGCGGTGTCTCCCGATTTCTGACCTGCATCCTTACCGCCGGTGCCCTTGTCCTTGTCCTTGTCACCTTTACTCGAGGTGGCGTACGCTCTCGTCGTCGCGAAGAGAGAGGGCGCGAGCGACCTCGTGGCCGGGGTCTTGCTTTGGAGGGAGAGTGGGGAGAGGGGGGAGAAGCGGACCAGCGCCGAGGGACGGGATAGGGCGGATGGGGGCGTGGGGACGGTACGGAAGGCGGGCCGCAGCACGCGGAGTGAGAGTGAGCGGTTCATGGTTTGTAGTCCGACAAGCTATCGGTCTCGTCGGCGGAGTGAACACGGCTTGCTGGCTACGTGACAGCGGACGTTGAGACGGTGGGTACGGATGTGAGCTTGAGAGTGGGTCATTCACATACATTATATACTTGGGTTCTGGCCAGGCCCGCCCGCGATGCATGCGAGGTCCATTGTCTCATGACATATGTCTGTTGGTTTCGATTCCCGCGCATCCCAAAAGCCAAAGCCATTGCGCCAGCAATAGCAGAAATCGACACTCGAGTGGGGTGGGTGGAGGAGTATGACGTCAAAAACGACGCCAACGGGGAGGCCGTCATACCCGATGATACAACCACATATCTCGTAGTGTGGCACCAATGAAGGGCTGACATGCCAACGGTACTCTTTCACAACAGCTGCCAACACCTTCACCTCCTCTAGGTACCTTTGCATCTCCGCAAGCGGGACACACTCCATGCTATCACCCTACAACCTTCCTCTGGAGCTTCTCGCCGACGAGGGACCTGCGCATCTGTCAGCCAACACATGACAGCAGATATACACATGCACGTCCACCACCCACCTCGTCGCCTGCGCCGCCTTGTCCAGCTCTAGATTTCTTGACACGCCGTCCCGCTCGTCCTGGAGTCCTTGGAGTCGTCGTTCCAGCGTCCTCTCCTCGAGCTCCAGCGCGGCATTGACGGTCTTTTGCCAACCCGAATGACGATCGCATCGTCTCTTGTTTTTCAAGCAGGCCTGAGTCTCATCGACCACAGACTCAGCGGGCGGAAGCTCTGGCTGACCCGCTCCATCTTGACCATCTCCGTTCGGCTGCGCTTGCTCTGCGTTGTGCTCTTGTCCCTCTCTGTCGTCGCCACTCCCGTTCAGCTGACCTTGATGTGTCGTGCCGCCAATCCACGCTCGCACCTCGTCGTCGTCCCAGACCAATTTCGGTTCCCAGCCGCATGGTCCCATATCCACACCGCCGCCGCCTCCCTTCCGGCTCTTCTTGCTTCCGCCTCCGCTCGCATCGTCGCCATGGACCTGCGGGGTCGCACTGGCCAACATCGCAGCTCTCGCAGTCACCTCTACCAGTATCGCCTGACGCCTCTGCACGAGCTCTATCGCGGCCATCGTCGCGCCGATTTGCTTCTGCAGGCTCTCCAGAAGCGCCTCCGCGGCTTTATCTTTGCGCGACAAAGCTGAAGAGGAAGACGACGCGAGACGGTTCGGCGAGGCAGGAGGCGTCGGGAGGTGGTTGATCACCTGTACGCCCAGCACGGGGGCGGGGTATGAAGATAGAGTCGCGGTGAGTTGCTTGACGGAGCGTTTGTTTGAGATCGCGGCGACGATGTCCATCGAATGCTTGAATGCACAAGCCGAGGAGCAGAACCTGCCACGTCAGCATGAGCATGAGCGCCATGCGAGCGTCGTGTGAGATGTATCACCCACTTTGACGCTTTCCCAGCGACAGAGTTATCGCAATCTTCCCGCTTGCACGACGTCTTGTACACTGTTCTCTGCGCAGTGGCTAAACACACAGTTCAGCGCACGACCAACTCGCGGTCCACACACACAGTCCCGAGCCGACTCACACCCCTCGCACGACTTGCAGATGTACGTCTCGACGAGCTCGAGTTGGTCCTCGGACAACCCGACGCAGGTGGGGTGATACCAATTGTCGCAGGCGTCGCAGGCCACCATGACCTCGCCCTCGTCCTCTTCGCTGTATGGCTTGCGGCAGACGCAGTACACGGCGGTATCATCGGGATCGACAGACTCTTCGCGGTGCGCTGGGATTTCCTGGGATGCGACAGAAGCGGAGGCCGGGTGAGCGGATTCCTGCGAGAGCAAGATCAGCGATCCTCGGCGATGATGCCGAATAGGATTGGATCGCATCGAATCGAGCAAAACTTACCGAGGCACTTGCAGAGCGAGGTTTGGAACTCGATTTGAGGTCGTCCACCTGGAGTGTGAGCCGTGGCACGCAGGAGCAGCACGCGGAGCACACTAAGAACGCTCACCTTGGTCTTCGCCTTGCTCCCTTGCCCACCTTTCTTGTCCGACTTGGGCTTCTCCTTCGTCGCGGCCTTTTTCGACGCCGGCTTCTCCACCTCGGACCTGCCCGCTGCCTTTGACTTGGACTTGCTCTTGCTCTTGGGAGCGTTCTTCGTCGAGGGCGTGCCAACTTCGGCAACGATGGGTTCGTCTGGGGCAGAGTCGGGCGCAACAGGTGCCGAGGGAGTTGCGGCGATGACGTCCTCAGTCTTTTCGTCCACATCCATCGCGTCGTCGAGCTCCTCTTCGCCCTCCGCTTCCGCCGCTACTGACGCCGACGTCGACACCACCGCCAAATCCGCCTCGTTGTGCTCCGCTTCGCCCGGTACGGGATCGCCTTCTTGCGTCGATGCGTGCAAGCCGCCCTGGACTGCATCCGCGACCACTTCCGCAGCCATGTCCACGTCCATGGGCTGGATCGCGTCGGTCACGACCGGTGGGCTGCGGGGTTGGACAACCGGTGTCGAGTCCTCCGCAATAGAGGTTTGCGCAGCCTCCTCGGGAAGCGGGAGTTCAGTATCAGTGTGGTCGCGTGATTGCTCCGCGACAGGGATGTCGGCTGTTGTCTGGGGAGCAGGATCCGCTTCTTGTAGCCCGACCCCGTCCGGGTTTGGTGCCAGCGATGTGTCTGGGGTTTCCGCAGGTTGCGGGATCGTTTCCGACGTCGGCATGCCAACGTCCATCTGGTCCGGAGTGTCAACATTGTCGTCGGCCAGCTGAGTGTCTACGAAGGCTTCCTGCGGTGCCAAGCCGGTCTCTGCAGACTGCGCTGACTCGTCGGTCTCCTGCGCGGGCGGGGATGCTTCCTCACGGCCATGACCTTCCGGAGCGTCACCCTCGTCTGTCTTTGCTTCCGCTGACATCGCGACCTCGAGGTGAACGGGAGAAGACGGCGGGTCATCACTTCCGAATTGGCCAGCTGGCGGGGAGGCGATGTCGCGTAAATCGAGTGATGCTGGCAAGTCGGCAGCATCGGCGGCATCGATAGGCCCGAGGGTCGCTGCGGGCTCGACATTGAGTGGAGGCTCGGGCTCGAGAACGAGTGGAGGACCGGTTGGGACGTCGGATATGGGTGCAATGGATGTATCTGGCGGCGAGGGCATACGCGGTGGGGTACCTGACTGCTGCACGTCCATTTGTACGGTCATATCGCCATCGTGCTGCCGGGGCGAGGAAGAGGGTGAGTCTTGTTCCTGTTCGCTTTCTTCTGGTATGGCCGAGGAGTCTGCAGGTCCCTTTCGAGGTGATCGGCTCCGGCTTACCATCGCTCTCGAGGCTTCCCTGCCCTTTATATCGATGACTGTTGGTCGAGATTGGTTATCTCTCGAGCTGTCGCGGTCGTTGCCGTTGTCTTCGTCGTTGTCGCTATTCGACAGGACTCGCCGACGCTTGTGATTGTTTCGACTCAGAGCGACCCTGACCTGCTCTTCCGCGTCTTCATCACTCGGGGAGGACGGCGCGGACCGGGATGGGGACGGGGACAGGATCACCCGAGGAGTCCTCTTCTTGGGCGAGTACTGGCGATTCGACGCGGAGTGCGAGTTCTGGTTCTGGTTATGGTGCCGATACGAGCTGGGTCCCGCTGTGACGGGTGATTCTGGCCAGGTGCGGGGTGACCCTCGGGACTGCAGAGGCGGAGGCCTGCGCGGGGGTACCGATACCGGTGCCGGGTGCGGGATCGGTTTCTCGGGGCTCAGCAAGTCGATGGGATCGGGAGAAGAGTCGTCGCGCTCTGACCATTCGGAGGACGATCTGCGCATGACGGGCGGCAGGGAAGCCGGGGGGCGAGAAGAGGAAGTGCGTTGGATTCAAGGAAGAGAAAGTAGAGAGTGGTTGGTGGTTGGTGGGTTGTGGACGACGCGTGACTCGGCGGAGATGCGATGGCCTGTCCGTGTCCGCCACTGCCGCCAGCCGCCACAGCCAAAGCCAAAATTGATTCCGTTGCCGCGGCATGGCCCTATCTCTGTCACCATCCTTGTCCTCGAAAACCCCATTCAGGCTTAGAAAGAGGTGCTGGCAGCTCGCTTCAACCCAGCGACAGCGAGCGACTCTCATCAGCAACACACCTCATCCCCCGCAACCTGCAAGGCGATCAATCTCACGACCCATGGCCGCGAGACCGCAACAACCCATATATTTCCATTTCCCCCTTGGCCGCCGTCCGAGTTTCGCATCCGCCGACAACACGTCTCACACGACTCTCCGACGATAGAGCATACCGCAGACCGCAGAGGACATCGGTTCCACCCTTATCGCCTCGATCGCACCCACACTAGAACCGATACGACCCTCACGCCCCCGCGAGACCCGCCATCATGCTGTGGCGATTCAGCTTTGCGACCACCTCGAGCCTGGATAACCTCCTCTCGAGGGAGACGCCGCCCACGCTCGAGGAGGTGATGGATGAGCAGGATGTCTTGGCAGAGTGCAAGGCGCAGAACAACAAGTGGGTGAAGACGGTTTATCTGCTTGCGCAGGCAGAGATGTAGCAGAGGCGCATCGGAGACACAGCAGAGACGTGGTGGAGAGCGGCGGAGAAATATCGGGCACTTAATCACTTTTGCATGTGCTAACCGTGCAGGCTCGTCGCGTATCTGTCAAAGGAGCAATCGATCAAATCGTTGCTGCAATGGGTCGTTGCGGGTCTGGACGAGCTGGACCAGCAGGCTTCCGAGGCGGATCTCGCCGCGCTGGATCACATCCTCGAGCAACCCGAGCTGTATCCATCCTACAAATTCAGACCGTCGGTTCCGGGACCTGGACCGGGTTCGCCGCCGCTCGAGCCGGCAAAGCAGGTCGCGGAGCAGGAGGCCGCGGGCGATGCAACGGCCGAGGAAGTGGAGAAAGGAGATGAAGGAGAAGCGGAGGGGCAAAAGCTCGAGGACGTGTTCCCCGATGTGGGTCTTGGGGAAGGGTTGGAAGCGCCGCAGCCCGTGGACGAGGAGCCACAACGATCCAGGTGGGTTGGGATGTTTTCGCGGTGATCCTGACTGTACCGTGCTGAGCTCGATTCTGTAGGTACCCCCTCGTCGCCACGGAGATCCTCACCTCGGAGCTGTGGACTATCCCCGAGTCGATCCTTCAGCACAAGGACGAGCTGCTTCGACCGTTCTGGGACGCCGTGCTTCCCCCAATACAGCCCGACGTGTCTGGGGACTCTTCCAACGCCGACGCCGACGTTGCCGAGCAGAAGGAGCGCGAGCGCGAGCGCGACCGGGCGAGGGATGAGTTTTGGTCAGACGCGGACGAGGAGCGGGATCGCAAGAGGGAGATCATCCGTGGGATGTGGGTGAAAGTGAACGGGGCATTGATTACGAAGCGGACTACAGAGGTGAGTGAGAAGGCGGAGGGAGCGCGACAGTGGCCCGTGCTAAGGTTCAGATGATCCGGTTCATTCAAACCCTCCCGGACATTGTGGAACGGATGCTCGCGCGGATATCCAGTCCCGCCGTGCAGGACATGCTGATTCGGATCGTGTCCGCCGAGGAGGCCGGAGTTCCAGGGGTCATCGAGTGGCTCGCCTCGGAGGGGTTGATACCCCGCCTGCTGGCCCTTCTCACGCCTTACAAACCGGTGTCGACTCATGTGATCGCCGCGGAACTTCTCAAGAGCATAATCACGCTATGCGCGCCGTCACCGTTCAACCCGCACGGAGGCAACGCGATGGAGCAGCAGGGCCAGCAGCCACCGGGGACACGGGACAACCGACTCGTGCGCGAGCTCGTCAGCGAACGGAGCATCTCCACGCTCATCAGCTTCATGCTGGATCCGATCGAGCTGAACGATGACGGAACCGATCCATTCGCGATGCAGCCGCTACCTTCGGTGTCCTCGGCCACGTCGTCTCTCACCCACATCTGCTCCATCCTCACCGAGCTGATCCGCCGGAACAACTCGGACTTCTCCGAGCCGCACCTATTCCACACGCTGCGGAATAGGCTGATGAGTATCCGGATGCAGAGGCCGAGCCAGCCTCAGTCGGAAGAGGACGAGGAGGAGGATCGGAAGAGGATGGAGGAGGCAATGACGGAGATGAGCGAGAAGATGGGGATCGTGCACCTGGGCACGCTTTTGACCTGCATCAGTGCCAGGTTCGACCAGCTGCACCGATTCTTGCTCGAGCCGAGATCACAGGTGAGCGGGTGCGATAGGTCCATCGCTAACTTTAGGCGCGGGCCTCTTCCGTGGCCAATCCAAAGCCCCTCACCATGGAGCGTTTCCGCATCGTCGAGTTGTACGCCGAGCTCCTGCACAGCTCCAACATGTCGATCCTGAATCGGATGCCAAAGAGCGGGCCGGAGTATACTGCGGACGGGATCTTGTCGGGCGGGTTGTCCGGACTCGAAGCGCTAGGCGAGGCCATCGACGGGGATCGAGTTGGGGAGGATGCCACGCCAGAAGAGCAAGTGACCCAGGCGAGGGAACTGCCCGTGAGCAGTGGTTCGACCGACGCGAGTTTCACCGGATCCGAGGACGTCGCATCCGAGGACGAAAAGATGCTGGAGGATATCGACGAGGAATCTACGCCGTCGGCATCGCCCGCGGCGAGCGGGACCCTGGAGCCGCCGCCCCCGTCCCAGGCCGACGTGGCGAGGCTCCGCGATGTCATGGAAGCCGACGTGCGGTCGGCGACTTCGGACGTTGCATCGGCGAGCCATGCCGCGGCGGCGGCGGATACCACGGCAGCGCCGTCCGTCGCGTCGGACTTGGACTTTGAGCCACCGATGGGACAGCTACCGCCTCAGGACGATTCGCTGGCACCGGGCGACCTGCTCAAGCAGATGTACATCCAACACCGGGTATTGCCTACGGTCGTGGAGCTGTTCTTCGAATACCCGACGAACGACTTTATGCACCACGTGGTGTACGACATGCTACAGCAGGTGTTGAACGGGCGGCTGGGACCGGGGCTCAACCGGGAGCTGGTCATTGAGCTGATCCGCGAGGCGAAGCTCATCGAGCGGGTCTTGGATGCGCAGAGGCTAAACGACGAGATGTGAGAGAAAATGAAATTCGAGTGGTTCGCCGCTGACACGTCAGGTCGGCTCGTACACCCCGCTTGGCGTATATGGGCCACATCATCCTCATCGCGGAAGAGCTCGTAAAGTTCCTGTCGAGGTGCCCGCCCGAGCTCGCCGAGGTGATCCAGGACAGTTGGGTCCCGTCGGAATGGGAGGCGTTTGTCGACGGGACACTCCGCGAGACAAAGGCACGGGACTCGCAGCCGCTCGCTGGGGGAAGCCCATGCCGGTGGGGGTGGTCGAGGTGGAGGATGCCGGCAACTCGTCGAGGAGTGAAGATAGCAGCGACGACGAGGACGAACCCAAGTTTGGGGAACCGTTGACGAGGACCGTGGCGCAGGACGGGTTTGCCGATCGCGGAGGGTTCGACGAGCACGACGAGGAGGGCAATACCGTCGAGAGGGTGGGTGCGGTGTGACCGGACCGAGGCTGACACGTAGTACTGGCGCACGGTTGGAGCCGAGGCATCGAGGAGACACGTCGATTCGTCGGATGATGACGATGACGATGCGGACTGGCTGCGGCCGAGTTTGAGCGCGAGCAGGGGGAGTGACGATGAGGATGAGTTTGGGGTGAGTGCGCGACGTGTGCCGAGTGCGAGGTGCCAAGCGAGACGAGCGGTTTGCTGAGGATCTTAGGCTTTCCAGGTGACGCGGACAGGTGCGGCTAGGGGTGGTGATGGTGGCGGCAACCGGGGCGACGGTGATGATTTTGACGTGAGCGTGGCCCCAACACTGCCCCGTGCACCCCGTGCACCCCTTTCACCCCGTTCAGTGCGCTGACAGTGACAAGGACGATGCGTGGGGAGTCTTCACATCGGGCTCCCAAGACGACGGGGAGAATCCATTTGGAGACGACAACTTTGTCCCATCTGTACCGCCTCTCGAATCCCGGTCGAACCCTCTGACACCGCACGACTGGGCCTCTGAGTTTGATCGCGAATTCGCGACCAACGAGCCGATCTGGTCTGCGGAAGACGAAGGAGACGGAGAGGCGAACGGTGCTGGTCTCGGTGCCGACGGTGCTGGTGATGCTGCCGGTGGAAGCGGTGGAGGTGGAGGACCGTCCATCGTGGTGCCACTCATGGACGACGAGGAGGAGGCGACGCCCGCGACGCCCGGGAGTTCGTGGAGTTTCACGGGGGAAGATGAGGGTGAGGATCTGCCGCCGACGATGAGCCCGACAACGGGCCATGTAGAGGTGATGAAGAAGGATGAGGCGGGGTTGGCCGAGGCGCTGGAATCGATGGAGATTGACCCGGAGCGCGAGCGCAAGCAGGGGTCCATTCCTGCGTCGGCGTCGGCGTCGGAAGTCGAACGCGGAGCTGAACCCGAGGCCACATCCACATCAACGACATCATTGTCCATCCCCATCCCCGTCCCTGTCCCGATACGCTCCCCACCCACTTCCAACAATGACATCCATCCTCTACCCTCCCCAATCATCCTGGGCCAAGCGATCTCCCCGCCCGACCCGTCTCTTATCGCCGCAGCGACGGAGGACGCGCCGCTCGGTCCAGGCGTGAGTCCGGATACACAGGTGACACCCTCCGGCACCCTCCGGAAGGAGGTGGATGGGAGGATGGTGGAGGTGCCGGCGGATGAGGTGGCGCTGGGAGTGGAAGAAGCGACGAGGCAGGAGAGTGGGTAGGGGAGCACAAGCAGGGGCAGGAGCAGGAGCTGGAGCTGGAGGCGAAGGATGGGATTGTGGACGCGAGCATGGGCGTGCGCGTGAGCGGGAACGGGGATGTGGATGTGGATGGGGGCGCGGGAGGGGAGGAGAGTCTGGCGAAGTGGCATCGGTCGGGCGCAGTCGATTTGCATATGCATCTGTATGGCATGGAACCTGATTGGCAGGGCGACAAGGAACGGACGGAGCAGCGAGCAACTCTGTAGCCGGCATGATTGGAAGACACGCGCCCATAACGAGGTGTGAATCGTGCTGCTCAGCTGACACTGTCCGACATCTATCATCCGGCAGCGGATAGCCAACATCCAACATCCAACATCCAACACCCAACACCCGACACCCAACACTGACATCCAATGTGCTCTTCTACACCCATCGTCTGGAGAGCCTGTTGTCCCAGACGCCGCATAACCACCCACCAGTCCTGCTTCACGGTCCGAACACGCCCCGCAGTCCTAGTGCCCGCAGCCACCGCCACATCCCCTCGGGCCGGACCGGTGGATTTCTCACGAGACACGACTCGAGGCGGGTGGAGGTGGTCCATTAACCGACCGGTACGGTATGGAGCGTGCTTCTCTGCCCGGTACGCCGTCGCCGCAGCTTCGAGTCATCATCTCCTCCCATACCGACTCGACATATCAACTCCTCGACTCGATTCATCCCGTTCCATTTCCCTTGTCAGCTCATCCCGCCGGTGACATATAACCGCCCATCGCCGAGCGGATGCCCCATCTCCACCCCATCCACCGGATCACCCAGCTCCGCACGTTCGTCCACAACCCAGCCCGCTCAGTGCAAGTGCCAGTACGGACCCTCTCCTCGCTCCCGCCCTCGCTTTCGCTCCCGCCCCGACGCCTGGTCCAGAAGAGACACTTCACCGTCATGTCGTACAACCTCCGACCCGATGGGAGCGTCGAGTACATTGGCAAGAAGATCCCGAGGGCGGCGCTCCCTCCGGATGTGGGCGTTGCGCAGGGTAGTGAGTGCACGTGCGACGGTCTCATTGTTACTGCCAGACTGGCGACTGTCACCATCGCTCTCGCTGTCAGCCACACGTACGCGTACACGTACGCCTACGCAACGAAACGACAGCGACGGTGCAGCTGCCATGATATGCTATCAGCGAGATACTGCATCCCTCGCGAGCGAACTGGGCGGTAGAGCAGCGCCAACACCGCCCTCCGTGCTCCGTGCTCCGTGCGCCGTGCTCCGTGCTCCCGTACCGTGCTGAGCGCTCAGGATCCGCCGAGGCGACCGACGCCTACCTCGAATCCAAGCTCTCTCATCCGGAGTATGCCGCCGACCCGTCCCTCGCGCGAGGGCAGGAACGGGCCAAGGACGCGGGCATGCCCGAGATTGCGGTCTCGGCGATGCAGGGCCAGATGCTCAGTGTGATCGCCAAGGGGATGGGCGCGGAGAAGGTGTTGGAGATCGGGACGCTTGCGGGGTGAGTGGGCGCGGCGTGGCGCGGCGCGGCGTGGTGGTTCGGGCTGTGTCGTTTCCGCGGAGTAGAGTTGCTTCGGCGCATTGCCGCCGGGGCTAGCAGTGCGCATTCCAGTTCTTGCATCCTCGTCGTCGCAGCTAGTACATTTTGGCTTTGGCGTGAAGGGGTTACACCTCGTCTCGGCACACCCCATACTTCCATTCAGTTTCAAGGGCAGCGCACTGGAGACCTGCTCACCGCTACCACATCCTTTCGCCGCGCTGATCACTCCCCCCTCCGCAGCTACTCCACCTCGTTCCTCGCCAAGGCCCTCCCGTCCCACGGCCAAATCGACACCATCGAGTTCTCCCCCGTCCACGCCAAAGTGTCCCAGCAGAACTTTCTCGACACCGACCTCTTCCCCTTCCCGACCGTGCACGTCGGCGCGGCGCTCGACGTGCTTCGTGATCCCTCGGGCGCGTTCGCGTCGCCTCCGGGAACGGAGCAAGGTCTCCCGCTCGAGAAGCGGGGTTATGACCTGGTGTTCATCGATGCGGACAAGGAGAATTACTTTGAGTACTGGATCGAGGCCCTCCGGTTGACGAGGAAGGGAGGGGTGATCATACTCGATAATGCGGTTCGAGGCGGGAGGTGAGTCAAAGTGTCACGCTCGAAGCGCAACGCATCGACTCGTGCTTGAACTGACTCGTCATCGCAGAATCGTGTCCGAGGAGAACGACCAGCCCGATATCGACGTGACTGGACTCCGCAAGGTGTACGACTGGGTCGAGCAGGACGCGGGCAAGACCGTGCTCATGTCGGGTATCCAGACCGTCGGTGCCAAGGCCTGGGAGTGAGTGGGATGGAAAGGAACCATTCCAGTTGCAGAGGTATCAGAAACGTTCGCTGACCCGGCAGTGGGTTCGCCATCGCCGTGAAGCTGTGAGCAGGGCGGGGCTAGGGGGCTAGTTGTGGCTGTGGCTACGGAGGGAGATCGTTGTCACATGAAATTGTATGCGCGCGGTCGATTCATGCTAGTCGTGCGCTGGTCACGCCAAGCAGAGCGATCGTTTCATGTCATGTATGGAATTGTATCTGCATCGAGGATGACGAGTATACTCGCGAGTCCTGCGCCCGTCATACCCTTCACTGTTGCTCGCGACTGGACCAGCTCATACCGCCCTCCTCATGTCCTCTTCACATTCCCCGAGGTCGCTGTCATTGTCGGCGTGTTTGGCCCCAATGTTTGGTCCCCGCGCGCTCCCCCTCTTAGCCCTCGTCTTCGTCTCCTCCCCCTCCCTCGTCTCCTCCTTCTCCATTCCCGCCGCCGGCCGCCGGAGCATCCCCGCCCCTCCTCCACCACCTTTGCCCTTCTTTTTCTTCTTCCCTCCACCCCCTCCGCCTCCCCCTCCGCCTCCCTGCGCTTGATCCGGCGGCACGATCGCCACGCCCTTTGGCATCGGCGCTCCAAAAGTGAGTCCCTCGGAGGTGGGCAACGTCTCGCCGTCCCACCCATACCCCGTCCACCCTTCGGTGCCCCACCTCCCGCTCTGCCACCCGACTTTCGACTTGTCCTTGCCCTTCTCTCCGGTGTATTCCGACCAGCTGGGCAAGTCCGGATAATGTAACGCGACACTCTGACCCAGGACCGCTTGGTGGTGCTGCCGCCGGACTTCCTCGTGGGTTAGCGCGTACTGGAACGGATCGGTGAATGGTTTGGTGGTAGGGTAGAGGGGCTCGTATTCCGGGAAATAACGGTCGTGGTGATGCCACGAAGTGTCGGAGTGATCTGAACCGGAGGGCGAAGGGGGACGGAGAGGCGGAGGAGAAGGGTTCCGTACGCCTAGACGACGAAAGGCGGATCGTAGCCCACCTCCGACGCCCACGGAAGACTTGGGTTTGAGAGGGGTTGACGACGGGGTCTGGATCGGCGTGGAGAGAGGTGATGGAGTGAGCGGGACTGTGTCTTCGGCGTAGACAGAGGTATGTCCCGGAGCGAACGAGACTTTCTTGCGGAGCTTGCGGTGGCCAGGGGGTGTGGGTGTTTGCGGGCCACCATGGGGCGGGGCATGGGCATGGGCGTAGGCGGCAGCGCGGGGATCACCCCAGGTGATGTTCATCCCGAAGATGGAGCTGCGTCGGTGAAGCGCAGGAGAGGCTGTCGGTGAGGGTGAGGGTTTAGGGGGAGTCAGCGTCGGCGTCGACTCGGGATTCGCTGGGACGGGAATTGCTGATGCAGAGGGGCCACAAGGATCGGGAGAGACGCCGTGCTGAGCTTCGTCCACTGCTATCAGAAGAGGAACAACAGGCTCAAGAAGCGGCACAGGCGACGCCGACGCAGTGGCGCTTCGTATGCTTGTTGGAGAACGCCGACGGAAGAGAGACATGCTCGAGAACGATGAGGGGGTTATGTATCCCTGTGAATTTGAGACGTCAGTGGCTCGTCAGTAGCGGTGCATTGTGTTGCGATGCTGATGACGATGCTGATGCATGGTGATGCGTGGGCGTGGGTTCTTTGGTTCTGTTTGTGCGTGCATGTGATGGTGATGATCGATGCGGTGAAGTGGTGTAGGTGTGGATAGAGAGGGAGAGTGAGAGTGTAGGTGTGTGATTGAGTGAGAGTGGTCACGAGGGCCTTTTGTCCTCGGTCAATAGGAAAGGACGCCTGTCAAACCCTTTCACCCCCCCCCCCCCCCCTTTGCTCCCGCCTGCCAGCAACGAGTGCCGACAGGTGTTGATGAAGCCAATGAGGGCGCGAGTGCTTGCTCGTGCTGATGCATCGGGTGGAGGACAACCTGCCAAGGCTCTCCGAGTTGTCAGCAATTCAATTTCGCCGTATTCCGTTGCGCTCGCCGGTACTCGATCCCGACGACCGGGGAGAGTCTTCGGAACCGCGATCCGAAATGTCTCGTCGAATTGGCTTGCTTGCCGGGCTCTGATATATATCTCCCAGTATATCATGCATTAACGACCAGCAGCACCTCTCTTCTTCCCACCCTACCCCGGCTTCACCTCGCCATGTCTCTCCCCGCGACTCAGAACCAGTGGACACTCGTCGCCGCGCCGACGGCATCGGCGCCCAAAGCCCTCGCCTTCAAATACGTGGCTTCTGGTGCTGTCCCCGCTCTTCCCTCGCCCACATCCATCATCGTCAACATCAAAGCGCTCGCGCTCGCGGCTCGGGACCTGCAGATTCTGAATGGCTCCTATCCCGCTCCGCACGCGCTGCTCGAGAACCTCGTTCCGACCGGTTCCGGTTCCGGCGTCGTGGTCGCGGTCGGACCGGGTGTGCGTCGGTGGAAAGTGGGTGATCGGGCGATCCCTTACCAGATGCCTGGACATCACTACACTTTGGACCTTGAGCAGTGGGCTCTTGAGCGTTCGATTGGAGGAGGAACCCACGGAACGGCACAGGAGTACATGGTCATGGATGAGAACGACGCGGTGCCTGCGCCGCCCCACCTCTCCTACGAGGAATTGGCATGTATGGGCGGTTCCGCCGTCACCGCCTGGGCATGCCTCTTTGGACATACCCCCTGCCTCGTACCGGGAAGTACCGTCCTCATCCTCGGTACGGGAGGCGTATCCATCTTCGCCGCCCAGTTCGCACTCATGAGCGGGTCGAACATCATCCTCTGCAGCTCGTCCGACGACAAAATCGCAAAAGCAAAGGAGATCCTGCAACCGCTGCTCAACCCGACCGCGGGCAAGGACGCGATCAGGTCGATCAACTACTCTGTGGACACCGAATGGGACAAGGTGCGTACTAGGTCAGGGGAAGACAACGGGTGTACTCGCTGACGTGCCCGTGCCAGACCGTGCTCGCCATGACCGCCGGCCGGGGCGTCGACAACGTCGTGGAAGTAGCCGGATGGGCGACGTGCGGGAAGAGCGTGAGGTGTACACGCAAGGGAGGTCTCGTAGCCGTCACAGGGTATTTGTCGACGTACAACAAGGTGCCAGATGAGATTGTGCAGCAGGGTGAGTGGAGCGCAGCGCGCAGCGGGGAGCGCGCAGCGTGAAAGCGAGCCTAGAGCCTGGAGCGTGCAGGGCGGAGCGGAGCGCGGTGCGAGGACTTGGGACACGCTGAACCCCCTCTAGACCTCTCCAAGATGATCCTATACTCCGCCGCCAATGTCCGAGGCGTGTTCGTTGGCAACCGGAACCAGTCTGAGCAGATGATGCGCGCGGTGGAGCGCGCGGGTTCCAGGCCGGTCATTGCGCATGTGAGTGGTGGCTCCGTTCCTGCCCCAAGTTCTCTCAAGTCTCTGCCCCTTGACCTCTCTTCATGTGCGCGATCGAGTCATACGGGACCACCCCGGTACTACCGACCCGGCCGGACTCACCGGACTCACCGAACTCGCTGCTCGGACTCTCGAGCAATCCCCGTGCCATTCGGGTCCTCGCTGACCCCTCAGACATTCGACTTCAAGGACCTGCCCAAGGCTTACGAGGCGCTGGAGAGGGCTGGACATATCGGGAAGATCGTGGTGAGGGTGAACCCGTGAAACGAGCACCCGTGAAGACATGCAACGAGTGGCAAAAGAGTCGGTTAGCGTCACACGACGGTCCTGTTGCGGCCTTCCGCCTCCCACATGCGCGTACAAGGCTTAGTACATGCCCATGCAGTACTCGTACATATCGCACCTCATACAGTACTCGAGGACTCATACTCGAGTAGACCTCGGTATACGAGTGCATTATCCTCAGTCCGGCCACGTTCAGTCGGCCTGGGTGGTGCCTGTCTATTCGCCGGTAAATGGCCGGTCCGGTCCGGGTCCGGATCTCTTCGTACTGGAGTCCAGAACGACCTCGTAAATGCAGTCTTTTGCAGAGGGTACATATCCTCAATTGCATCTCCTCGTCGTCACAGGCATCCGACCCTCCTGACAAGCATCACTCACCATGCCCCCATCCCCATCCCCGCCCCCGGGCAAGCGGTACTACCTCTTCGGCTACCCCATCGCCCATTCCGCCGCGCCGAGGTTCCACAACGTCTGTTTCGACTCGGAGGGGATCGACAGTCGGTACGAGCTCTGGAGCACGAGCAGGGTCACACAAGAGATGATCGAGGTGATGAAGCGGGATGAGACGGGTGGTGCGGCGTAAGTGTCCGTGTCTCGCGACGGCTTCGGCTTTGGGAGCTGCCTTTTCTCTTTTACGGCTGGCTGTCTTTGTGTCGCTATCCGTAGCGTCGCTGTTGTATCTGTTCTCGCAGATCATTCCTCTCACTTGGCTCGTGGCTCGCTGAAATTGCTGAAATCGCTGTCCTCCCGTGTTAGCTTTCCTCCCGTTCTCGTTGTCTCGCTGTCTCGATGTTCTCTGCGTTCTCGCCGTTCTCGTTGTCCTCTGTTCTTGCCCTCCTCGATGGCCTCGACGACCTGCTGTCCTCGCTGTCCTTGCCTCTCCGCGTCCGGGCTGTCCTCGCGGTCCTCTCTGTCCCCGCCAGTCTCGTCATCACCGCTGTCTCCCCATCTCGCCGCTTCCATCACTCATCATCGCAGGGTGACCATGCCCCTCAAAAGCGACATCACCGCGTACCTCGACGAGGTGACTACCGAGTCGTTCATCACCGGGGCGTGCAACACGGTTGTAAAAACGAAAACCCAGAAGAACGGAGGCCGGGTCAGGCTGGTCGGCACGAACACGGATTTTCTCGGTGAGTCGGGCTCGGGTCGCCCGTCTCTGTTGCTCCTGCAGTCAAATACCCATACTGCACTCACGCCACACTCGTATCGCATTCGTACTGCGCTGTGCAAGTAAAAGCACTGAAACCCTTTATTAGGCATTCGCAACTCGCTCGTGTCGGCGCTACGCTCCCAACATCCCTCCCTCCCCATCGGTCTCAACCACCGATACCCCGCGGGACGATGTTCCGGAGCAGTCATCGGCGGAGGGGCGACCACCCGATCGGCTGTATACGCGCTATGGACACTGGGTATGAACCCCATCTTCATCGTGAATCGGGACTCAACAGAGGCCGAGGCGATCAAGAGGAATTTTGAGGGTCTGAAAGAGGTGGAGCGGCTGGAGATTGTGCATCTGAGGAGTACGGAGGAGGTTGATATGTGGCTTGGCGGAGGGGAGGGAGGTGGAAGGGCACGAGCACCGGGAGTGGCTATGATCGTGGGAGCGATTCCAGGTGGGTGGACTGTGGTCCCGTGGCCTCACCTTGAGTCTGAGTCTGACGATGGTTCGGTCTGAATCGACTCCGATTTCGATTCCGACCCCGATTCCACCGTCACTTCTACTTCCGATTCCGAGTCCCAGCCCGAGTACTAACACGCCGTAGCCATTCACCCCGTCACTCTGAGCGAGCGCTTAGTCTACGCGATCGTCACGCACATCCTCACTCTTTCCGGTGTCTTCCCCTCTGCTTCTGCCCTTGTACACTCCGAGACCCCACTCGACCCACAAGGCTCGCCCGACCCACAAGGGCCACACGACCCACACGGCCCACACGACTCCCGCCTTGCTCTTCCATTACCGACCCGCCGGATATTCTTGGAAATGCCATACAAACCCCGCCTCACGCCGCTCCTCCAAATAGCCACAGCGCTAGGCTGGCACCCTGTTGGCGGGATCAACGCCATGATCGAGCAGGGACTTGCGCAGCAACGCATGTGGCGCGCGGGCGACGCGAGTCTCGAGACGGGTTGTTCGGACTTGCTGGATCCGGAGACGGAACGGAGGGCGAGGGAGATGATTGTTGATATGGAGGATCTCGTTCCGTTAGATCCAGAGATTGATAGAGGGCTGAAGACGAAGATGTGATGGATGGTTACGAGGAGGCCTCTGCCATTGGCGGAGAGACAAGCTGCCGGATGACTCCGAAAAGTGCTAGGTGCTTGTCGTTGTGTCTTGCTTTGGATTCGGATTTCGCTCTTCGACGTACCCCGTGACACCTCGTGACACTCCTACCCACGATGCGTCTGCGTCGGTGTCTGCGGCGGTTGCGAGAGGCCAGATCGACAAGATGCGCGCAGCATCACACGCTGCCGGATGGACCTTCCCGTGATGGTCGTTATCCATTCGGATTTTCCCGCTGCGCTCCCATCGACCAGACCATTTTCATCCGTATAAGTCGCTCCGTCGTCAGATGGCTGCCGACGACTATACCATTCGGATGAGGAGGACACCATGTACTAGAGGCTTATCAATATTGCAGCATACAGGACTCGGCGCGAGGAGCAGGTCTGAGGAGATGAGAGGGGTTGCCAAGGTACGAGGGCGAAGGCGGTGATGTGACTCTGGCGGTCGCCGAGACTTGAGACGCAAAAGCATGGCGCCAGAAGCTGTCCAGCTTTGAGACGAGTGTCAGGAGCTCCAGTGGGATGCATGCGTCGAGGTGATCTTGGGTTTCCTCTGCGCTCAGCGCTCTGCCCTTTGCTCTTTGCGCGTGCTGTGCCCCAAAAGCCAAAAGTGGCCCCGAGCTAGTGAAACGCGCCCTGTGTGGATGAAAACGTGAAACGCGCATCAACCCCCGTTTCCCCTGGATTTGGGTTTGACACGCCAAGAATACCGACCGTGTGGGTGGGTGGGTGTGCGGTTTATGGAGTGGGTCGCGGACCATTTCTTCACCTCTCCCCATATCGTCTTGTTCTGTTCGCTCCGCTCGACAACACTCACTCTCACACTCCTTGACTACACCCCACGCTCATTACCACAACCCCCTTTCGACCCCTTCGGACCCCTTCGGACCCCTCGGCCCCTTCCCCAGCCGTCAATCAAACTTCACTCGAACCTGGTGCACCCCCGAAACCCACTCTCTGCTCTCTTGGCGATCATGTCGTACGGCTACCGTCCCGACGACGTCCGCGACCCACACGACCACCACAACCCGCACGACCATCTCGCATCTCACAGTCAGAGTCACGCGCCGGCCGCGTCCTCCTACGATTTCTCGTCCTACTCCCACCCGACGGACAGTTACTACTCCAACACCTCGACTTCGGTCCGACCTCCATCTCCCCCCTCACACGAGATGAGCAGCTACAACAACAGCAGCTACAACAGCTACAACAACTACAATCGCGCTCCGTCGCACTCGCCGTCGCCGTCGCCCTACCCAATCCAGTCGTCCGACATGTACCGTCAGCCGACTACCCCGCTGCGACCGATCGACTCGCGTCCAAGCGTCAACACGTACGCGTCGGACTACCCGGACGAAACCAAGTCCTTCGCCTCGACTACGCATCTCAACCCGCCGTCCAAAGAATGGGGCGTGGGTCAGGTCGTGCCCTCCTTGCCAGCTCAATACCAGGCCCAGGCTTATCCGTACCCGCCCCGACCCGCACCACAGCCTTACCCATCCCCATCGCCGATGACCAGCTACAGCGGCACATCCCACTGGCACGCGATGCGCAACCAACTGCTCGAACGACGGGTCGTCAAGCAGATCCCCCTCCACAACGGCAATCTCATCATGGACGTGCCGGTGCCAAAGGAGGTGATACCAACGACGAAAGGGCTCGGTCTCGAGCAGGATGAGATGGACAAGATGAGGTATTCCGCAGCGACTTGCGACCCAGACGATTACATGGCCAGCAAATTCAGTCTTCGGCAGTATCTCTACGGCAGGAAGACGGAGCTGTTCGTAAGTGCTTCGCTTCGATATCCGGGCTCCGTCATAGCGCCCGCTGACCCTGGCCAGATCGTCATGACCATGTACAACGAGACCTCGGACCTGCTCCTCCGCACGCTCAACTCGGTGATCAAGAACATTGCGCACCTGTGCTCGCGCAGTCGTTCCAAGACGTGGGGGACGGACGCGTGGAAGAAGGTCGTCGTCTGCATCGTCGCCGACGGGCGCAAGGTCGTCGACCCGAGGGTGTTGAAAGTGTTGCAGCTGATGGGAGTGTACGCAGAGGTGGGTGATCGGTACTCCGCGCGGGCTGATTGGAATCCAGGGCGTGGCAAAGGACACTGTTGCGGGCAAAGAAGTGCAGGCGCATATCTACGAGTGGGTCCGACTACTAGACCAGGCTGATCCCAGATACACGTCGCAGGTCGTCGTGTCGGACTCTGGCGAGGTCGGATTTGGGTCGGTCCCCGTGCAGATCGTGTTCTGCCTCAAGGAGCAGGCAAGTGTCTACGACTTCAGACTTGCAACGCCTCGGTGCCACCCGCTGACCTAGTGTAGAACAAGAAGAAGCTCAACTCGCACCGTTGGTTCTTCAAGTGAGTGATCTCGATCATCTGAGCAGGCGATGCTGACTGGGACAGCGCCTTCGGACCCCTCATTCGCCCGAACGTACGCGTAGCCTCCCTGCCCCCTGCGCCCCCGCTCATCTCTCAGGTCTGCATCCTCCTTGACGTCGGGACCAAACCCTCAGGAACTAGCCTCTACGAGCTGTACAAGTGTTTCGAGAAACACCCAAATGTCGGCGGTGCCTGTGGAGAGATCTTTGCGGACACCGGTGAGCGCGCCGTCGTCGACGGTAGAGTCGTGGGGCTGACGTACCAGGCAAATGGGGCAAGCTATTGTTCAACCCTCTCGTCGCGGGTCAAAACTTTGAGTACAAGATGTCCAATATCCTGGACAAGGTGGGTTGGCTTGCACTTGCGGACGCGTGTCAGAGCTCATCGTCCTAGCCCTTCGAATCTGTCTTTGGCCTCATCTCTGTGCTGCCCGGAGCGTTCTCAGCGTAAGTCACGCATTCATAGTCCCGCTCACGCGCAGATACCGCTACGCCGCCGTCGCCAACCACCCCGACGGGACTGGTCCTCTCGCCGCGTACTTCCACGGCGAAATGATGAACCTACCCGGCGCGACCGCCTCGATCTTTGATCGCAACAAGTTCCTCGCCGAGGACCGTATCCTCGCGTTTGAGATTGTGTGTAAGAAGAACGCCCGGTGGAGGCTGCAGTACGTCAAGTCGGCCAAGGCCGGGACGGACGTGCCGAGCACGGTGCCAGAGTTCATCTCACAGCGAAGACGGTGGCTCAACGGGTGCGTCAAGCGATCACTGGAGCACACACGGCCTGACGCAGTGCAGATCCATTTTCGCCCAGACCTACGCGATGGCCTGCTTCTGGCGGATCTGGACATCGGGGCACGGCATCTTCCGCAAATTCGTGCTCACCATCCTCACCATCTACAGTGAGTCAACACGATGCTGAACTGTGGTGAAAATGCTGGGGTAGAATCCGCTGACTCCGCAACCCGCAGACCTCGTCAACCTCATCTTCAACTGGCTCAGCGTGTCGTCCTTCTACCTAGCGTTCTACTTCCTCATCAGCTCGTCCATCTCTGGTTCGTCCGACCCGTTCGGCGGCGCGGGCGACGAGATCTTCCAGGTGTTCAACAAGGTGTACATTGGGCTCATGTAGGTGGCTGAAAATGGCTCGAGCCGGATAGACCGCTCACTAGCCAGCTTTGTCGTGTTGGTGTGTTCTCTCGGCAACCGACCGCAGGGGAGCAACTACATGTACACTCTCTGGTGGGTGTCCTCCGACGGCTACCCTTGCAGTGTCGTCGCTCACACGCGCAGCATCTTCATGTTTGCTATCTGTCAGGGACTGCTGCTGTACTGCGCCGGATACACGGTCTACCAGACGGTCCCCCACACCACCGCCGGCTGGTCCGACGTCAAGGCCTTGTTCTCCAACCGAACGTTCCTCGACCTGGCACTGTCTCTCATGGTGAGCATATACCACATATCCTTGCATCGGCACCGAGCACTGACTCTTTAGGCGACCTACGGCCTATACCTCATCTCGTCCTTGCTCTACTTTGAGCCGTGGCACATGATCACGTCCTTCGCGCAATACCTGCTCCTCCTCCCATCATACGTCAACATCCTCCTCATCTACGCGTTTTGCAACCTCCACGACGTCTCATGGGGCACCAAGGGCGATAACGGCTCGGCCAAGGATCTGGGGCAGGTCAAAAAGGTCGAGAAGGACGGCAAGGAAATGGTGCGTGCGGCGATGATTCGACATGTTCTGGGATCTCGTGTTGATCGCGCTGGCACCTTGAACGGCGCTGATAAGTCATGCTTCAGGCTGAGGTGGCGATCCCGACGAGGCAGGAGGACGTCGAGGCGTTGTGGCAGCAGGCGAAGCAGGAATTGAGGGTGCCGGCAAAAGAGAAGCGCGAGAAGCGGAGCGCGGAAACCAAGCGGACGGACCGTGAGTAGGCAACGACACCCTCGGGCGACTGCCACCGCCTTTGCTCACCTGAATCACTCTTGCAGAGGACCGGAATTTCCGTACCAACGTGGTACTGCTCTTCCTAGGCAGTAACATGCTCATGATCCTCTTGTAAGCCTCCCCACCACCCCCGATCCCGACCTCTCGTCGCATCCGCGGCTGGCGAGATGGTTCTCCCGTCTTCGCTCTGAGCCAGACTGACAGCTCGGCGTCGCAGATTCACTTCGTCGGTGTTCACGAACTGGGTCAACTCGCACTTTGTCCAGGCGACAAGCTCGACCTTCAACCCGTACCTGGTGAGTGGTACCGCAATTCCGTCCAACGGCAAATCGCTCTCGCTGTCTCACCCCGGTCTCTCGTGGTTCGGGTCAGATCTGACGTCGCAGACCGTCATCTTCTACGCTGTGCTCGGGTTGTCCGCGATGCGCTTCGCAGGATGCTTGCTGTACCTCGTCTTCCGGCTGTTTGGCTTCTGAAATGGATCCACTCGTATTCGTACTCGGTACTCGTAGTCATATACTGTACTCGTACGTCAGATGGGCGTATCGATGGGACCAGCGCTGGCGCCGGTGCTAAGATGTACAGTATCCGCGAAGTGGGGGTCAGAAGGTCAGCCTAAGAGGTGATCGTGAAACCAGTGTTCCCCCACTTTACCCCCACCCTATGGCACCACCCACGTTTCCTGCCGACGTTTCACGTTTCAGGGTGGAGGCGGTCCGGGCCGTCATCGTCGAATGCGGTGTCCCAGTACACTGTCGTTCTCATCCTCGTCTTTCTCACTCACGTACAACCATCCCTCTCAGCCTCCCATTAGTCGTACATGTCCATTCAGCCAGACAGAGCGATCAGTCAGTCCACCCCAACCAAGTCGACTTCGGAAACAACGACCACCCAGCGGACCAACTTCCCCAGCCGAAAGACCTGGCTCGCAGGGACGATCCTGCTTCTCGGAGTGATTGCTTTGCTCCTCGGCCAAGCGGACTGGGCAGGCTCTCCTAGGTACCTCACAAATATACTCGGCGAGGGGAACGGGATGCAGGGAAAGAGAAACGTGGGATACTTTGTGAGTGCGACGCGACTCGTCAGCGGTCTGACGCTGTGCACAAACCCCTGCTCGTCTTCGTGCCCTCCATCTCAACTCCAGTCGATCAACTCCAGCCGAGTCGAGTGGCGGTTCGGAGTCATGCTGATACGTACAGGTCAACTGGTATGAGTCTCCCATTCTTCCCTCCACTTCTTTCACGGCGCAATGTCCGTGTCGAGCAGTCGAGCCACCGCTAACCGCACTCATCCAGGGGGATCTACGGCCGCAAGTTCCCACCTCAACAGATCCCTCACCAACATCTCACCCACATCAACTACGCGTTTGGGAACGTCAACCGCGAGACGGGCGAGGTGGTGCTGAGCGACTCGTGGGCCGACGTGGAGGTGGGTGGGAGTGTAGCTAGCTGGCTTCGCACGCTTCGGGAGCAGCCATGTCCAGCAGGGGGCAGTATTTAGCAGCATCGAGTTGCTGTTTCGCTTCCATCCGGCTTGACACATCGCGACGAACGCTGATCGCGGGCTGTCAGATCCACTACGACGGTGACAGCTGGAACGAGCCCGGAACGAACCTCTATGGCTGTCTCAAGGCGATCTACCTGCTCAAGAAGCAGAACCGGTGCGTGTTTGCGCGAATGTGTGTCAGTGTCAGTCGAACAGACTGGACACGACGGGTGGTGGCAAAGCGTGTTGCAGCATCGCGCGACCACCCCACCGTGTTGCTGAGCTGCGCTCGCCGATACAAGCCGCGTGGCTAATGCTGACGTGTGGAAGCAATCTCAAGGTGCTCCTCTCGATAGGAGGGTGGACGTACTCGCCCGTGAGTGGTGTCATTGCATCCACGAGTCCTGGAGAGAAACTGAAGGAGGAGTGTTTCGGGGCTGGTGACCTGACGTGGTATTAGAACTTTGCGAATATCGCCCAGCCGGGATGGAGAGCGGCGTTCGTCAGCTCGGCGATCAAGCTGGTAGAGGACGTGGGGCTTGACGGGTGGGTGCAGAATCATCTGCCTTTCTCCATATGCTCCGTGCTCCGAGTCAGACCCATTCGCCTAGGTCCATTCTGCATCACGACTCCTGTATTCTGATCCAAGCTGACCCACGTAGATTGGACGTGAGCAGCACCTCGATGGGAGATGGCACACCACACCCGACTTGTCTCCTTCGCTGACCTTTCAGATCGACTACGAATACCCCAAATCACCATCCGACGCCCAAGGCTACGTCTCGCTGCTGCACGAGCTCCGCGCGGGGCTAGAGCACCTCGCAGCCTCAAAGCGGAGACCGAGGGGACAGTATCAGCTCACCGTCGCGGCGCCTTGTGGGTGGGATAACATGCAGGTGCTGAGGATAAGGGAAATGGACGAGGTGTTGGACTTTTGGAATCTTATGGTGAGTCGATCCGTCCACCTCTTCCCCACCGTCCCTCCGGTCCACCCCGTGCACTCCATCCACCGCTTCCGCTCTGCTCCTCTTGGCTTTCCGCTCTGTTCGATTTGTGCTGTGGGCGTGGCGTGAAGGGTCACGAGCTGACGAGAGAAGGCATACGACGTGAGCGACTCCCCAGCGAGATCGCGTGATCACTGTATCCCGCTGAAGCGCCCAGTTTGCAGGCTCGTGGGACTCGGTCGCAGGGCACCAGGCGAACCTCTACGCGGATAATCCGAGTGCCAATTCGATAGACAAGGCCGTGAGGTTCTACACGGGCGCGGGTATCCATCCGAGCAAGCTGGTGATTGGTACGTCAACCCTGCGGATCACCGAATCACCGAATCACAGATCGAGAGCCAGACTCAAATACTGATGAGGATCAGGTATGCCGCTCTACGGTAGGGCCTTTGCCAATACCGACGGCATCGGTGCGCCTTACAACGGTGCGTCCTCGACACCTGTCCGCGACGCTCCTCCGTGCCATGGGCGCGGCGCGAGTCCACATCGCTGACTTTCCGTTCGTTCGCCAGGCGTCGGCGAGGGCTCGTGGGAGGCGGGAATGTGGGATTACAAGGCCCTGCCCCAGCCTGGTGCACAGGAGGTGAACAATCACACGCTGGGAGCGTCGTTCAGCTACGACCCGTGAGTAGTGACAGCGCATACGCAGACTACACATGCCATTCACGCACTCCCCGCCGTCTACTGGATTCCTTCACCCATCCCGTATTGGACCGAGTGCGGGTTTATTGGCGGATGCTCGGCATTCCGCGACGCACGTCTCACCCTCCTCGACATTTCGTTGTCTCGTTACCCCGGAACCTCGGTAGCATCCCTCCCCACTCCTCCCCACACCTTTCATCCTCACCTCACGACATTCTTTCTCACCCCGTCTCATCTCCCTCCCGTTGTACTCCTCCACTTCAGGTCGATTGCCCGCCGCGGCTCATCCTCGCAGGCACAAACGCCTTTTGATATCCTACGACACCCAACCCATCGTCACCCAGAAAGCAGACTACATCAACCGCCTCAACCTCGGCGGCGCGATGTGGTGGGAGCTCGACGCGGATGCTCCCGAGGAGACGGGACGGGCTCTGGTCCGGACCGTAAAGGAGAGGTTGGGGGGGTTGGAGTGGAGGGAGAACGAGCTGGTTTATCCGGGTAGCAGTGAGTGGCGAGGATTACTTCCCGTCTCGTTTCCTTGTTTTCCGTGCTCGTCGTGCTCGAATCGTCGCGATGGGTGAGATGGCGCGGAGGAAGGGGCTGATGACTTGCAGAGTACGAGAATCTGAGGAGGGGTATGTGAGCGTGGCGGAGAGGATTGGTAGGAATGTTTACAATTGCGAAATGCTGGCAAGATGCCTGATTGAACTATACCGAGGAAGTGCCAAGGCGCCTGATTGAACTATACCGAGGAAGGAGTCTCAACCCAGCGACGGGGTGTGTATTTGTACATTGTACAGTGCATATGCATGCCTCACGTTTACTGTATACCCCTCGCCCTTGCTCTTACCACGGGCGGAGCGACCGTCCGACTTGTCGCTGTGCCTGTGCCAGTGCCACTCGCCACGTCGCTCCGGTTGACGCGACTTTCTTCAGCCGGCACGTCCACTCAATGGGATTTGCAGACGCTTTCTTTCCTTTCGAGTTCATCCACTATTCCGTCTCCGTTCTTCGCCTCGTCATGACGACGCACTATCGCGTCTTCCTACCTCCTCAGGACCTCGCGCCGTTCCCTCTGCGCGGGAAATACGCGGACCACCTCCCTGTCCACCTACTCGATCTTTGTAGGGACGGGGGCGGGATGGGCGGGTGGTCCTCTTCGCTTCCTCGGAGGGAAGCTGAGATCTTCGCCCGAACCGCCCGCACCGCTCGAACAGCTCGAACCGATCGAGGAGGCGGTGGTGACCCAGGACCTTCACGAGGACTTTCGTCGATGGGAGCGGACTCGCCGGTTCAGAGGAGGATATGGGACGGAGGTGACCCGGTAGCGGCCGGGCCGAGCAAGCGGCTTCGTCGGAGAGGGACGAGTGGAGAGGAAATGGACGTCCAAGCGGGGTTACCGTTGAGCCTCGAAGCCTCTTTTGGGGATCAGACGCGCGATACGACTTGGCGCTCCGTGATTACGGAGCCAGAGCTGGAGCTTGTTCCGGAGAAGAGCGTCCACTCGAGCGGGAGAACCGCGCAGGAGGGGACGAAAGGGAAGCGCAGGGCTGCGGGAGAAGAAGTGGAGAAGGGCAAAGGTGAGGGCGAGGGCGAGGGCGAGTCGAGTCAGTCCCAGTCCCAGTCCCAGTCCCAGTCGCAGGAGAGGGACAAGTCGAGGAGACGATCGAATCGCTTGGGACGTACTTCCGGTGCGTACACTGGATTGTCACATTGGTGTATTGCACTGCTACAATGATACACACCACCCCGCGCATTCCTCACTCTGCAGTGCACTGCTACACTGATGCACATCACCCCACGCCTTCCTCACTGGCATCCTCACTGGCATCCTCACTGGCATCCTCACGGACTTGCCAACTCGCTCACTCACTGACTGCTGGTCGCTAACGCCATTAGCCTCACTCCTCGGCACGCTCCCCGGACCCTCCCTCGTCGACAGTCTCCTCTCACTCAACACCACCGTTTCGCTCCCTACGCAGCTCGACCCGGGCGACCAACCCCACGCCCAAGCCCACGCCCGCCTACCGGGGTGGACACTCCCACTATCCAAACTCGTCACTCTCCCGGCACTCCTCGCGCGGGGTTCCCGGAAGGGCATGACGGGCTGGCGGGAGACCGTGTCCGTCGTAGTCTGCGTGATGGCTGTGGAGACGAGCGTGCTGCGGAGGAGGAAGGAGGAGAGGGCCAGGGGCGTAGAAGGGACGTTATGGGTCGGCGGCTGGAGGGTGACGGCGATGCCTGATGGAGGAGAGTACGGTGGACCGCATCTAGCACCCCAAGTGGCGAAGGTAGCGGGGACAGAGGAGACGGTGAAGGGTACCGGTGAAGTCGGGTGTGAGGTCAAGCTCTGGGGAGAGTGTGCAAGGGATTGGGGGGATGAAAGGATCAGGAGAGGAGATGTGGTGCTTCTCGAGAGTGAGTGGGGGCGGGGCGCGCAGCGCCGTGCCGCGCCTGGTTCACCCTCTGCCGATTACCCAGTCATCGCGTCTGCAGTGGAATTGAGTACCTGTGTTTCCCCCGAGTCTCCAGGCATCGTATCTGTACGGAAAGCGAGCAGCTGTCCCTCTTCCAAAGTGCCAGGTGCCAAGTCACTTTACGAGTGGGGATATCACACCCTTCGAGCCAGAGTGATGTCTCCTCAGTGTTATGAGTCGAGTCGAGTCCAGTCGAGTCGAGGTCGTGAACAGATGCTCTGAAAGAACATATCCGCTGACACCTCCACGCAGACGTCGAGTTCAAGCCCGCAACGTCCAAGGATCCCGCACAAATCATCTTATCCCCATCACCCACCTCCGTTCCGAGACCGACGATCCTCTATCGTACACTCCCGCGCTACGTCCCGGCCCGATCGCATCGAGCGGACCAAGACCCGAATCGGAACCCGAATCCGAATCCGTACAAGCTCGCGGAACCGGGAGCGCGGGAAATGGTGACAGAGGATAGAGCTCTCCGACCTGATCTGAGGTTGGCAAGGAGCGATGCGGGGGTCCGGAAGGTTGCCGAGGTGGCGAGGTGGTTTGCGGAATGGGTCGGAGGGGAGGCGCCGCCGATGATGTAAAGGCGAACTTGCCCAGATGTCAGGTCGTGAGGACCAGGGGTGTGGCCAATTCGGTTTTGTGGGGAACATGAGGTTTGCCCGAAGATGACGGCTCGTGACGGCCATCGAGCAGCAGAGTTGGCGCCGTTTCGCGTGCTCGCTCACACCGCTTTGTCCGAGCCCGCCACACCGAGGGTGTGAGGTGTCACGGGTCGTTGGCATCGTCCGATCCCTCGACCTCGCTAAACTCCAATGCATCCATGCTGAATCGAGATACCGCGTCTAGGCTCTATGATAGGTTCTGCAGTCTCTCATCTGCCCAATTGAGGTATTCCCCCGACAGTTCCTTCGGGCCAGCAACGGCCAGCGCGGCGATCACTGCGCCGGGCCTGCAAAGAGAGTCAGCGCGATCTGTGTCTACCATCGACTCTGACGCTGGTGGTGACGCAGCTGTTGACCCCGAATTGTGCCAGTGAACTCGAGACGCCGCGTAGCCACTCACACTTCCGGGGCGAGGAGTTCGCCATTCTCAAACGCGTTTTGGAACTTCACCATGTCCTTGTCGCTCATGATCCCCGGGCCACGAGTCCGGATGGCCTCCTGCATCTGGCGGGGTCAGTGAAGTGCGGAATGACTGACTCGGACACGGTGCGGCGAGCGGCGATGCCAGCTGCGACAGCTACGAACACTCACAGAAGTCTACACGGGTCAGCACACGCTTCGCTCGTAGCTCGAACAGCACGTGTTATAGCAGGGATTTGTGCTCGCAGCGATCGTGAGCCACTCACATCGACAAGGCCCGGCCTGACCGACCAAGTGATAACACCTTCCTCTGCCTCTTCCGCCGCCAGAGTCCGACAGAGGCTGTTCATCCCAGCTTTGGCCATGCTGTACATCCCCAAGCCTGGTATCCCGTCGCCGAAGCTCCAGAGGAGACGAACACGACGCGCCCGAGTCCGCCCTGTCCGTCGGCCGACTTACGGCGGAGATGGGGGAGAGCTGGTTGGAGGAGGTATAGCGCGGAGAGGAGGTTGATTTGTACGGAAGGGATCAGTTGAGCGATGGGCACGTCGGCGAGTTTTCCTAGATTCGGAGTCATGAGCGCCAGTACGTGAGATAGAGATAAGGCGGGGTAGTGGATTCGGTGTGAGTATGACCAGTGTGAGATCTGTGTACGGGTCGACTCACCGACCGGATCTAGCGATCCGGCATTCATGACCAAACCATCCAACCTCCCCCACCGGTCCATCGTCCTACGGACTACCGCCTCGTTATCCTCCGGCTTGCCCACATCGCCTTGGACGACCAGCACCCTGTCCTCGCCAAACTCTTCGGAAACCGCTTTCAGTTCGGCGGGGTAGGACCGGGAAAGCGTAGCGACGCGGGCGCCGTGCGTCGAGAGCAGCAAGCGGAGGACGGCGAGGCCGAGCCCGCGAGAGGCGCCGGTGAGGATGATGACGGGGCGGAGGGAGGACATGGTGTGGCGAATGCTGAGATGAGGAGTGGGGTGTGTGAGAGACAGGACCTAGGATGTAGAGACCCCGTACAATATAGCTAGCTGTCTGTCAGTCCGTACAAGTTGCATTGGCTTTGGCCCGAGATTCCGGCAAGAGGTGAGGCAAGTCACGTGATGTGCAAGACAGCCGGGTGTTCGATCATCGTCCCGATGCGAGTGACAGAGATCGTTTGTTTTGCCGATCATACCTGTGCAACGAGCGGCGGACAGCCGACAGCTTACAGCTTACAATGGACAATGGTCAGCGGGGGCCGAGAAGGAGGCTACGTGCGAAGGCTCCAATCGCCTCGGAGCAACGGAGTAAGAACGAAGAGTACGAGTACCGGGTACGAGTACCATTGTACGACGACTCTGCGAGAAAGCGCTGGGCCGTCGTAGAACTCCCACTCCCAACCGTTCCCAACAGGAGCCGCGGAACATGAGACCTTGGTCTTTGGTGGGAAACGAAGCGTTGGAAGCGAAACGAAACGTTGGAAACGCCGTGCCATACCGCAGGCACCTCGATGATCGATGGACGATCCGATGATCCGATCGTACCGGCTCGGAATGCGCAGGCTGGTACCAGTACCACCGGGCGGCTCGTCGCCCGCGGGGCGGTCCTACGGGCGGGGACATGGGCTGGGGTCCTGAGCGATGCGCTGGTGTGTGCTCGTGCTCGTGCCCGTCCTTGTTCTCGTACTTCCTTGCTCTGTAACGGATCGTCGCCTGTCATGCATGCATATGGACGGGACGGCACATGGCCTTTGTGTTCCAGCGGTTTCTTCGCGGTACGGCATGACTCGGCACGAGACGTCATCCTGGTGCTGGTGCTGGTGCGGTGCCACACTGGTTGTCTCCGATCGACGACGTGTCCGACGACAACGGTGGCGACCGGCAATGGGCACGGGCAATGGGCCCGGCGCTAATCCTTTGCGGGCAATCGAGCGCAGGGGGGAGAACAGTTTTTCACTACGGTGCAATGCATGGCATGGTACTTGCTGGTGCAGACCACAACAACTCGCACGCGTCCAGCGTCCAGCGTCCACCTGCATAGGCGCTGCATAACCTTTGCGCTGTACTTGTACATTACCTCTTTGCCAAGGGTAAAGGTGTAGGGTCCCGCCTGCCTCTGCCTTGTCGCTTAAATCACAGGCACAAAAGAGGCGTCCTCAACCCTAATCCCACTCGCCCCTCCCACCTAGACATCTCCATTATACAGCTATACTATATTCCCTGTCTGACTCTCCTTCTATTGCTTTTGACCTGCTTCCCCCCTCCCCCGCCCCATCTCGTTCCCTGGCTACACCCTCTCCCAGCACTCGCCCTCGCCGTCGCCGCCCCCCGCGTCAGTAGCGCCGCGTTCGACACATCGCCATTGACCACCGGTCAGTCCCATCGGCCAGCGTCGGTCCGGCGTGGACGGGCTCCAACTGCATACAGCGCTACCCACTTCACACCTCGCACCTATCAACACCACTTGGTACATCTCATTCTAGCACGTCCCACCGATCCGCCTCTACTGCACGGGCCACCTGCGCAATACATACACGGCGTCGCATTGGGTGATAGATACCCCGGGAAAGGAAAACCCTCGATAGTTCGGAGTGTATCGCGCCATCGTATCGGGGGGAATCGACTGATCGACCCGACGTCGATCCAACCGACCTTCAACTGACCATCCTAA